>CM062810.1:893430272-893836925 GCA_031772625.1 Pinus tabuliformis
CTAATTGGTGGGAACCTCACCTATTTTGAGAATTTTAAGTAATGTAATGAAATAACTTGTAGTTTGACTTAGTCGTGAAGCATATTATGGATGAAAAGTCACTTGTTTTTTCAAGAAAAAGGAGGAAAGATATTGAGATCCTAATCTATAAATAGAGAAATCTCCATCCTTTGCAGATCGTTATAAATTGTTGAGATCATTTCTCCATAACGTGAAACATTTTCATGAAATCTTTGGTGTTCATCACGAGTTATCTTTCTTGGTTGATTTCACATATTATTTCTTAAGGTGATATGTGGATAACTAAAGAATACTACAAAAACTAATTAGATCAATCCATTTGGAGGGAAACTTTATCACTTGTTGAGGGATGTCTAGGGTTTTACTCGCACATCTCTCTTGGGGATCATATTGACACCCCCGGGAGAAGCGTTGAGAGCCATTAGACTCCCATCATGTGTAGAGAATTGTTATGGGCACCCTCGACGCCTTCAGCAGTCTACTCATTGCCCTACATTATTCACGAGATGATGCGCTTGGACAAGTGTGCCGCGAATGGCTTAGCATTATATGGCAGTTGATCCAAGGCCCAGAGGAGGTTTGTCTCATCCCTTGAGACATGGAAGGGAAAACACCTTCGTTAGAGCCCTAAGTATTAGAGAATCACAGGCTATTTTATAATCAAGAGACAAATGAGACCAGCTTTCGTGCCCCAAACTCACTTTGGGGCACCACATGATGACTTGCATGGAAACTAAGGGGTCATCCCCTTGTTCATCATTTATGGAGCCCTCCCACACACTTTGGCACCAAGAGGACTCAACGTGGTCGTCCAACAACTTGACATCATCAATTCAGCTAACAGTCGGATGATTATTCATAATTTTTTTAATGTTAGGGGCCTTGGGCTAATAATTCTACCTACTAGGTCTCATATAAATAAAACTCAACTTCATGTGTATTGGATCATCATCACACTTTGGAATTTCGGCCTTCTTGGCTAATCCACACTTTTTCTTTGGATTAGCTATTAGATGTCTTGGATGCATTTTGATACTTGGAGCTGAAATTCTATTTTTTTTGGAGCTATCTCTTTATTTGTGGATGGATATATTATATTGTCATCTTGTAAGTGCTTCTTGTTGAAGTTTTATTCCTGAAAAAAGTCTATTGTATGGAATTTTTGCAACTAGATTAATGCTATATTGTGCCATGTTTGTTGATGATTTATTTCAAAAGCTATTTGGTTGGAAATTGCACATGTTACTCGTAGCATGACATGTGATGAATGTTTCTAGTGGATGAAGTTTTGTTTTTCCTCCATAAAACTCCATAATTTTTTTGTGGCAAATATGAAGCATCTAGGACTCCACAAGCCCAAAGGAGAAAGCACTGGTCTAAGCCATTTCGTGATGAAATCCTTCTTTCTCCATATTTTCTTCGCCCAAAGTTTTGCTCCCCTCTTCTTGGACGACCAGGTTAGGGAATAGAGTTAAAATTCTCTAGAGAATTAAAGGGTGGATTCTGGGATCATAGAATTTAGGCTTAGGGTCTTAGCTACAAGACTTCAAAGTTTGACAAGCAACCCATGCGTTTTCATCCATAAAACGCTCTTGCTCGAGGTGTGTCGTAGAAGGGAAACCCTAGTGTGCATTTCCTTGGTTTGAGGACTTCTTCGAGGGTTGTATGAGCTTAGTATTCATTGTAATAAATCATAAGAAGCCCTTTCTTTTCCTTGCCTTGATCTCGGGCGTACCTTTAACCATGATAATTCACAAAACCTTAGATTGCGCGCAAGTTTCTTCTAGGTCTCTTATAGGGAGCGAAAACCCTTTTGAAGTGCCATATTATAGCATTGAGCTTCCCTTAAGAAGTCCTACCTCATCACCTAGTACCTCAAACCCTAGAACATCAATTAAAGATGATTGTTTATCTACCGAGACTCCTCCCATCGATGAAATTCCATAAAGAGCAGGGGACAATAGTTGTGGTGACAATGGGACTCCCATTGTTATCACTTAGTTTATCTCTTTGAACCATAGGCTTTCCCTCCTTAGGGCTATCTAGATTGTGGTAAGAAAACCTACAACATAAAAGTAAAGGGCTTGACACATACAAGGAGGCAATAACAATAGCAAATTTTGATGACAATGAGAAGTGAGTGAAGGTGAGAAGAGGACAACGAAGGAGGGGTGGCAAAGGTAGGGATGAACTAGTGGAGGAAAGAGAGATCAAAGTTACTGAAGCCAAGACCAAAAAACTGAACCAAATACACAAGAGGGGGCAACAATAGAGATGAACAATTGAAGCCAAGAATTAAGAGGTGGAAACACTATTTGAGATAACAAATAAAAGAGGTGAGAATTGACAACTCCAAAGCACAAATAGTAAAGGAAAGAAGAAAAAGTTAACAATCCTAGTGTTGAACTGGGGAATACAATGGACGAGTGGAAGCAAGCATTGGAGCAATGGTTGGAGATATGATCCCATAGCTGCAGTCTATAGGATGCGGCAACCAAGACCAAAGTCCCTAATAGGAAAAGGAAAGGCACGGTGATTGGTCCCATCTAAGGAGAATCCATCTCAGGTCGGGCCCTACCTGCGAAGACGACTTAGAGAGACCCATTATTGGTGATGAAGTCTAGGAAAGGGGCAAGCAAATAAAATAGAGAGAGAGGATATAGGAGAAAGGGTTCATTATTGAAAGTATGAATGGGGGTGCTATTATTTTTTTGAGAAACCCTCAACATACAAGGCCTAGGTTTCTCTCACAATGGTCCCTCCCAAAAACAAAGCATCACTCAAATTGGTAGAGCATATTAATTATGGAAACCTTATGAGGCTAGTATAATCCATAAGCCACTAGAGAAAGGTTAGTACTAGAAGGAAAGGATTAAATTTAGCATTCGATGGGTAAGGAAAAGAGAAGAATAGTATGGGAAACAAAGCATCATGCAACATTCTTATCTCTTACGGTGATATGCGAACATCAGGAGGTGGATCTACTATGACTGATGATTTATGGGAGCACTTGTTGAGTAGCCCTATAAAGGTGATTACTAATTGTACTTTTCCCCTCACTTTCCCATTATCTCAATGCAATTTTTGTTCCCCAAATCAACCATATCCATATGTATGCACACCTCTTTGGCTATGACCATCATTCTTCATGGAAGTCTCAAAGTTTGTGATGCATTTAAGCTCCCTAATGCAACGACTAACATCCTCCAAGGCAGTGAAAA
Organism: Pinus tabuliformis; assembly: GCA_031772625.1. Taxonomy (NCBI): domain Eukaryota; kingdom Viridiplantae; phylum Streptophyta; class Pinopsida; order Pinales; family Pinaceae; genus Pinus; species Pinus tabuliformis. Next base: position 893,433,515 of record CM062810.1, read on the forward strand.
GATATCTTGCAACCTTCGAGTCAAGAGTTATCAAATCCAAGTCAATGCACTCTTAATGCCCCCTTTAATGTCCCATTTGAATCTTTGAGGTACCTTCAAAACGAGGTGACTTCCCCTAGTGCAGGCATGAGGTTTAAAGAGGTAACATGGAAAATGTGTTAAGAAAGATGTCAAAGAGGGTCAAGGACACATCATAGACCAAGGAAAACTAATGTTCAGGAAAGTTCAAGCCTTAAACCACACAAAAATCAAGCAAATGGACCCAAACAAGGAGTGTCCTCCACCCTTTCTACCCATTGGACCATGTAAAGGTCAATTTGGAGGAATGTTGAGGCAAAACAGAAGGCCATTTAAGTCTCCAAGCAATCCAAGGGACATTTCGAGTCAAAATCAAGCAAGGAGCCTAAAAGCATGGTTTGAATCATCTTTGCACCAAGCAAAGGGAGGTTGTCCACATTATACTAGCCGTTGGAAAGGACAACGTCCTCATTCAAGCAACATTGTGCAAACAAAGTGGAATTTTTTACTTCCTAAGCACTCAAGTTAATTTTTCAAGCAATGTCAAGCTATTCTTGATGGAACATTGTACCCTTAGGTCAATTCATACCTCCTTTTGTTAAATCTAACCTCTAATTGTTGGGATGTCTCACCTATTTTGAGTTTTAAGTAATGTAAATAAATAACATGTAGTTTGACTTAATCGTGAAGCATATTGTGGATAAAAAGTCGCTTGTTTTTTCAAGCAAAAGGAGGAAAGATGTTGAAATCCTAACCTATAAATAGAGAAATCTCCTTGCTTTGCAGATCATTGTGAATTGTTGAGATTGATTTTCCATAATGTGAAACATTTTCATGAACTCTTTGGTGTTCATCATGAATTATATTTCTTATTTGATTTCACATATTTCTTAAGGCGATTTGTGGATAACTAAAGAATACTACAAAAACTAACTAGATCAACCCATTTGAAAGGAATCTTTGTCACTTGCTAAGGGATGTCTAGGGTTTTACTCACACATCTCTCTTGTTGATGTAAGGTAGAGTTTGTTTCTTCTTGTTGGGCCATGCACTACTGCTCCTAACCAAGGGCTTCGGTTTATTTTGCATCATAGTTGATCTATTTGTTGAAGGATTTTCCTAAGTATAATCCTTTCTAGTAGGGCTTGGTTTCAAAACTTGTTCTTGATTAGGCGCGAGCTCATTTAACTTTTGGGGTTCCACCTCCAGCCATAATCCACAATCATTGATCAACCAACTCAAGAGGGGCATCGATTTGACCCCATAGCCCTAGTGGAAATAAGGCACACTCCTTATTCCACCAAACAACCATCTCTTTTTACTAAATTCTGCAATTGTCCTTAATTTTTATTATTCAAAAATCCCTAAGAATAGAAAAATATATACATAAAATAATATATAGAAAAATATAACCATCAAAAATAAAAAGTAAACCAATGAGTTTCTTCACTTTTATGTTTATATAAGATTTGACCAATTACATTTTGATTCTAGACATGCTTCTACGAAAGCATGCCACATCGTTTAAACTTTCCTTGTTGAATATACTTTAGGTGATCCATATACAAGGAATTCTTTCTTGTGGTCCAATATACCACTATATAGTTGGAGAAAGGTTGTTGAGGTGACAATGGTGGCCAATCTCTTGTTGCCATGAGGTTTGGATCTTCCTAGTGAGGATTTGCAATAGGCCTGCAAAATTTTGCAGTAAACAACCCTTTCAAAGAAACTTTTTGCATCAATTGATAGAAGATAGGGTTGGATAAAATATGAAATTTTCAACTTTGTTGGTCCCAATCATCCTTATAAAAATAGCCCTCCAGATCTGGATTTTAGACCCCATAGTTGTAACTATAGTTTAAACATTATTGTTTCCTTTCAACCACTCTCAAAAGTAAAAAAAGTCCCATCCTTTTATTTTTCTATTTGCATAAATCAGCAACATAGATAATGAAATATCACAAATCATATTAATCCTAAGTCTAAAACACGTTGAAATTATTATCATTCATTAGACTTAGTTTCTTTTATGTATTCCCCCCTGTGTCAAAGAAAAATGGGCTTGCAATGTGTGAAGAAGACACTAAGGTGGCACTAGGTATCACTCTTCCATTATCCCTAGGGTCTATCTTTTAGTTCCCATTAGCCCTAGGGTCTCACTTGTATTTATAAGGCATTATCATTTAAATGGAGGGTTTTGGGTGGTAATACAATGCCATAGCTACAATGTGAAATGTCAAAACAATAAATGAAAATAGAAAGAAAGCGAGAAGTATGAGAAAATCCATACTTGTACTTGATGGTAGTTGATGATGTAGGAGATTTTTGAGACACACAAAAGATGTGAGTGTGGTAATCTCAGTGCCAAAAAGCATGTTACCCACCAAAAGTGTGTGACCCCATAAGAAAAAAATTCTCCTAGATCTCTCTTCGGCCAACAGTCAGTAGCCCCTGACAACCACCAATTGATGCATTGTGCCATTTAATCTTTGCTCCTGCATCAGTCATATGTCCCCTTGGCCATCTTTCGAGAACATATGTTTGAAGGTGTGGCTATCCAACCCAAAAGGTATTTTTTTCATTATGAAATCAGATGCTTATGCTTGTTTTTCCTTGGGAATCCTGGGTATGGATTATTGAGTGACTTGGAAAAAAGGAAGGGCTTTGACCATAGTTTTGTTCCCTCACCTCAAATGGGGGGGTGGGGTTAATCCTCAATCCTAATCTCGTGGGATCTCCCCTATTGGCCTATGGTTTTAGGAAAGGCACTACTTGGGAAACCCTAATTTTGGTAGCACAGTCCCGTTTTCCCCATCCACATTTTTCACTCCCCTCCGCACATTACAACCCCTATTTCATCATATTCCTTCTCTGGGTCCACAAGGAATTGGAAAAACCCCTCCCCTTGTACACATGTCTGGGTTGGGCCTCGAAATGTTGCACCGGAGATTGATGTAGTTAAAAGAATGTTAAAAGTGTTTCATTCTTGAAAAATGTCTAATGTATGGAATTGTTGCAACTATATTAATGTTATATTGTGCCCTAATTGTTGAACATTTATTTTAAAAGCTATTTGGTTGGAAATTGCACATGTTAATCATAGCATGACATGTGATGAATGTTCCTAGTTGAGGGTTGTGGTAGCTAGCGCATCAATTCTTAACCTTCTTAAAGACAATATTGGAAAATATGAAGCACCTAGGACTCCATAAGCCCAAAGGAGAAGGTATTGGTCCAAACCATTTCATGATCAAATCCTTCTTTCTCCATATTTTCTTCTCCCAAAGTTTTGGTCCCCTCTTCTTGGATGGCTAGCTTAGGGCATAGAGCAAAATTCTCTAGAGAGTGAAAGGGTGGATTTCGGGATCATAGACTTCAAGCTTAGGGTCTTAGTGACAAGTCCTCAAAGTTTGACAAGTATCCCTTGTGTTTTCATCCATAAAAACTCTTGCCCAATGTGTGCCCTAGAAGGGAAACCCTAGTTTGCATTTCCTTTACTTGGGAACTTCTTCTTCTTTCCTTGATCTTGGGAGTACCTTTAACCACAATAATTCACAAAACCCTAGATCTTGTGCAAGTTTCTTCTAGGTCTCTAATAGGGAGCGAAAACCCTTTTGAAGTGCCATACTATCACATAGAGCTTCCCTTAAGAAGTCCTACCTCATCACCTAGTACCTCAAACCCTAGAACATCAATTAAAGGTGATTGTTTATCTACCGAGACTCCTCCCATCGATTAAAGTCCGTAAAAAGCAAGGGACACTAGTTGTGGTGACAGTGGGACATTGTCCCTTTGTTATCGCTTAGTCTAGCTCTTTGAACCTTAGTCTCTCCCTCCTTAGGGCCTGCTAGATTATGTAGTAACACCACTTACAACATAAAATTAAGTCGTTTTCCAAATACGAGGAGGCAATAACAATAGAAAATCTCAATGAAGGCTTAGAAGCGAGTGAAGGTATGAAGAAGAGAAGGAAGGAGAGATGGCAAAGCTAGGGATGAACAAGTGGAGGAAAGAGAGATCAAAAATACTTGAGCCAGGACCAAAAAACTAAAACAAATACGCAAGAGGGGACAACAATAGAGATGAATAACTTAATCCAATAAGTAAGAAGTCGCAACATTCGTTGAGATAGAAAATGAAAGAGGTGAGAATCGACAACTCCGAAGCACATTGAATATCCCCAATTTTTATTTTCCACATTAGAGATAATTTTTGAAAAAGGGAGACATTTCGGACATTGGGACTTAGGAGGAAAAAGGAAAATTACAACCTTAGTGGAGAGTGGGGACCACAAAGAGAGAAAATTCGACCCAAGAGGCAATTCCCACGAGTGAGAAGAGAGAGAGAGAGAGAGAGAGAGAGGAAGGGGTGTGAATTAGTGGAAGGTGGGGACCACCAAGAGAGAGAGGGCCAACAATTATAAATAGAGCTTGTAGGCATCCATTTGGTATCTTTGGTCATTTGATAATTCAAAAATTAGTTCTCTTGACCTGCTTAGCAAGACAACCTGTGTTGTTCAGCACAAGGAATTTCCAAGCGGAAATTCCACCCTCATTTCGGAGAACTTTGAGTGTCTCCCTAGTGAGGCATTGGGGAGTCCAATTCAAGATTTCCACAAAGCTTTATTGCAGGTATTCACTCAGTTTTGCACACTCCTAGGGTGGAAAGGCAATTCAAGTTGCTCATTGGAGGATCAACTATTGTGGGTTGGAGTTCCGACTATTTTGCAAGTGGTTTTCTCTATTGATGCTAGTGATTTTGTAGTAGATTTGTGGGGTTGAGATCAACATTATTTTGTGGGCCAAATTTGTTAATTCTGGCAATGCGCAGAGTCTCCTAGACACAGCCTACACAGGCATTGAGAGAGAGTTGATTCTTGGAGCAAGGGGTTGGAAAAAGCCTAGGACTCCGAAGATAAATTTGTAGAAGAGCATGAGGAAATTTTCAGCAGTGGATTTGGGCCTAATTCAGCAGTATCAGAACTGTGGGGCATTTTCTGGCCAAATTAAGCAATTCACACTTGCTGGGGGTCACCGGGGGTCGGTGGATTCAACCCAAACCCTTTCTAGGTTTTTGTGGGTTTGGTGGGAGGAGGCTAAGATTAATTTTGCAGAATTTTCTGAGCACTTATGAAGGCATAATTCCTCATTCTGTAATATCCCTTATCAGGAATATTCCTGAAACACAAGAAAACTCCAACCAGAGATGGACTGGGAGGGCATTTACCAGATATGTTGCCTCTGAAAAGAGGAAGAGATCCAGAGGCTACCTAGCCCTTTCCAGACTCTGTCTAAGAGTATAGGAGAAACACACAAGTGGTATAATAGCCGAGAATGCTCAAAGAGATACAAATAACAATGGTGCAACATATAACAATATAACCATAAGCAGATACTCAAGAAATGCAGAGAGAAATGCTAAGCCATTTTATTATATTGAGTAATAGAATGAGTACAGGAGGTGATTAGGAATATGGCACCTCGACTTGCACAAGGAAAGTGAAGAAATACACTCAGAATAGCAAAGGAATGTCCCCTCTCTGAACTGCGTCCAAGCTGCTGGAGAACTGTTGTGCTACTGTTGCTGTTAGAAATCAAATGAGAATTTGGGGCTGCTCCCCTCCTCAGAAAAGGATGAAACTCTGGAATTGGACTCTACTCAAGAAACCCAGAAAAGCCCAGAAAGATTTTCTGAAATGGCCAACCCGCAAAAATCACCCCCTTGGGGTTCTATGCAGTCCCTCAATGCTCTGCGCTACCACTTAATGAAACCCTCCAGAAATCTGCCTGAAACCCCTGCCAAAACTCTCCAATATGCAAGGGCTAATCCCCTGCTCTACCTCTCAGCACAAATCCTACTGCAAACCCTCACCCAGAACTCCTGCCAGAAAGAACACACCTCTCAGTGCTGCGTAGTCCTCCAAAACGCTGATAAAAATTGTTGCTGAAATGCTGATGAAACTACTGTTGAAACTACTGTTGAAATGCCAATGGAAATACTTTGCCCGAGCAGGCACTCGAAGTCCCTCGGGGCTAAGGGTGAGATCTTCGAACGGAGACACTCCCCCGCAACCTCACCTTCAGGCGCCTTTTGAAGGTAAGAGAGGGTTTAGCTAGCATGGTATCAAGTCCAAATTGGCAGGTGTTAAAGGAAAGGGCTACAAATGTAGCTGACATTGCAGGTTTTGAAACGGTGGAGGAGGCCGCTCTTGATGGGCAGTTTTGGACAACTGTGAGACAGGTATTGGATTTCACCAAGCCAATTTATAACATGATTCGGTTTGCAGATACAGACAAACCAGTGATTGGCGAGGTGTATGAGCAAATGGATACCATGTTGGGGGAAATAAAAGACATTGTTAATAACAGAGATCCCGACTTGTACAATCTGATTCATGATTGTGTGTGTGAACGGTGGAAAAGGCTTAACCTTCCACTACATTGCTTGGCGTATATCCTTACGCCAAAATACTACTCAGATTCTTGGTTGGGCAAACCTGCAGCAGGGGGTGGTGTTAGGACCAAACCCCATTTAGATCGAGAGGTAACTAAAGGATATCTGGATGCATTAGAAAAGTTGGTGCCTGACAGGGAGGAATGTGCAGCTGTGCGCCTTGAAATAGGCAGATACTTCACTGGCAGTGGTTTGTATGGTAACTTCCATGCAATGGACGACAAAGATAAATTTGATTCTCTCACATGGTGGGAAACATATGGCGGCGACGGACTTTTGCGAAAATTGGCATTGAAAGTTCTTGCACAGGTTGTAAATTCTTCTTCTGCAGAGAGGTGTTGGAGCACCTACAGTTATATACATAATGTGAAAAGAAACAGGCTCAACGAAAACCGAGCAGAAAGCTTGGTTTATGTGCACTACAATTTGAGGTTGTTGAGCCATTACTGTGATCGGGCTAATGAAGATCCCACATATAAAATTTGGGACAATCACCCTGAGGACGACAATTTGGAGGATGGCATTGTACATATGGAAGAACTAGAAGATGAGCTTGTACGGGATGAAGCTGAAGCAGCTGCAGCAGCCATGCCACCTCCACCTCCACCATCCAGTAGCAGTTCTCGGGGCCCGAGTCTTGTTCCATTGCTGTCGCCACCTCCATCGACACCCTCGCGTGGAGGTTCTAGTTCTGGTCGTCGGTCTGGGCGGGAGACTCCTAGAAGACCACCAAGACCTACTTATACTCCTGGAGACTCTCGTGGCAAGGGCCACTTGTAGATTTACATTTTACTTGTCTTTTTTAGTTTCTATTAGACTTGTCACTTTAGTTTTCATAACTGTTCAGTGTTGAATTTTGAGTCCTTGACTCTTGACTCTTGACTCTTTCATATCATTATGACATTATGATATTTTTTGTAAACATTATATCACTGTGACAATGAAAATTTGAAGTTTGAAGTTGGGCCTTGGCAATTATAACTCATTGGTAATGATTGTGAATTATGAATATGATGCTTTGTGAAAGACTAAAGTTGTTTCATTTCATCTCATTATTCATGTTTCATTTTATAAATTTTTAACATTTCATATCATGTTAACAGTTAGAAGTTAGGACTTAGAAATATCTTCGATATTACTTCTTGTAATGGTTAAACTTGGCTTACAAGTACAACTTGTTACTTTGGTGATCAATGATGATAAATGTTATTGAATTGAATGTTATTTTAATTTATTATTTTACTAAGGTTCATGACGATTATAATTTCTAGATGATTGATGTGATATGGTTCAATGATCAATTTATGTTTTTTTATGTTTTTTATGTCTATTTCATCATTCTACATGTTTTTGTTGACATATATGTATCAAAAATTAAAAAATATAAAATATATATATATTTTTAAAAAATCGCTCCGGGATTCGCTCCCAAACCGGGAGCTTCTGAAAATGGTCGCTCCCGCTTCCGCTCCCGCTCCCAAGTAACACTGGTTACGCAAGTAGCCCTCTAGCCACTTGTTAACTATCTCTCTCTGCTTGTTCATCTGTGGGTGATAACTGGTACTCGGTGTCAACTCTGTCCCCACCAACCAGAAAAGCTCCTACCAAAACCCGCCCATGAAACAACTGTCCCTATCACTGACGATGGTCTTAGGAAGACCGTGTAGCTTGAAAATCTCTCTGAAGAACAACTCGACCACCTGTGCTGCTGTATAGTGTGTGGATATAGCAAAAAAATGTGCATATTCCGTCAGTCGATCAATGACAAAAAAGATACAATCCTTGCCCTGTACCATGGGCAACCCTGTGATGAAGTCCATCGAAATACTCTCCCACTTCCCCTTTGGAATGAGAAGAGGCTGCAATAATCCTGCGGGATGGCTCATCTCTCCCTTGTTCCTCTGGCAAACATCGCACTCCGTGATATGTTGGAGTATGTCCTCCTTGAAGCCTTCCATGAGAACCTCTCTCTAATGGCCCTGTAGGTTTTGGTAAACCCCTGATGGCCTACCAATGGTGAATCATGTGACGCCTGGAGTATCTTCTTCTTGAGCTAAGACCCCTCAGTCAAGAAGATCTGATCCCTGTAATAGATAATCTCATCGATCACCCTGTACCTGTCATCTGCCACTTGCCCATCTAGAACCTCACATGCAAACCTGTCCTTGGAGTACTCTACTAAGAGTCGAGCCCTCCAGTCTATATCCAAGCTCATAAGAGACAACGTGGCTGGTCTACGTGAAAGGGCATCTGCTACCACGTTGTTTTTACCCTTGACATACTCAATGTCAAAGTCATATGCTTGGATCTTACTGATCCACTTCTGCTACCTCTCCTGTAGCTGCTTTTGCTCCAAAAAGGATCTGAGGTTGTTGTGTTCAATCCTCACCGTGAACTTGTTACCTACCAAATACTGCCGGAATTTGGCCAATGCATGCATGATGGCCAGCATCTCCTTGCCGTATAGAGAATACAACCTCTCGTGCGGAAGGAGCTTCCGACTCTCATAGGCTATAGGGTGACCTCCCTGCATCAATACTACACCGATCCCCTCTCCTAACGCGTCACACTCCAAAACAAATGGCTGCGTGAAATCTGGCAATGCAAGCACTAGGCAATTGCTCATAACCTCCTTGAGCCTGTCAAAGGCTCGCTGCGCTATATCCGACCAACTGAAAGCCCCCTTCCTCATCAAATCTGTCAGGGGTGCAGCAAGCTGGGAGAAACCCTTGACGAACTTCCGATAGTAAGTACAAATGTCAATGAATCCTTGGAGTTCTGTCACGTTTCTCGGCTCCAGCCATTCTCTGATGGCCCTGATCTTCTCCTCATGGACTCTCACTCCGTCCACCCCTATGATGTGTCCAGATACAACATCTTCGTCAACCCAAACTCACACTTGGAGAGTTTGGCATAGAACTACTGCTCCTGTAAGATATGCAATACTGTCTCTACGTGTTGGAGATGTTCCTACCAAGTCTTGCTGTAAATGAGAATATCATCAAAGAATACCAACCCAAACTTCCTCAAGTGACTGCAGAAGATGTGATTCAGGCAGGATTGAAATGTAGCGGGGGCGTTGGTTAGCCCACAGGGCATCACCAAAAACTCAAAGTGCCCATAGTGACACTTGAAGGCGGTCTTGGGAATGTCCTGCTCCCTCACGCGAATCTGATGGTACCCAGATCTCAAATCAATCTTTGAGAAGAACTGTGCTCCTCTCAACTCGTCCATCAACTCATCGATCCTGGGTATGGGGTACCTATTCTTCAAGGTCTTCTTGTTCAAGGCTTTGTAGTCAATGCACATCCTCAATGTACCATCCTTCTTCTTCACCAACACCATGTAAGAAGCAAAAGAACTCGTGCTTGGTCGAATGTGCCCAAGAGCCAGCAACTCCTGGATAGCCCGCTCAATCTCATCCCGATAGGCCTTGGGGTGCCTATAGGGGGTGGTAATCACTGCCTGTATGCCCTACTCAAGCTCGATGGTGTGCTCAAACCCCCGATCCAGTGGCTGTCCCGGTGGAATCTCCCCAAACACTATGGCATACCGCTTGAGGATGGATTGTATCTCTGGATGTACCGTCTGCCCTATAGTCCCTGCCTTTGATGCACGCAGCTCCACTGCCCACTCTATGTCTCCCTTCAGGAAGAAGTTGTGGGATGCCCCACTGTCAACCAAAACTGATACTCGCTGGCCACGTACTGTCCCTCGTACGCGTAGCATCAGATACTTGGGAACTCCTCGCAATGCTACAAGGACCCCTCCAGTGGGTACAAAAGATGCACCTCTTGCTGCTAGCGGTGGAGGTGGCAAAGGTCCCTGTAAAGCATGGCTATCTCCTGCCTCCACATCATCCTCATCATCCTCTTCTCCATTGCTCTCGGAGAAGACCTCAATAAAGTGTGCTTTACCAGTAGCACATCTATGTCCTGGTGCCCATGGCTCCTCACAGGTGAAGCATAACCGCTTCTTCTTCAGCTCCCTCCTGGCATCATTGTCAAGCTGTACTCATCCTAGATTCCCCTTTGGAGGTGGAATCCTCACATCCTTCCCCTTAGACTGAAAAGCCTGTCTCTGGGGGTAAGGTGTCCAGGTCCTGGGTAAGACATCCTGTAAGTCCTGGGTCCTGCTAATAGCGTCTTGGAGTGTGGCTGGTCTAGTGGATCAGACTAAATCCCGAAGTGGCTCTACTAACCCCTCAACATACATATAGACCCTCCGTGCTGTGGATAGGTCTGGCACCATCACGGAGACTCTCAAGAAATCTACAATGTAGGTCTCTGGGTTCCCTGTCTATTTGAGCCCCGTCAACTCAACAAAATTCTGCTCTGGATCCCTCCGATCAAATTGCTCCATCAGTCTCTTCGTAAACTCGGCATATGTTGTCACTGTGGAGTGCCCTAGTGTAACCATCCCATGAAACCACCAATCCTGGGCCTCACGATCCAAATGCAATGTTGCCACCTTGATGGCCTCTATCTCTGACATCTGGTTAAGCTGGAAATAAATGTCCAGTTTCTCCACCCAAGACTTTGCTGAACTATTTGATGAACCATCAAACGTAGGCAAGTGGAATCTACTTGCTGCACGGTGGGTGTCACCATCATGGTAATGTTGGTACCCTCTGTGATGGTCGCGGGGTCTACTATCCCGCTAGAGCTGAAAAAAATTTCTGAATGAGAGGGCTTCCCTGAACTCTTGCCCATAGGCTTGGTACTCTGCAAAATAATTGCCCATATGTCTGGGCTCTGCCTCTTGCTGGGCTACGGCCCCCGTGTCGGCTCCTAAGAAAGTGGGCATGGTAGAGCGTGTAGGGGCATGTAAGGCCACCTGCTGCGCAATATCACGTTGCTCTGGCAAATGGTGGGATGCGCCTGATCCCTCACCAACCTGAAAAACCCGTGGGCTCTCACGCTGTCTGGCCTCTACTGCCGTGAATCTCTGCCCCATCACCTCAATCTGCCTCGACAGATCCTGCACGGATTTGAGGAGCATATCCGCAAATCTCTTCCCGTCATCATCTGCCATCGGATCCTCCTGCTCTGTGTCCACCACAGGCTCCCTCTGTCCTGCGTCCACCACAGGCTCCTCCTATTTTGCGTCCACCACCGGAACACAGTCTCCCTCTCCGTAAGTGTTCTCTAACCTATTATGCTCCTATACCAATAGGTGTCATATTTCATGATTGACTGGTTAAAATCCCTAATATGTTCATCATTTCCCTGCTGCAAAGGTTTTCCATATTTTGAAAAGATTAAAAAATTAAAAAATGAAAAGAGGGTATACCCTAAAAGAAAGATCAAAGGGTAAAAATAATGAAATGGTGAAAAGAAAAATGAAAGAAATGAACCCCAAATAAAAAAGACCAGGAAAGTGTGCAAGGCCAAACGCCACTACTATTTCATGTCCTGTAAAAAAAAGTTTCATGTGCAGTTTGTTGAACTTTATGTTGAAATTGATGAATGGCCAAACAACTTAATCTTGGTTGGTTCATGTTTCAATTTCCTGTTTTAATGATAGAGAATAAAATCTGTCCAAATTGTTCAAACTTGGCAGATAAATAGTTAGGTAGAGAAGCAAAGGAGCTCAACTGTTAACCCTGAGCCCTTGGATGTGATAAGGGTAGATCTAGATAGGATTGCAGTCAAAAGAAAAGAAGAGAATGAGGGTTTGCCAGTCCAAGCGCACCCAAAGAAAAGAAGAAAAAATGTTAAGTATTGTAGGCTGGGTAGGTAGTTTTGGTGTTGCAGAAGCATGTTTATGATTAATTTTGTCCCTCAAAGATGTTCATCTTATTGATATCACAAGTACCATGGCAACTGTTTGGTTACAAATCAAGTGAGGCATGACTAACTTCCCTTCACACTTCTCCCAAAATCACTCACTAATCTCCCCCAGGGTGTTGAGATCTGCTCAATATCCCCAAATCACTCCATTTCATTTCATAAAACCCTAAGTAAAACCCTTTTACTTAGGAAATTGTGCAAAATCACATGTAAACTTGTCTCCTTAAGCCTAAGTTTCTAAACTACATAACTTAGCGCTCTTTTTCAACACATTTCTCATATTGACTCTAACCCTATATTATATAAATTCCTGATAAGTTCCCCTTCCCCCGTATTAATACAGCTATAACCCCATGTATTAATATTCCCGCCCTGATTTTATTATGAATCATAACATTGTTCGTCGGGAATTGATGGTTTATTTGAAATACATTAAGAACCCTCCCCGCGCTCATAAGGAGTTAATTAAACTTACGTTAATTAACAAACCTAATTAAGACCCCGCTGACCAATCAAACAAGTCTCGAAACCATTAAAAATCATTGAATAGGATTGGGCCCGTGCTCCTAAACCCTCCGTCACCTCCGACCTCTGCCAACCGTTAGATCTGGGCACGCGCATCCAACAGCCCACGATCATATCGCGAGGCCCTCCGACACCGTAGTTTACCGCCCAGGGAACCGCGGTATTGCCGTGGTACCAGGGACACGCGGCGCCCTCCCGCCATGCTCACGGCCCCTCCGCCCAAAACCCCCTTAGCTCATAAGCGGTGAAGGCCAATACCGCTTACCACACTCCCGCTGACCCCGCCCGCTGACATCATCACCACGTCACTGCCGAGTCAGCATCCCGTACCCTCGTGTCACGACAAAACGTCACATCTCGATGACGTCATCCGACCAAAAAGCGCCAAAAGCCCCGCGAAAGCCAAATTTTGTTAAAAAGTCGTGAAAATGTCATTTTCGCCCATTTTCATTCGTTTTTCTCTGTGAAATTGTTGCATGCAAACTACGTCCAAGCAACTGCTCGAGCATACAGTCCGCCACCCGGCCAAACAGAGTCCAGCGTCCTGCTCCCTAGCTCATCGGTCAACCTGCAATTGCACTGTTCGCCTCTAAAATACAAGTATTTACCCCGTTTTCACTTCCCGACCCTATAATTTTGGTTTTCCTCTGTAAATTCTACTTATAAGACCCATATTCAAGCTGAAAACAGTTCACAATTGCCATACAAATACACCAGAACCACTGTTGTTTAGCCCATTTTTCTACAGAAGACACCTCTAATTTAAAAAACACAGAGAACTGAACATGGAAGCCTCGGTGGCCCTCAATGTCGCACCTCTCAATGCAACTAATAAAGACCTGGATTGGTTGCCCTTGGCTAACAGAGATTTTCAAATTAAAGAGTTGTTTGGTGACATGAACCATTTCCAGGCATTTTGCCGAATTAGGAATAGTCATCTGAGTAACTCTGATATCCTTGGAATATGGGAATCTAATCTCCCCAGGTATTATTTTCCCTCAGTCAATGTGTTCCCAGATATTATCCGCCAATGTTGTGCAAACTATGACCCTGTCAGTAACGCAGTTATGACTCCATCACAAATTGTTCTTTTCTACATAACTGCTAAATCTATCAATGAGATGTTACACTTCCATCCCTCTCAACCCCTTGCTCCTCTTTCCATGGGATTTTTGCTTGAGCAAGGCTCTCAATTGCCCAGTTCAGAAATAACCTGGATTGCTAAATTATTTATGAAGCCAGATTGCCAGCCTCAAGGCCCACCTCCCTATGTACATGCCTGGTTCACTGAAACTGGCAAGCTTATTCTTGACATGATATCCTTTATCTTGGGTTTCAAAACCAGTGAATTTGTTGATGAGACCATCTTTGTTATGTTGTCAATGTTTACTCCAGGACAACCCCCTGCTGTCAAATATGATTATGCCTCTTTCATTGCCAATAAAATCAATGAGCAATTCATAAATCTAGAAAGAGAAGGAGTCTTCAAGTACACCTCATTCATATATCACCTTCTGCTATATTATCAAACAGACAACTTTTTATTTCCCATCAGGAAGTTGGATTCCAAAGGAGAGAGGAGGTCTGTGATCTTCTGGACCTCAGTCTTCCATAATGTTTCTGAATCCCCTTATACCTACCAATGTTTTAAAACTCTGACTCCGACTCCGACTCCAACTCGGTATCGACTTGGCCAACTCAATTTCACTGACTCGGTCATTGTAAAAAATACATTAAATATTTATTTTTTATAAAAACACATAATTTTAAAGATTTTCATTCATGTTTCCAAACACACAGCATTAGAATATAGATAGAAGACAACATATGATCAAAGTAGGCTCATGAATATATCCATTATATCAAAATGGCACCCAGTGCACTGTCCAATACATACACGATGTTGATATAGAGATCAAAATAAAAACACATAACCAAGGAGGCTATAAATGGCCTCTACAACAAAAGTCTATGACCAGTACAACTGGTAACTGCTAGAGTTGCCAACATCATCTGGCTCAGTGTTACTTGGGAGCGGGAGCGAAAGTGGGGAGCGAGAGCGAAAACAAGAGTGGGAGCAACATTTTCAGAAGCTCCTGGTTTAGGAGCGAATCCTGGAGGAGTTCGACAACCAATGTCACTAACATCAAGGTACATAGAGGGATTGGTGCTCTTGATTAAATACGAGTTCCATACCCTAATACATGACAAAATTCAATGGAAACATTGCAATCCTCCAATCCTGAAATCCTGAAAAAACTGATAAGTCTGTTGGATTTTGAATGAAATCTAAAATTCTACTTTCTCCAAATGAAATCCAATGAGGCCAGAACCACTCTCAAACATCCTGAGTCATTTCATGGTAATGTTAAAAATTTAAGTAAAAGGATGAAAATGAAGATTAAGGAGAATGTCACTTTTACTTTAAGAATTTAACATTACCATGAAATTTGAATAGCATATCAATACTAGGAGAGGGGAATGGACCCCAAATAGCACTTAACCAATTTAGAAAACACCTTGGAGTCCCCAACAATCAGCTAAATGTTAAAAAGTTAAAAAAAAATTGGAAAAATCCCTATTTTTTTGGGTGACTAGCCGGATTTAATGACTCGGCCTAGTAGATGTGGAAACGGCCGAGTTGGCCGAGTCAGCCTCCCGAACCGTTTCCTCCACCGAGTCATATTTTTGGGCAATGAAATGGATCAACTCGGCCGTTTCCATTCGAATCGGCCGAATTTTAAAACTATGATACCTACTGTGAATTCATTCAGTGGTTTAAACATCCAGCCTCCACTTTATTGATAGGAACTCCTCCTCCTAGGCTCTCTGGGGATATAAAGAAGATTTTACAGCTCTCCACAAACTACAGAATAGGTGACTGGTACCTCTACCAGAATCACACTAAAATCAAGATATATGGCTGTGAATTGTGCCCTTATAAGCTGCCCAAATATGTGCCCATGAGACTATTTGCACTGGAGTATTTCGGGCAACTTATCAATGCAGATTTAACCCACTTTTGCAATGTAAAGAAAAAGGCTCAGCTAAGAATAAGAAACCAATTAGGCCCTTTTATCATTAACAAAAGGGAGGCATGGGAAGATGCTGATAAGATATTAGGGGAAGACCTTAAACTGAAGAAAAGTTTCTGGTGGGTGCCATCTGACCCAAATCGCTTTATAAGTGACAGAAAAGTAAAAAACAGGCTGTCGACCTATAAACATTATGGGATCCCTGAAATAGAGAAATTTGCCAATCAGGATGAGTGGGTAGAGAGTACATTAATAGAAGAACTTACTTAGCAAGAAGTGATGGAACAAGCTATGAAAGATCTTGAAAAGACCCTTGACCTGGACTCTTTTGGACAGGTATCTTTCAAGCTGCCTCAGCAAACCGGAGTGGGTACATCCTCTGCTGGAACTTCACAGCAACCTGTACAGGAAACCAGTGCACCAGGTACAGGGTCTTCTAAGGGCAAGGAAGTGGCAGGCACGGAGTAGCAAGCAATGACTGATCAGTAGGGGCAAATTCCTCCGGTCCAGACCAAAGCAGCAGAGATTCCTGCATTACAGACTCCTCTAAATGAGGAAAAAGGCAAGAAAAAAGACAGAGAAGACGCCATACCCATCAGTGGGCCTGCAGAACAGCCAGGTGCAAAAAGGCAAAGACTGAATCCTCTATCTGAAGAGGAAATCATTGAAGAAACAATAGAAAGTCTAAGAGGGGAGAGGGTAACCAGCCAACAAACCTCCCCATTGATAGAGACATCAACTAGCTCGCATAGGCAAGAGCTAGAAAGGCAGCATAGTGTGGAAGTTTCATCCACTAGGCCACCAAGTAAGCAGACCTCTAACATAAAAAGAACATTCACAGAGATAAAGGCTAGAAATGATCCACTGAGGCTGCAGATTTACAATCAATATCTTAAGATGGCTCCCAAAAAGTAGCAAAGATTGATGTCCGCATATGACATAAAAGAGGGCAAAATGATCATGAGTTATTTAAAGCCCAAGGTGTAGCAACCACAATCAGTAGCTGACTACATCAGGACAAATTTGGAGGTCTTGGCTAAAGACATTCATCCAATAGACCAGATTGAGCTGCACAAACAAACTGGAGAGATGGTATACTCCACATTAGCTAACAAAGCTATGTTAGCTCATAAATTGCAAAACTCCTTGAATAATACCTCAGCTCAGTTGGATTTAGAGAAAGCTTCTTCTCTAGCTAAGGACAATAGGATAAAATCCTTGGAGGACATCATCATTGAACTGGGACATGATCCCAAAGATGCCAAAGGCATAAAGGCACTAATGAAGAAGAAAGAAGAGGACATTGTTGCCCTCAGAAAACAGCTCAAAATGCCTCCTTCTATGCATCCACAGACAACAGATGTTGTACAACAGAAATCAAAAGAGGACATGATGGACCTGCTCATGAGACTGAATGAGAGATTGAGTGAGACAGAGCAGGCATTGGAGAAAGCACTACAAGAAAAGTAGGGAGAGTCGACCTCCCAGCCACCTGAAGTAGCTCCAACAGTCACAACTACCCCCTCCACAGTTATAACAGCAGTGCCTCCCACTGTCCCGGCATCAACAACAGAAATCACCACAGGTACCTCAACAACAACAACAACACCAGGCAACAGTACTACTATGACTACAGAGCAATTAATAAAGGCCATGGAGGAATTGAAACTCCAAGTATCAGAGCTGAAGCAAGTAAAAGAGAAATTGGCAAAGGTTGAATAGAGTTATGATAAATCCAAGATGAATGTGGCAGAGAAAACAAGGGAGATCAAAGCATTGGAGAACAAGGTAAGAGCCTTAGAAAAGGATCTCTCTCTGCATAAGCCTCTGGCAGAAATCAGAGGAATTTTGTGGACCAACATCACTCAATCCCTTAGTGATGTGTGGAGGTCTATCCAAACCATTTATGAACAGATTGATTTGATAAGAGTGGCCCAAGTGGAAATTCAGAAAACAAGAGCCTTATTGGGACAGATGCCTGAGCAAGCTAACAGGCTAATACATTTTTTGAATACCAAGACCAGTGAAGAACTGGAAGCACTGGAAATTAGGGACAGAACAGGCACCATTCTAGACATCAAGAGAGTTCTAACCATGAGAACTCTAATGCAAAATTTGGACAGAAGATGCCAGGACATGCAAGTAGAGATTGATTCTTTCACAAAAAAGTTTGCAGACCTGCATCACAAAGGTTTGCCAAGTCCTTTGGGAAGTAATAATCGTCTGATGGAACACAAGGACTATGTACACAAATTGAATACATATGCTGTTAGTCAAGTTGATACATCATCAAGTACTTCAGGAGAAAAAGCACTTCCATCTGGCCAATCCCTTTATGACAACCTGGAAAATTTATTCTACATAGAACACGAGGTGAAGCATCTATTCACCATCCCACCTAATTTCTTCAGGTACATGGAGACTGACGAAACTCTGAGGAAGCTGCAGAGACATAAGTTAACAGGACCGGAGTGGTGGAAAAGCATGTTAGAAATCCTATAAACCTATCTTTGGTCAATGCAAAATTGTGGGGCCATCTGCTATAAATGTGGAGAACAAAAATGAATCACGATCATGCAGGTCAACGCGCATCACAACAGGGTCAAATAAAATCCAGCCAAGGCAGAATAACCAGCACAGAGGATCAGTAGAAGACAAGCCGTGAACTGATTTGCAGCACCTACCTCCAGTACGTCTCATAAAGACAGAACAACCAGTGCAACATGAATTTATTGCATCTATTTATTGTCTCCCTGTTTTCGAGACTGTCTATCTCTATCTGTGTAAAAGAAGCATTAATTGTCAGCAGATATTATTTCTATCAGATATTTTGTATGATATCTTGACATTTTTGTATAAATACCCCCCAGACGAAGTATTTGGGGTTGGTTGATTGGGAAGCATTCTCAGACTTTGTTGTAATTCTGAAGTTTTTTTGGAATAAAAGGCTGTTGGAACCATTTTTTGCTTGGCTTACTGAATGAGGAATTGCTGCTAAGGACCATGCTACAGAATTCTTGAATCATCTTATGGATCAATAAGTCCCTTCTAACATGTGTTTTACAGTTTCTATGTTTACTATATCATGATCTAAATAATAGAGAAAAAGAATAACTCAAAATTTGCTTAATTGCACTCTGTGTTCAGTCTTTGTTATTATTAATGTTTTCTTCAAAATTAGAATAAACAGTGAATTCTTAATTGCTCCTGTTTCCCCTGATTCTTCCATCTTGAATATTTGCTAAGGAATTCTTAACTGCTCCTTAACAGTAGTCAGCCATTTTCCCTCTGTCAACATGATGAAGGATTCTTAATTTCCCTTCACCCATTGACTCCATTCCGTCTGATTCCAGCCTATGAATTGTTCCATGTTTGATTACCTTGCTCTGTGATACCTCCTCTGTTAAAGAAACTTAATCCAGGAAGCTGTCCTCCTTTGACTCCATCATGCCCAATGGACTGAAACTCTTCAGTTTTACCTCATTGTTCTATTGAATCTCCATTCCTCCAACCAAACTCTAAACAAAACCCTTGCACTTCATAACTAGCCTAATATACCTCAAACAAAGCTAAACCATAAAGAGAGAGCCCTCTCTGGATGTAGATTGGCTAGAATCTGTATCTAAAAGATTGGTCTGTGGTTACCTCGGCCGTATTCCCTTTCTTACAACTTTAGGGAACAACCTGAGTGATAACATCATTGGCGACTCCACTGGGGAATTGAATAATTGTTTGTTACTGCTGTTTATTTATTAAAGCTATAGATGGAGCCTCAAGTTATCCAGGCAGCCTTTGAAACTGCTTTTGCTATGCAATTGCAGGAGTAAACAAACGCTGCTTCAGTCTATCTCCAATCTAGTTTATATATTAAACAGTTGTCCCAAATACTTGATCAGTCCCTTGTTTCAATAGACCTTTAGGAAAATTCAAAACTCCCATATTTAAAACTTCCTACAAGATACTGTTAAAGTTGTATTGTTAAAATATTCAAAGAAAAACCAAAAAAAAAAACATACTCGGAAGCTGGCTCCAAAGAAGAAGATCTATTACACTAGATCAAATCTAGATCCAAATCCCCCACCTGTGTTTCAAAATCCTAATCTGATTCCTATGAACCTTAGAAGCCAAGAGAGTCAAGAACATTTTGCTAATTCACACCTTCACACGCATCAACAAAACCCTATCCAAACTGAGCTTACTCCTGGAAAAGCACCAATCCTTTCTACCATTACTGTTGCTTCTCCTAGTTCACCATCAGCACTTCAAACCATTTTTTCCACTCCCCCATCTACAACACATATTTCAACTGGTATCCCTGTTCTTCCAGCTGTCACTCTTATCTCTCCAAACATGGCAAACCGATATGCTCCCCTGCAATTACCGGAAAATCCAGGGGCTATGCCTTAAGATTATCAAAGCAGAATCATCTATTTTGACAGTACTGGCACTTATACAGCTCAACAACACACCAAGAAAATGATGGATTATTTTGAAAACTATGAGATTGATGATGATGATGTAAGAATGAAAGTCTTTGTCCAAAGCTTAACTGGAGACGTTAGAACCTGGTTTAGATCACTCCCTGTAAACACTATCAATGATCCATAGTCTCTTTATCAGACCTTCCTGAACAGATAGGAAAAGAAGAAAGATCATCTCCACATTTTATCACAATATGAAAACTTGAAAAGAGGCCCACAAGAAACTGTTCAAGATTATTGTACCAGATTTAACAATGTATACAATGCTATTCCTCAGAATCTCAGACCTCCACCAAACTTGGCCTTGATCAAATTTCCTGATGCGTTTGACTCTGACATGGCATACCAACTTAGGGAAAGAGCTCCTCGAAGCTTAGAAGACATGCAGAGTATAGCTGTCAGTGTTGAGGCCAACCTAATTTCTAAACGAGCTCGAGCTAGAGCTGAAAGGAGGATACCCATCAAAGAAGAACCTTCTGCCTTTGAACAAAAATTAGATGCTATCATTAAAGGAATGGATAGACTTGGTGATAGAGTAGAAACAATTGAGAGGAAATCCCCTTGGGATGGTCAACCAAGCAATACCGGGAGAAATCCAAACTTTAGAAAAAACCAGAACTCTAACACTGGAAAGGCTGGCCCTGACCAAAACATTAGACCTCCATTCCAAGAAAACTATGTTGAAGCTTCAACTTCTAGTGAGCCCACAGAAGACACTCAAATTAACTTAATGGGTCTCAATAGTGAACAACAAATTTTCCTAACCCAAGAAGACCAAGAGGCTCACACTCTTAATCAGTTCCAAATTCAATCAGGGGAATCATTTGATTTTAGGGAGGGATATGACACAGCCATCTATGAAGTTCACAAGCAATATAATCTGAGAAGCAGGAGAATAGATGTCCCTGATGACAATAAACAGAAAGAAACCAAGCAACCTACCAAAGCTAAAATCAAGAACCCTCCTATACAAACTCCTCCTAAAGCAATTCCTAACCCAAACAATCCAACAGTTGAAGATGTTTCAGATAATCAACAACCTAATAAACAATCTTCAACTTCCATTCCTTCCAAAGAAATTGTGGGAGAACCTCCAGAAATTGACATAGAAGCAACTTCAGCCCATAACACTACTCCTGATAAAGGAAAAAGCATTGAAAAAACAGCAGAAAAAGAAAATCTCACTGCCCGAAATGAAAAAATTCAAACAGAAAAACCTTTCAACCTTGAGACCGAAATAGGCAAATTAAAGATAGCAATTCCATTGTCAGAATTGGCTAAACACGATGTCTATAGAGAACAAATCAGCAGATCACTTCAAATTTCAGAAAACAGAGATGTAGTAAATGTCCTTGATGATCAACCAGAATTAATTTTTGGCCCTGAGGTAAACGACAAATCAGTAGACGGAGGGGTCCCTCCTTTCTATGTAAGCTTGAATATTCATGATAAAGTACTTCACAATGCAATGTTTGATTCTGGAGCTTCTCATAATTTAATGCCTAAATCTGTAATGGAGAAGTTGGACCTAGATATCACCAGGCCATACAAAGACTTTTTCTCTTTTGATTCAAGCCAGGTCAGATGTCTAGGATTGATCAAAGATTTATGTGTATCATTAGTTCAATACCCTGCCAAGACAATTTTAATGGATGTAGTGGTTGCTGATATTCCACCAAAATATGGCATGTTGTTGTCTAGATCTTGGGGTGCAAAGCTCCAGGGATCTTTACAATTGGACATGTCCTATGCTACCATTTCAGTATTTGGTCAACCAAAGAGGTTGTACCGAGAAACTTTAATGAAATACGTAGTCAGCACCTAGGAGAAACCCCAGAATTTTCCCATCTACTCTATGCATTCTGACATGGACTCTTTCATCCTATACAATGTTGAAATTTATCCCCCAACTGATGACAAGGTTTTAGCACTTGAACAAGAAGAGATCATAAATGAAAAACCTAGTGCTCAAACCCAAGAAATTTCTGAAATAATTGTTATAACAGACACTCAAGGGAAACCACATGAAACTGAAAATCCAAATCTCCCTAGTAAGCAAATTTCTAAGACTCCTGATACTAGCTATAATCATGAAATCCTATGGTATTTAGAATTTGATGGATCAGTCAATAAACTAGGAGTAGGGGCAGGAATCTGGGTACATAATATGGAAAATGATCATGCTGAAGGACATGCATACAGGTTGAACTTCAGATGTACCAATAACATGGCTGAATATGAAGCCCTCTTACTAGGACTTAAATTAATCAAAATCTTAGGGGCAGTTAGGGTATCAGTTTTGGGAGATTCTGATTTAGTTATTCAACAGATGAAAGGAAACTTCCTCACTAATGATCCTAGATTAAGATCTTACAAAGGAGCAGCAATTGAAATACTCAATACACTTCTTGAACTCAGCTTGCCAAAATTCCAAGGAAACACAATTTGCATGCTCACAGTTTGGCAACATTTGCCAGCACTTGTAAACTGCCATTTGAACCCAACCATCAGTTTACAGCTGAGATCAAACACAGGCCAACTATACCAGACAATGTAAAAAATTGGCAAGTGTTTGACAATGATACTCAGATTAACAATTTCTTGACCCTAAAAGAAGAATTTTCCAGCACTAATATAGACACGGACACTGTTTGTGAAGTTGATCAGATGGATAAAATTGAAACAACCATTGCAGCAGAAAGTGCAACTAAATTGCTGCACCCAACAAAATTTACCAAGAAAAAGTTGCAAGATCTTAAAGAAATAAAGCTTGATGAGGTCACTGAACTAGAATCTGAAGTTATTGATTTAAAAGATAATTATTTGCCCACAGGATTAACTCCTCTGGAAGATATCTTTGATTCTAATGACATTCCAAGAAAGCCCAAAATGCAACCTCTAAATGCAGAGATTGAGGACTGTAACATAGGAACTAAAGAAAATCCCAAGATGATAAAACTGTCCAAAACTTTGCCTCCTGACCAAAAGCTGAAATATGTTGAACTATTCAAGGAATTCCATGATGTTTTTGCCTGGAGCTATGAAGATCTCAAATCTTATGATACCTCTGTTATTCAACATACAATACCCCTCAAAGAAAATCAGAAACCTTTCAAGCAAAAACTTAGAAGGGTCAACCCTGTACTACTCCCTCTAATTGAAAAAGAAGTCAAAAGAATGTATGAAGCTGGAATAATTGCACCTATCAGATTTTCAGAATGGGTCTCTAATTTAGTGCCCACTAGGAAGAAAACAGGAGAAATCAGACTGTGTGTAGATTTAAGGAATGTCAATAAGGTTTCCTTGAAAGACCACTACCCCTTACCTAAGATGGACCACATTTTACAAAGGGTAGTAGGTGCCTCTAGAATTTCACTTTTGGATGGGTTTTCAGGCTTCAACCAGATTCTTGTTCATCCTGATGATCAAGAAAAAACTGCTTTTACAACCCCATGGGGAACTTTCAAATATGTAAAAATGACATTTGGACTCAAGAATGCAGGGGAAACCTTCCAACGAGCAATGGACATAGCTTTTGCTAAATAAATTCATGATTTTCTAGTCATATACCTTGATGATCTTACTGTGTTTTCCAAATCAGATCAGCAACACTTAGATCATTTGAGACATGTGTTTCTAACATGCAGAAAGTATGGTATATCACTAAATCCAAAGAAGTCATTATTTGGTCTAGAAGAGGGCAAGCTGTTAGGTCACATAATCTCAAAAGATGGCATCAAAATTGACCCTGACAGAATAGGAGCCATTTTACAAATACCACATCCCAGAAATGTCAAAGAGCTTCAAGCTTTCCTAGGGAAAATCAATTTTTTAAGAAGATTCATACCTAATTTGGCTGAGCTAATTAGATTGTTGAATGATATGCTGAAAAAAGATTCCAAGGTTAAATGGACATTAGAAGCCAAACAAGCATTTGAAGAAATCAAAATAGCTTTGACCAAAACACCAGTCCTTACAAGCCCAAAATTGACAGGGACTTCATAATCTTTTCATTTGCATCAAAACACACTATTGCTGTTGTTTTACTATAGAAAGATGATCAAGGATGTGAAAAACCCATAGCCTTCTTTGGCAAAGCACTGAGGGATGCACCTCTAAAATACCCAATCATGGAAAAAAAGGCTTATGCACTTGTGAAAGCCATCAAAAATTTCAGAGTCTACATACTATACTCTCATATAATATCTTATGTACCAAGCACTGATGTCAAAGATATCCTAGCCCAAGAGGGGATTGAAGGCAAAAGAGGTAAATGGATTGCTACTATATTAGAGTATGATATTGAAATAAAACCTACAAAGCTTATAAAAGGCCAGGGATTGGCTAAACTCATGACTGAAACCATTTGCCAAGCCTTGGATATTAATGAACTGGATAATGAACAGGAGATGGCGACTCCACAAATCAGCCAGGCCTTCCTACAATCACCTTGGTATGGTGATATATGTCATGTACTATTAAACCTGCAGGCTCCTCCAGGATTATCCAGAACAAAGAGAAGGTTTATAAAAATGAAAGCTTCAAAGTTTTGTATTTTAGATGGTGCTCTCTTTTGGAAAAATCATGAAGGTGTTCTATTAAATTGTCTAATAAAAGATGAAGCTGACAAGGTACTCAAAGAATTTCATGCAGGGGACTGTGGTGGACATTTGTACTGGAAATCAACTGCTGATAAAATCCTAAGGGCTGGATTTTACTGGCCCACATTGTTTGCTGATGTCAAAAAGTTTGTTATATCTTGCCATAAATGTCAAATTTTTGAAGGCAAGAGGAAACTTTTACTTTTGCCCTTTAAACCAATTTCCACTGAAAGACCATTCCAACAATGGGGTTTAGATTTCATTGGGGAAATTCACCCTCCCTCTTCTGGCCAACATAAATGGATCTTGACTGCTACAGACTATTTCACCAAGTGGATAGAGGCCATCCCTTGTAGACAAGCCAATGATTCAGTGATCATTCAATTCTTAGAAACCAACATTCTATCCAGATTTGGCTGTCTTGAAAAAATTATAACTGATAATGTTGTTGCTTTCAAATCCAAGAGAATGATCAGTTTCTGTCACAAATACCATATCACTCTAGGTCACTCCACAGCCTATTACCCTCAAGGTAATAGTCTAGTTGAGTCCTCCAATAAAAGCTTGATCGGTATTATTAAGAAAGTACTAGAAGAAAACAAGAAAAACTGGCATAAGAAGCTCATCAATGCACTATGGGCAGACAGGTTAACTACCAAGAGATCCATTGGAACTAGTCCCTATGAGCTTGTCTATGGTATGGAGGCTGTATTTCCTTCATCTCTAGGGGTACCTGTAATGAAATTATTGCAAGAAGTTCAAGTACAGCCCAATGACATTCAAAGAAGGATAAATCAGACTATACATTTGCAACAAACTAGAGAAGAGGTATATCAAAGATCTCAAGTGCTACAAGAAAAACTCAAGAAGATATTTGATAAGAGGACTAAGGTAGAAGATTTTTTCATAGGAGACAAAGTTCTGAAATGGGACTCCAGAAGAGAAGATAAAGGAAAACATGGGAAGTTTGACTTCCTATTGAAGGGACCTTTTATTATTCAGGCCTCACAAGGAAACAATACTTACTTTTTGAAAAGTCTGGATGGTACAGAAGCAAAAAATGGACCAGTTAATGGTCGGATGCTGAAACATTATTTTGATCCAGTTTTTTGATATATCAGGACTCTAACTTGTACATAAGGATGTTTAGTTTCTGCAGTTTATTACAGCAATAAGAATAGGAAGGAATGTGCAGAAAATTTTGAGGAACAGTCAAGGAATTTTACCACTTTTATGTTTTGCCTCATTTTTTAGTTTGTCAGAAATTGTAGAAGACTTGGGAGCTGAAAATACAAAAACAAACATTCAAACAAACTATCCAAAACAGAGGTACAATGGTTTGAATCAGCTCATGAGAGATGTGTATATTTTACATAGTCCTCTGTACAGTTTGTTTACTTACAGCAAAGGAAAATTTCAAAATGCGGCAAGAATTGTACATAAGGCCATCTGACCTGCTATTCTTGACTTTTCACTAGGAAAAGCCATCCCCAAGTGGAGCCAGTGTTATGCTCCTATACCAATAGGTGTCATATTTCATGATTGACTGGTTAAAATCCCTAATATGTTCATCCTTTCCCTGCTGCAAAGGTTTTCCATATTTTGAAAAGATCAAAAAATTAAAAAATGAAAAGAGGGTATACCCTAAAAGAAAGATCAAAGGGTAAAAAGAATGAAATGGTCAAAAGAAAAATGAAAGAAATGAACCCCAAATAAAAAAGACCAGGAAAGTGTGCAAGGCCAAATGCCACTACTATTTCATGTCCTGTAAATAAAAGTTTCATGTGCAGTTTGTTGAACTTTATGCTGCAATTGATGAATGGCCAAACAGCTTAATCTTGGCTGGTTCATGTTTCAATTTCCTGTTTTAGAGATAGAGAATAAAATCTGTCCAAATTGTTCAAACTTGGCAGATAAATAGTTAGGTAGAGAAGCAAAGGAGCTCAACTGTTAAACCTGAGCCCTTGGATGTGATAAGGGTAGATCTAGATAGGATTGCAGTCAAAAGAAAAGAAGAGAATGAGGGTTTGCCAGTCCAAGTGCACCCAAAGAAAAGAAGAAAAAATGTTAGGTACTGTAGGCTGGGTAGGTAATTTTGGTGTTGCAGAAGCATGCTTATGATTAATTTTGTCCCTCAAAGATGTTCATATTATTGATATCATAAGTACCATGGCAACTGTTTGGTTACAAATCAAGTGAGGCATGGCTAACTTCCCTTCACACTTCTCCCAAAATCACACACTAATCTCCCCCAGGGTGTTTAGATCTGCTCAATATCCCCAAATCACTCCATTTCATTTCATAAAACCCTAAGTAAAACCCTTTTACTTAGGAAATTGTGCAAAATCACATGTAAACTTGTCTCCTTAAGCCTAAGTTTTTAAACTCCATAACTTAGCGCTCTTTTTCAACACATTTCTCATATTGACTCTAGCCCTATATTATATAAATTCCTAATAAGTTCCCCTTCCCCCGTATTAATACAACTATACAATATAACCCCATGTATTAATATTCCGACCCTGATTTTATTATAAATCATAACGCTGTTCGTCGGGAATTGATGGTTTATTTGAAATACATTAAGAACCCTCCCCGCGCTCACAAGGAGTTAATTAACCTTACGTTAATTAAAAAACCTAATTAAGACCCTGCTGACCAATCAAACAAGTCTCGAAACCATTAAAAAGCATTGAATATGATTGGGCCCCGGCTCCTAAACCCTCCATCACCTCCGACCTCCACCAACCGTTAGATCTGGGCCCGTGCATCCAACGGCCCACGATCATATCACGAGGCCCTCTGCCGCTGTAGTTTACCGCCCGGGGAACTACGGTATTGTCGCCGTACCGGTGACACGCGGCGCCCTCCCGCCATGCTCACGGCCCCTCCGCCTGAAACCGCCTTAGCTCATAAGCGGTGCAGGCCAATACCACTTACCGCCCTCCCGCTGACCCCGCTCGTTGACGTCATTGCCACGTCACTGCCGAGTCAGCATCCCGTACCCCCGCGTCACGACAAAACGTCACATCCTGATGATGTCATCCGACCAAAAAGCGCCAAAAGCCTCGCAAAAGCCAAATTTTGTTAAAAAGTCGTGAAAATGTCATTTTCGCCCATTTTCATTCGTTTTTCTCTGCGAAACTGTTGCATGAAAACTACGTCCAAGCCACTGTTCTAGCATACAGTCCGCCATCCGGCCAAAGAGAGTCCAGCGTCCTCCTCCCCAGCTTGTCGGTCAACCTGCAATTGCACTGTTCGCCTCTAAAATACAGGTATTTACCCCGTTTTCACTTCCTGAACCTGTAATTTCGGTTTTCCTCTGTAAATTCTACCTATAAGAGCCAAATTCAAGTTGAAAACAGTTCACAATTGCCATACAAAGACACCAGAACCACTGTTGTTTAGCCCATTTTCCTACAGAAGCCACCTCCAGTTTAAAAAACACAGAGAACTGAACATGGAAGCCCTTGTGGCCCTCAATGTCGCACCTCTCAATGCACCTCATAAAGACCTGGATTGGTTGCCCTTGGCTGACAGAGATTTTCAAATTAAAGAGTTATCTGGTGACATGAACCATCTCCAGGCATTTTGCCGAATTAGGAATAGTCATCTGAGTAACTCTGATATCCTTGGAATATGGGAATCTAATCTCCCCAGGTATTACCTTCCCTCAGTCAATGTGTTCCCAGATATTATCCACCAATGCTGTGCAAACTATGACCCTGTCAATAAAGTAGTTATGACTCCATCACAAACTGTTCTTTTCTACATAACTGCTGAATCTATCAATGAGATGTTACACTTCCATCCCTCTCAGCCCCTTGCTCCTCTTTCCATGGGATTTTTGCTTGAGCAAGGCTCTCAATTGCCCAGTTCAGAAATAACCCAGATTGCTAAATTATTTATGAAGCCAGATTGCCAGCCTCAAGGCCCACCTCCTTATGTACATGCCTGGTTCACTGAAACTGGCAAGCTTATTCTTGACATGATATCCTTTATCTTGGGTTTCAAAACCAGTGGATTTTTTGATGAGACCATCTTTGTTATGTTGTCAATGTTTACTCCAGGACAGCACCCTGCTGTCAAATATGATTATGCCTCTTTCATTGCCAATGAAATCAGTGAGCAATTCATAAATTTGGAAAGAGAATGAGTCTTCAAGTACACCTCATTCATATATCACCTTCTGCTATATTATCAGACAGACAACATTTTATTTCCCATCAGGAAGTTGGATTCCAAAGTAGAGAGGAGGTCTGTGATCTTCTGGACCTCGGTCTTCCATAATGTTTCTGAATCCCCTTATACCTACTGTGAATTCATTGAATGGTTTATACATCCAGCCTCCACTTTATTGATAGGAGCTCTTCCTCCTAGGCTTTCTGGGGATATAAAGAAGATTTTACGGCTCTCCAAAAACTACAAAATAGGTGACTGGTACCTCTACTAGAATCACACTGAAATCAGGATATATGGCTGTGAACTATGCCCTTATAAGCTGCCCAAATATGTGCCCATGAGACTATTTGCACATGAGTATTTCAGGCAACTTATCAATGCAGATTTAACCCACTTTTGCAATGTAAAGAAAAAGGCTCAGCTGAGAATAAGGAACCAGTTAGGCCCTTTTATCATTAACAAAAGGGAGGCATGGCAAGATGTTGATAAGATATTAGGGGAAGACCTTAAACTGAAGAAAAGTTTCTGGTGGGTGCCATGTGACCCAAATAGCTTTATAAGTGACAAAAAAGTAAAAAACAGGTTGTCGGCCTATAAACATTATAGGATCCCTTAAATAGAGCAATTTGCCAATCAGGATGAGTGGGTAGAGGGTGCATTAATATAAGAACTTACTCAGCAAGAAGTGATGGAACAAGCTATGAAAGATCTTGAAAAGACCCTTGACCTGGACTCTTTTGGACAGGTATCTTTCAAGTTGCCTCAGCAAACCGGAGTGGGTACATCCTCTGTTGGAACTTCACAGCAACCTGTACAGGGAACCAATGCACCAGGTACAGGGTCTTCTAAGGGCAAGGAAGTGCCAGGCATGGAGCAACAAGCAATGACTGATCAGTAGGGGAAAATTCCTCCGGTCCAGACCAAAGCAGCAGAGGTTCCTGCATTACAAACTCCTCTAAATGAGGAAAAAGGCAAGAAAAGAGACAGAGAAGACACCACACCCATCAGTGGACCTACAGAACAGCCAGGTGCAAAAAGGCAAAGACTGAATCCTCTATCTGAAGAGGAAATCATTGAAGAAACAATAGAAAGTCTAAGAGGGGAGAGGGTAACCAACCAACAGACCTCCCAGTGATAGAGACATCAACTAGCTCGCATAGGCAAGAGCTAGAAAGGCAGCATAGTGTAGAAATTTCATCCACTAGGCCACCAAGTAAGCAGACCTCTGACATCAAAAGAACATTCACAGAGATAAAGGCTAGAAATGATCCACTGAGGCTGCAGATTTACAATCAATATCTTAAGATGGCCCCCACAAAGCAGCAAAGATTGATGTCTGCTTATGACATAAAAGAGGGCAAAATGATCATGAGTTATTTCAAGCCCAAGGTGTAGCAACCACAATCAGCAACTGACTATATCAGGACAAATCTGGAGGTCTTGGCCAAAGACATTCATCCAATAGACCAGATTGAGCTGCACAAACAAACGAGAGAGATGGTATACTCCACGTTAGCTGACAAAGCTATGTTAGCTCATAAATTTCAAAACTCCTTGAATAATACCTCAGCACAGTTGGATTTAGAGAAAGCTTCTTCTCTAGCTAAGGACAATAGGATAAAATCCTTGGAGGACATCATCATTGAACTGGGACATGATCCCAAAGACGCCAAAGGCATAAAGGCACTAATGAAGAAAAAAGAAGAGGACGTTGCTGCCCTCAGAAAACAGCTCAAAATGCCTCCTTCTATGCATCCACAGACATCAAATGTTGCACAGCAAAAATCAGAAGAGGACATGATGTACCTGCTCATGAGACTGAATGAGAGATTGAGTGAGACAGAGCAGGCATTGGAGAAAGCACTACAAGAAAAGCAGGGAGAGTTGACCTCCCAACCACCTCAAGTAGCTCCAACAGTCACAACTGCCCCCTCCACAGTTATAACAGCAGTGCCTCCCACTGTCCCAGCATCAACAGTAGAAATCACCATAGGTACCTCAGCAACGGAAACAACACCAGGCAGCAGTACTACTATGACTACAGAACAATTAATAAAGGCCATGGAGGAATTGAAACTCCAAGTATCAGAGCTGAAGCAAGTAAAAGAGAAATTGGCAAAGGTAAGAGCCTTAGAAAAGGATCTCTCTCTGCATAAGCCTCTTGCAGAAATCAAAGCAATTTTGGGGACCAACATCACTCAATCCCTTAGTGATGTGTGGAGGTCTATCCAAACCATTTATGAACAAATTGATTTGATAAGAGTGGCCCAAGTGGAAATTTAGAAAACAAGAGCCTTATTGGGACAGATGCCTGAGCAAGCTAACAGGCTAATACATTTTTTGAATACCAAGACCAGTGAAGAACTGGAAGCATTGGAAATTAGGGACAGAACAGGCACCATTCTAGACATCAAGAGAGTTCTAACCATGAGAACTCTAATGCAAAATTTGGACAGAAGATGCCAGGACATGCTGGTAGAGATTGATTCTTTCACAAAAAAGTTTACAGACCTGCATCACAAAGGTTTGCCAAGTCCTTTGGGAAGTAATAATCGTCTGATGGAACACAAGGACTATGTATACAAATTGAATACATATGTTGTTAGTCAAGTTGATACATCATCAAGTACTTCAGGAGAAAAAGCACTTCCATCTGGCCAGTCCCTTTATGACAACCTGGAAAATTTATTCTACATAGAACATGAGGTGAAGCATCTATTCACCATCCCACCTAATTTCTTCAGGTACACGGAGACTAACGAAACTCTGAGGAAGCTGCAGAGACATAAGTTACCAGGACCGGAGTGGTGTCAAAGCATGTTAGAAATCCTGTAAACCTATCTTTGGTCAATGCAAAATCGTGGGACCATATACTATAAATGTGGAGAACAGAAATGAATCACGGTTATGCAGGTCAAAGCGCATCACGACAGGATAAAATAAAATCCAGCCAAGGCAGAATAACCAGCACAGAGGATCAGTAGAAGACAGGTCGTGAACCGACTTGCAACACCTACCTCTAGTATGTCTCATAAAGACAGAACAACCAGGGTAGCATGAATTTATTGCATCTATTTATTGTCTCCCTATTTTCGAAACTGTCTGTCTCTATCTATGTAAAAGAAGCATTAATTGTCAGCAGATATTATTTCTATCAGATATTTTGTATGATATCTTGACATTTTTGTATAAATACCCCCCCAGACGAAGTATTTTGGGTTGGTTGATTGGGAAGCATTCTCAGACTTTGTTGTAATTCTGAAGTTTTTTTGGAATAAAATGTTGTTGGAACCATTTTTTGACTGGCTTACTAAATGAGGAATTGCTGCTAAGGACCATGCTACAGAATTCTTGAATCATCTTATGGATCAATAAGTCCCTTCTAACTTGTGTTTTACAGTTTCTGTGTTTACTATATCATCTATGTTTCATGATCTAAATAATAGAGAAAAAGAATAACTCAAAATTTGCTTAATTGCACTCTGTGTTCAGTCTTTGTTATTATTAATGTTTTTTTCAGAATTAGAATAAACAGTGAATTCTTAATTGCTCCTGTTTCTCCTGATTCTTCCATCTTGAATATTTGCTAAGGAATTCTTAACTGCTCCTTAACAATAGTCAGACATGTTTCCTCTGTCAACATGATGAAGGATTCTTAATTTCCCTTCACCCATTGACTCCATTCCGCCTGATTCCAGCCTATGAATTGTTCCATGTTTGATTACCTTGCTCTGTGATACCTCCTCTGTTAAAGAAACTTAATCCAGGAAGCTGTCCTCCTTTGACTCCATCATGCCCAATGGACTGAACTCTTCAGTGTTACCTCACTGTTATATTGAATCTCCATTCCTCCAACCAAACTCTGAACAAAACCCTTGCACTTCATAACTAGCCTAATATACCTCAAACAAAGCTAAACCATAAAGAGAGAGCCCTCTCTAGATGCAGATTTGCTAGAATATGTATCTAAAAGATTGGTCTGTGGTTACCTCGGTCGTATTCCCTTTCTTACAACTTTAGGGAACAACCTAAGTTATAACACAACCTACACCCAGTGTCTCTATATCTCTGACCTCTGTAACAGATGTAGGGTTTTTCCCCAGTGTCATAGATTGCTAGCTCCATAGGATGAGCTAGATCTATGCTCTGATACCACTGTAATATCCCTTATCAGGAATATTCCTCAAACACAAGAAAACTCCAACTAGAGATGGACTGGGAGGGCATTTACCAGATATGTCGCCTCTGAAAAGAGGACGAGATTCGGAGGCTACCTGGCCCTTTTCAGACTCTGTCTAAGAGTATAGGGGAAACACACAAGTGGTATAATAGCCGAGAATGCTCAAAGAGATACAAATAACAATGGTGCAACATATAACAATATAACCATAAGCAGATACTCAAGAAATGCAGAGAGAAATGCTAAGCCATTTTATTATACTGAGTAATAGAATGAGTACAGGAGGTGATCAGGAAGATAGCACCTCGACTTGCACAAGGAAAGTGAAGAAATACACTCAGAATAGCAAAGGAATGGCCCCTCTGAACTGCGTCCAAGCTGCTGGAGAACTGTTGTGCTGCTGCTGCTAGAAATCAAATGAGGATTTGGGGCTGCTCCCCTCCTCAGAAAAGGCTGAAACTCTGGAATCGGACTCTACTCAAGAAACCCAGAAAAGCCCAGAAAGCTTTTCTGAAATGGCCAACCCCAAAAATCACCCCCTTGGGGTTTTGTGCAGTCCCTCAATGCTCTGCCCTGCCACTGAATGAAACCCTTCAGAAATCTGCCTGAAACCCCTGCCAAAACTCTCCAATATGCAAGAGTTGATCCCCTGCTCTACCTCTCAGCACAAATCCTACTACAAACCCTCACCCAGAACTCCTACCAGAAAGAACTGCGTCACCCCTCTCAGTGTTGTGTAGTCCTCCAAAACGCTGATGAAACTGCTGCTGAAACGCTGATGAAACTACTGCTGAAATGCCAAAGGAAATACCTTGCCCAAGCAGGCACTCGAAGGCCCCCGGGGCTAAGGGTGAGATCTCCGAATGGAGACACTCAATGCACTAAACAATGCTGCAAACTAGCTAAACAACGAGCATGCTCTAAGTCGAAATGACTATCACAAATACTCATAACTGAATGATCAAAATGAGGGGGCTTCTCTCTCTTTTATAGCTTTGCCTATCTCAATCCCAAGGCTCACCTCCTCCAACGTAATTCCCCTCTTGCCACGTGTTTATTTCCTTCTGCGCAATCCCTCCAAGTGTCTGCGTGGGCTCCATCTCTGCGTCCCCCTTTGGCCCCCTTGGCTCTCCTTTAAGTCACAATGTTGTGTTACTAGGAAGTGAATTTTTTAATTGTAAAAGTGAGTTATATCCTCCTTCCTCACCTTTTTTATATAAAAATAACTGTAGAGGGCAAAAATTGAGCAAAATCGAATATTCCTATTAGCCATGGCTAATTAGGAATATTACACATTCCATCCAGCAATTGGCAGCAGAAATTATTGGAAGAGGGAGAAGTTCACTCTTGGACCTTTTCCACCACTTGGGTTCGTGAGATATTTAGGTTTTTTTGGGGTTCTTGCAAGGACGCCGCTCACCTAGTTTCATCTCATTCTGAACACTTTACAAAGTAGTTGCTCTAGTTTCCTTCTAGTAGCAGCTAGTAGTTCTTCGTGCAAAAGGCGGTCGGGACATTATATGAGTGTGAGGGAAAAATCCAAACATGATATCTACCCCTTCATTATGGCCATCACGCTGGTTCCGAGGGACCCATGAGTACCCCCACATCATTAAGGAACCCATTCACGTCCCAACACCTGGTGCACGATGAACTGCCCCATCTTAAGGCTGTAATAATTACTTATAGCATACACAACATGCTTTCATCTCTTGGAGCCTTGAGCGGTAAAATAAAGAAAAATTTAAGAAAAGAAAAAGGAAAAATGAAAAAGGGTGGAAAAACAAAGGCTGGGGTAACTCATGTATCCACGATTGCTGCCTCCTACATCTATACACCTAAATATGTGGATATCCCTCATAATTACCATCCTTGAACCCATGGGATTTGGCTTTAAGACTATAATATCCCTTCCTAAATTTAATTATTATAGGTTTATCTATTCTACAATTTTGACAATTTTGGAAGCATAGGACCCATGTGAAGTTTGGAGAGAGACTCATGAAGGAAAATGGGGGCCGAAATGTCTTGTTGGCCAAGCATGGGACCACCCACATAAGGAAATATGTGCCACTTTAGAGGAAAGTTTGAATGGCTAGAGAGAGGGTCGAATTGCTAGTTGGAGGGGGCCCACATGGGAAAAGAGGCCCACAAGTTATAAATAGAGGAGGCCTAGCCTCATTTGGTATCTTTTGACATATTGAACTCAACCTTAGTTGCTCGAGCTACTTAGTCGGGTCACTCGCTGTTTAGCACGAGTTCTCCAAGTAGAGAACTCACCCTCTCTTCGGTGGACCATGAGTGCCACCCTAGTGAGGTTTCTTTCTATCATTCCGAGAGATTGCAGGTGGATATTCAGAGCACTCAACTCAGCCATCATTCAGCCAGTGCGTACTCCAGGAGGATGTAGTAGTGGAACACGCAGTAGCTAATTCAAGGGCCTTCCGAGGAGCAATTGCTGGAGGAATTTTGGTGAAGGAAGTACATGGGAACACTAGCCTTTGGGAGGATTTTGGGAATCAGAGGGCCAACACAAGAGCTTCTCACTAGGCACACGTGGGAATTCGTGGGTTAGTTTATGGAGCGAATATTTGCCGGGAGAGATAAGGGAAAGTTCGGGAAATATTATCTCAGCCATTTTGGTGTGCTTTGGAGGGCTTATTCTAGAGTTATAGGCAGACCTTACATTTCAGCAGTTGGAGGAGGACGTGGCTCTTAGGAGGCCGAATTTCTGGGTTCAAAACCAGGCATTACCCTTTCTAGGTTTTGATGGGTTTTGCTTGAGGAATGTGGGGCTAATTTGGTAGAATTTTATGAGTACCGAAGGTGGGCTTTCCAACAACATCTTTGCAGCAGACAACATAATTTCACAAGGGCAGCACAAGGCATCATTGCAGTAGTTATTTCTACCATCTGGGCTTGACATATTATCACCTAGGCTTGATCATGCTTGCCATTGAGGCAAGGCCAGGTGTATCTCTTCCACATTATTTTACTTTGCTCCCAGATCATAATAAAATGGCTCAACTGATGGTTATTTCTGGACTTTCTATGGGTGTGCATTGAATGTTTCAATTTTATGGTGTTGTTTTCATTGTTTGCTTTGCATTTCACTGTAATTCCTAGTTTGGAATATTACAGTGGTTTCAAAGCCTAGATATGGCTCAGACGTAGGAGACTTTCCTATGAAAAAAGAGGACAAGCAGAACATCACTTACCGGAGGCAAAGGTACAGGAGTAGGGAAAGGGAGTTGGAGATTACTCCTGATTTGGAGGCACGTGGGAAGAAAGTCGTTGTAGCAGAGATGGGGGAACCAAGGAGTAAGGAAGAAGCAGCATTCGATAGCCTCTTGAAGGCTTTGAATGACTTGGCTAGGGGACAAAAAGAGATGCTGGAGGAGATCAAGCAACAAAACAGGGACAAGGGCCTCCACCATGAGTTCCTTTTTGGGGAGACATCAGGAGCCTCACAACAGTATGACCATCCCTCACTGGCCACTCACCCACCAGCCTATAGTGGGCCATCCAAAACCACGTTGCCTGCTTTCTTACCATCAGCACCCAGTGAGCATGGGGGACCGGATGATCAAATGCCCATGGGGGATTTCTTCAGGGAATGGCAAGCCATGGGGGGAGGGAGGATTTCAAAGCAGCCCTGTCATTCCGAGATTATTGTCAGCTCAAACAGAAGAGAAGGGTAGGTACAGTGGGCAACAAAATTCACAGAACTCAAAGCTACAACACACTGTTGGGAGGATGTATTTCCCCACATATGACGGTTCTTCCAAGTGCATAGCTCGAGCTTGGGTGGAGAAGCTGGATACTTATTTCCAGCTTAATCGAATGACAAAGATGGAGGCCATCAAAATGGCTACCCTGCACTTGGAAGGGGAGGCACATGAGTGGTGGTTTCATGGCCTATCCACATTAGGGCATGCCAATGTGACTTCATATGAGGACTTCACACGAAGAGTGGTGGAGAATTTTGATAGGAGGGATCTGGAGGCTCACTTCAAAGAATTGACCCAACTTCGACAAATCGGCTAGCCGGAGCACTACATATCAGAGTTTTTGAGGGCTTTAGTTATGGTGCCTGAACTATCCAAGGCTAGGAGGGTGTACACTTTCATAGAGGAGTTGTTGGAGCCACTACATGGATTGGTGAAGTCACGCAGACCCTCGACGTTACAGGGGGCGATGAATTCTGCTAGGGACTTGCAGGGGGCAAGGGCACCTTTTCCCTCACACATTCCCTACCCACAAGAGGGAGGTGACACCAGACCCCCACCATAGAGAGCAGCCTAGGGGCGTGGGCAGTTGGATGAGGAGCCCAAGAGAGACCTTTGGAGGAGGAAATTATGCTTTACATGTCGCCAGCCATAGGCACCAGGCCATCGATTCACAGCGAATAAGGCTCACTATATAGAGGTCTTCTCAGATAGTGAGCAGGAGGACAATGGGGAGTTGGAGTTTGATGGAGGAGATAGCGAGGGCTAGACAGATAGGGGACCACCACCACCACCACCCGAGGAAGCATCTTACGCACCTATTGGGGGAGTCACTGCTTCTTTGCATGGGGTTCCCAAGCTTTTGACTATGAGGATACGAGGCACAGTGCAGGGACAACGCGTCTCAGTCTTAGTAGATAGTGGGGCCACCCAAAATTTCATTGATGCCCAAATGGTCCAGAGGAGGGGCATCACTACAAAGGAGTTCGAGGAATTCTCAGTCCTGGTGTCCGGGGACATGACTATGCAGTGCAACCGGTATGTTCCCGCATTGACAGTGACCATGGGGAACTATTCGATGACAGATCATTTTTTTTTTGTGGATGTACCAGTCACCAACATGGTGATGGGTGTCCATTGGCTTTACTCCCTTGGCTGGGTCACGACTAACTGGAGGAAACTAGAGATGGAGTTCACAGGCCCAGATGGCAAGTTGGTGGTTCTGCGGGGCATGCACTCAGGATGGAGGATGACTTGAGGCATGGGGATATAACGTGGGGAGTGGAGCTAAGGATTTCAGAGATTGGAGAACAGACCAAGCCACCCCACCTAGACATTCAAACTATTTTGGATAGGTACCCGGTAGTGTTTGGAGACATACCACCAGGGCAGCCACTTGACAAGGGTTTTAAACACACCATTGAGTTAGAACCTGGGGTCTAGGCGGTCATCACCACTCCTTATAGGCATCCTAAAGCCTTCAAGGATGAGATAGAGTGGTCTATAAATGAGTTTCTGGCATTGGGGCATATTAGGCCAAGTTCTAGCCCCTTCACTTCATCGATAGTATTGGGGAAGATGAAGGATGGGAACCTGCGTATGTGCACCGATTACAGGGCACTCAACAAGAAGAAAATGAAGAAGAGATACCTTTTTCCACGAATTGATGATTTGATGCACGAGCTTAGAGGAGCCAAGTACTTCTCTAATGTCGATTTGCGCTCTGGGTACCATCAAATCAGGGTGAGGGATCAGGACATCCCCAAGACAGCTTTCAGGTGCCACTATGGGCACTTTGAGTTCTTGGTCATGCCCTTCGGGCTGAAAAATGCACCCGCCACTTTCCAATCTTGCAAGAACCATGCATTTCATGGGCAGTTGTGGAAGTTTGGATTGGTATTTTTCGATGATATCCTGATTTACAGCCGCACACAAGAGGAGCATTTGCAGCGCTTGGAGGCGATGTTGCGTATTCTAGAGGAGTATCAGTTCTATGCCAAGTTGTCCAAGTGTGAGTTTGGTCTGAGAGAGATGCTCTACTTGGGACACATCATTGGCGCAGATGGAGTGAGGATACATGAGGAGAATATTTGGGCCATACAAGAGTGGCCTGAGACCAGGAATGTAACTGAGCTGAGGAGGTTCATAGGCATATGCACTTATTACATGTGTTGAAGTTTCTAAGTCTACCAGTTAGAAACCCTCCATGCACTTTACTGATTTATTCCTACCTACTTGTTCTGTTACTTAACAAGTTATTTAGAATGTAAATACTGGAAATAAACACTAGTGCATGCTCAACATATTACAGATCATCAAATGAAGGAAACAGATGCAAGCACACAAAATGACACAGTTATTATTGGACCAATGTGCTCGAAAAAACCCAATGTGGGACAACCAGTGCAGCTATCTAAGGGTTTTCTTATTAAGCAATTTTAGAGTACAATCTGGGTACCAAATCTGGCTTACCCAATAGAGAATGCCCTTGGCAGTAGTACCTCTCAGTCTGAGACAAATGTCCCGGTTGAAACCCCAGATAAACCCTTCGATAGCTCCTCAGCTCCAATTTTCCCTAGAAACCCCAGCGTCTACCTTTCTGGACTACGTCAGCCTCTCTACCCAGCGCTGGCCCTACGTCACCCTAAATGGGCCTGCGTCAACCTCAGCAGGCCCTATGTCAACCTTCTGGCCATCTGCGTCAGCTACACTGGCATCTTTGAAGCACTGCGCACCTCCTGGTTGCCTCTGCGTGGCCCTGCGTGAGCCCTGGCTGCTACTGCGTCACTCTCTTTGGCTCCTACGCTAATCTCCCGACACTATATCTACCTCTCTGTCTCTCTGTACTCACTACCCCTCAGCTGCAACTCCAATCACTAATTCTATCTGTCTTAGCAAACCCCGCTCTAGAGAATAGAATGACTGATCATCCAATGTACTCTCCAAGTGACCCAAAAGCCTCCTCTTATACTTTTCTCGTTGACATATCAACGGCCGAGATTAAGTCCCTAATCGACGGCCAAGATTAGATCTTGCTTGATCCATGTCTTTTGGACCATTCTAACACAGTTTTATATTAATCCATATTAATATTTCAATTTCCCTAAGTTTAGACTTAGGGACTCCATTAAAAATATTAATTATTTTAATATCTCCGAAACTGTTTAGAATCCGCCCAAACCCTCTCTGGGTATTGGAGATCTCATGTGCCCCAACCTCTCCACCAAATTTCGTGGCTAGAGCACATCCGATGCTACAACAAATCAACACTACTTCTTAGCAAGGATTGTGCTCTAGCAATACTCCTTACTGAGTATTACTTTGATCATCCGGCATCAGTCCCTGTGCTAATGCTAGGCCTGCTACCCACCATCCTCTGCATTGATGTATCATGTACTGCTGTGCATGGTTTTGCCACTGCCACTGCTACATCTATACGACAGCTCCCTCTACATCAGTGTTGATGCTGGTCCTTTCTCCCAACACTGCATCCACACTGCAACTCCTCTCATCATGTTGCATCGTGTTGCCCACTGCTGCACTGCAACTCAGTTACTAAGAAGTAAGTAACTGATCTCCCAAATCTGACCTCTCTGTTGGGCTAGAGACCCTCCTGATGTTGAAGCTCCCTCTATCGCTGACAAGTGCTCCCTCTCTGACCTCTGCGCTGCTGCAACAACTCCCTGCATCTCGCACCATTGCACACCTCTCTATGCCATCCTGCACTGGTGCAATACCCGTGCCTCTCGCATTGTTGTAGCCTGCTAGCCTCACGCTATCCTAGGACTCCTGCACTGTAGCTCTCTCTGCGGCTCCATCCGCATCCATCTCTACCCACATTAGCCAGTCCTGCTGCTCCTCTTCAAGGCTCCCGTAGGAAGGTCTAATCGAAGAGGCTGGGTACCTCGAGGATCCTACCCCTCATTGCCTATAGTCCATCTAACTATAGCTCGATGTCTCCCCACTTCCGCTCAAGTGGTGCATATGCACTCATGGCACAGTCATCGTCTGTCTCCACTTCCTTCTCTGACCTTGCTAGTGTTGCCTTAGTCTCTGAAGACCTCCCTTACTCTTCTTCCTTGGACACTGGGTTGCACAATGACCCAGCTCCCCACAGTGGAAGCACTTGATCTTGGAGAGATCCTTCTTCTTTCGCTTTTCTTGCTTTCCCTCGGATGCTAGGGCAACATCTTCCTCCTCTTCTTTTTTTACTCTAATCCCCTTACTGCTGCTTCCCGCCTTTGACTGTCGTCTGATCTCTTCTTGAAAAAGAGCTGCCCACATCTCATCCCAAGGTGGATGTGTCCCTCTGCCCAGTATACTTTGGACAAATACTTCCCAGTGTTTTGAGACTGCATTCAGGGCTATCCTTACCATCAATTCCTTATCCAGCGTGGCTTCTATGGCAGTCAACTGATCTTGGATCTCATTTAGTCCTCCAAGGAAGGTGTCAATCGATTCTCCCTTCTTCATCTGATATGACCTCAGCTGATTTTCTAGTAACATCCTTCTCTGCACATAAGTATGCTGGTACAATTTCTTTAGGGCCTCCCACATCTCATTTGTCGTTTCCTTCTCGGCAATGTGTGGTACTACATGGTCCTTGACCCCGTCAAGGATGATGCTCTTGGCCCTCGCCATTACCTCCTCGTACTTGTCGTTCTTAGCTGGGTCGGCTGGGATAGCTATCGTCTTCAAGGCGAAGTGCTTGACACGATTTCTGTGAAGTACGGATAAGATTTTGGCCTTCCAGATTGCAAAATTTTATGCTCCGTCCAGTCTGTCCTAGTCTCTTACTCTGTGTATTGCCATGATGCCCTTCTACTTCCCTCCTAGAAGTTCTCAATGTGACTCCCTCTGAGTCTCGATTTCCCTCCTAGAAATCGTTCTGCCGATGTCAAGATGCCCCCTACTCTGATCATCTTTGTAACCGCACCATTGATCTGGATTTCTTGGCTTGAAACCCTCGGTAGCAACTCCCTCCTCTTGGCCTTGCCATGTCAGGTGTTGTTTTGACTACAGTACCTCACTAGCTCCATTCTGCAACTTTCCCACAGCCTCCTAAACCCCAACGACCTGAAGGTGAGAGCTCCTAGGCTTTGTGTAATCCCAATACCAACAACCCGATCTCCTCAGCCAACTGCGTCAGCCCTCCTAGCTTCTGCGTGGCTCTGCATGAGTCTCCCTTTGCCTCCCTTAGCCTCTACGCTGCCTCTTCGTGGCTCACCCTTGATGACGTAGGCACTATGTCACCCTTCCCTTGTTGTTGCTCTACTAGAAACAAAGTTTGTCACTCGAGACAGCTGTTTTCTGCTGCCATTCCTCCACTCCGCTGATGTCCTCAGTTCTCCTGTGATCTGCAACCACGCTCTGATACCATGTTGAAGTTTCTAAGTCTACCAATTAGAAACCTTCCATGCACTTTACTGATTTATTCCTACCTACTTGTTTCGTTACTTAACAAGTTATTTACAATGTAAATACTTAAAATAAACACTGGTGCATGCTCAATATATTACAGATCATCAACTGAAGGAAACAAATACAAGCACACAAAATGACACCGTTATTTTTGGACAAATGTCCCTGGAAAAACCCAATGCAGGAGAACTGGTGCAGCGATCTGAGGGTTTTCTTATTAAGTAGTTTCAAAGTACAATCTGGGTGCCAAATCTAGCTTACCCAACAGAGAATGCCCTTGGCAGGAGTACCTCTCAGTTTGAGACAAATGTCCCAGCTAAAACCCCAAATAAACCCTCCAACAGCTCCTCAGCTCCAATCTACCCCAAAAACCCTAGCGTCTGCCCGTGGACTACGTCAGCCTCTCTCTACCCAACGTTGGCCCTGTGTCACCCTGAATGGGCCTGCGTCAACCTCAGGAGGCCCTACATCAGGCTTCTGGCCCTCTGCGTCAGCTACGTTGGCCTCTCTGAAGCACTGTGCAGCTCCTGGTTGCCTCTGTGTGGCCCTGCGTGAACCTTGGCTGCTACTGCGTCACTCTCTTTAGCTCCTGCACCGATCTCTCGGCACTATCTCTGCCTTTCTGTCTCTTTGTACTAACTACCCCTCAGTTGCAACTCCGATCACTGATTCTATCTCTCTTAGCAAACCCCGCTCTAGAGAATAGAATGACTGATCATCCGGTGTACTCTCTAAGTGACCCTTAAGCCTCCTCTTATACTTTTCTCTTGACATATCAAAGGCCGAGATTAAGTCCCTAATCGACAGCTAAGATTAGATCTGGCTTGATCCATGTCTTTTGGACCATTCTAACACAATTTTATATTAATCCATATTAATATTTTAATTTCCCTAAGTTTAGACTTAGGGACTCCATTAAAAATATTAATTATTTTAATATCTCTTAAATTGTTTATAATCTTCCCAAACCCTTTCTAGGTATTGCATATCTCATGTGCCCTAACCTCTCCACCAAATTTCATGGCTATAGCACATTCGATGCTACCACAAATCAAGAACAGGAAGTTCATGAAGGGCTTCTCACAAATTTGACAAAGAAGGGGGCTTTCACGCAGGCAATTGCAGAAGTTTGTATTGGTATTTTTTGATGATATCCTGATTTACAACTACACATGGGAGGAGCTTTTGCAGTACTTGGAGGTGGTGCTGTGTATTCTAGAGGAGTAGTAGTTCTATGCCAAGTTGTCCAAGCGTCAGTTTGGTCTGACAGATATGCTCTACATGGGACACATCATTAGTGCAGATGGAGTGAGGGTACTTGAGGAGAAGATTCGGGCCATCCGGGAGTGGCCTGAGCCTAGGAATGTAACTGAGCTGAGGAGGTTCATAGGCATTTGCACTTATTACAGGAAGCTCGTGAAGGGCTTCTCACAACTAGTGGCTCCCCTCACAAATTTGACAAATAAGGGGGCTTTCACGTGGATAGATAGAGCACAATCAACATTTGATCACCTTAAGAAGGTGATGAGCAGCTGTCAAGTCTTGGCACTTCTAGATTTCACGCGGCCATTCACAATGGAGTGTGATGCATCAGGCGAGGGGGTTAACGCAGTTTTATCTTAGGATTGGCACCCCATTGCCTTTGAGAGCCGAAAACTCCTCCCACATGAGAGGTCGTACTCTATTTACGACAAGGAGATGTTGGCCATCATGCATGTGTTGGCCAAGTTCCGACAATATCTAGTGGGGAACAGATTTCGGGTGAAGACAGACCACAACAGTCTTTGCCATTTCATGGGGTAGCAGGGCCTCAATGACAGTTAGCAGAGGTGGGTCAATAAGGTGTAGGCCTACAATTTCGACATTGACTATGTGAAGGGAAAGCACAACATAA
This sequence comes from Pinus tabuliformis, assembly GCA_031772625.1. NCBI lineage: Eukaryota > Viridiplantae > Streptophyta > Pinopsida > Pinales > Pinaceae > Pinus > Pinus tabuliformis. The sequence goes on from CM062810.1 coordinate 893,477,825, forward strand.
TGGCGGATACATTATCTAGAAGGCCCGTGACATTTTCAATCATGATCATTTTCCATGACTGAAGGGTGCAGTCACTAGTGGAGTACTCTAAGGACAGGAAGGCATGCGAGATTCTGGAGAGCATTCATGCTAATGAGCGCTACATGGTGATGGCTGAGGTCATTTACTACAAGGGATGTATCTTCTTGGTGTCGGGCTCACAATTGAAGGAGAGGGTTCTCCACGCAGCCCATGACTCCCCACTTACGAGACACCAGGGGTTCTAGAAGACATATATGATAGTTAGAGAGCGGTTCACTTGGAAAGGCCTCAATGGAGACGTGTTGAGATATGTGCAAGAGTGTGAGCTTACTAGAGGAACAAGGGGGAGTTGACTCACCCAATGGGGTTGTTACAGCCACTTGCCATTATAGAGGGGAAATGGGAAAGTATTTCCATGGATTTCATCACGAAGCTCCCAATAGTGCAGGGGAAGCATTGTATCTATGTGGTAATAGACCGGTTGACCAAATATGCACACTTCTTTGCCATCCCAACCCAGTGTGCAACGTCACAGGTGGTCGAGTTATTCTTCAGGGAGGTCTTTCATTTGCATGGACTCCCTAAAACCATAGTTAGTGACAAGGATAGCCGGTTCCTGGGAGCGTTTTGGAAAGAGATCTTCAAACTAGTGGGTACTAAGCTCACACCTTGCACGAGCTTATCATCCACATACTGATATTCAGACTGAGAGGGTGAACAAATCGTTGGAGGGCTATCTTCGGAACTATGTGTCCAGGCAGCAAAGAGCGTGGATTCGGTGACTACACCTAGGGGATTATTGCTACAACACCACCCACCACATGTCCATAGGTATGTCACCCTTTCGTGCCTTGTATGGATATGATGCTTTATCTTTCACTGACATTGTTTTTGGAGACAGCAGATCCGCAAAGGCCAAAGATTGGATCCAAGAGAGCCAAGACATCCTCAAGGTTCTCAATGATACCTTGTTGACAACCCAAAACTAGCAGAAGACATATGCAGATAGGCACCGGATTGAGAGGCAATTTGAAGGGGGCTTAGTCTACCTGTGATTACAGCCATATCGTCTAATGATCCTAAACAGGAATGTAAGTGATATACAAAGCATGCAAACAATCCAGCAATCAAAAAAACGAAATATACATTAAGCACCCATGGAAACACACAAAATAGAGAACTGTTGAGCCATTTTATTACTTCTTCAGGAGCAAAATAGAATGGTGAACCTGGGCTTGTCTCAGTGGACAGGCTTGACAAAAACCAGGTGACAAAATGCTAAACTGAAGGCTGCTACAACTGTTGCACCAAACTGAATTTCGTTTCCCCAGAAAACTGCTCTATCTGTTGACTTCGAAGGGCTAGAATCATTGCTTCCCGTGCTCAGAAAATTATGAGATTTCAGCTCCTTGCTCCTTGGCCTAAACCCAGAAAAACCCACGAAGGAATTGGCCAAATGTTGACCGAATTTTGGCCCAAATTCCCCTTAGCTCCTCTAGTTGCTGACTGAGTTGGGACCCCTGTTTGACCCCTTAGATCTGCCCAGAAAATTCTATAAAATCAGGAGTGTGATCCTTTCCCAAAACCCAGAAAAAAACTCAAAAAGGGTTTCCCTTGGTTCCAAACTTCAAAAATTGAACTTTCACAGCTTGGCCCTCCTCCAATTTCAAATTTTATAGTTGTGACTGATCTTGTCAATCTCTGCTCTCCCAACTCCAACAATCCTCCTCAAATGGCCCTCCAAGTGATCTCCTACTTCTCCTGGCCAGCTCCAACTCTACAATTCCTTCCTCCAACTCCCACGTGAGCCTAGTGGTGGCTCTCTGCGCAAGCCCCAGGTAACTGTAAATCGAATTGTTGGGATCCTAGCTTTGTTGGCTCCAAAATTCACAAGAAATGCTAACCCTTTATTGCTCTCCCAATCCTCTAACTTTCCTGGCAAATGTTTGATCACTGATAGCTCCAAACTCCCCCTGCGTATTCTCCAGCTAGCCAAAAATATGCACTCCCTGTTGTGGTTGAATGATAGTGTTGTACACTCCCGAACCTCCCGAAATACTTATGGAACTGTCTCTCTAGGGCGGCCATGGATGGTCACCCGAAGTAGAGGTTGAATCTCCCACTTGAGAGATTCATGGCTAAACAGCTGGTTGACTCAGCTAAACAATAGAGTGAACAGTCAAGTAATTTTGATTGCAAGGTATAAGAATGAATCCCAAAATGGGAGTTGCTCCCTTCGTATAACTCCTTGGACCTCCCTTGCCTCATGTTGGCCCCTCCATCCACCTATTCGACTTTCCCTCCAAGATATTTGAATGGGCCAATTCGAATTCCCATGTGGGTGGCCCCCACATTCCACTAGCAACCAAATTAAGTTCAAATTGCCTCCTAAGTCCCTAAGTCAAAAATGATGGATTCTCTTCCTTAGCCAAAATTGTGCAAAATTGTGTAGCAACACCCTATTACAAATGTGTTTGAGAAGGGACATGATAATCCTCCCCTCCCAAATGTTGCTTGCCCTCAAGCAACCTCAAAATTTGGGTTCTCCAATATGTGCTCACCCTCCTAGGTGGCACCCTCATCCGGCAAGTTCTTCCAACGCTCCATAAATCGTTTGTGCTCAAGCAATGCCTGAACGAGCATCCTCTCTAACTGTTGCTCCCCACTGTCACTGCAACATGTGTCAAGGTCCCAGATGTTCCACTGAATCGTCCCTGACCTCAGCACTGTCCTGATATGAAAGAATCCTTCAATACCAAGATCCTAGGCAATCCTGTCCAACATGAAGCTCCCCTCACTCCACTGACTATCCTGCCTGGTGCAAATACCAGAATTCCCTTGCTCCATCAGTGACTTGCTAAAGCCCAATGGAAGATCTGTATGACCTCTCCCTGCAGTAGTCGGCGCATCCCTAAAGGTTATTGAGTTGTGAAGAGATGTGACGTCCCAGTTCCCTGCTAGTCCCAGAGTGGTGCCACCATGCTGACGCTGCGCTACTTTGACTATGTCATACTCCCCATCGTGCGCAAACAATATCCTCCTCTCCTGGAACTCAATATTGGATTACTGAAAGAGGTGAGACACATCCTTCTTGGGCATCTCCATGAAACCAAGGCCTACGCATCTAAATCTAACTCCGAACCTGTGCAACAATAGAGAATATCTACCTCCCCATTTGATGAAACCCTTTGTGAACCCCCATGTGTCATTACAAGAGCAAACTATATCTCTCTCTGCCATGACTTCGCTCATCACGAGTGATCTATCGATCAACTGAATCCCTACATCCCATAGGTAGACCTGCTGCAGCATAGCCCCGACAACCGATGGAATCCCTTTGGTCCTCATCTCTAGTCCCTGCATGCCACCCATATATAGACTCCATACATCATGAACTAATCTGAGGCATGCTAAACTGTCTGGTGCCTACCACTATGTAGTACTGATGACCACTATAAACCACGTGTGCCAAATAGCTACCCCCTGAATGCAACCAATAAATGGGTATTTGATACGCGCAATCGACTCAGTGTATGCGGGTACATCTTGCTCCTGCCAACCATCACCACTAGTTCAGCTACCTGCCCCCTGGAGAATGTTTCGATACAATATCGGAACCCGGATACATATTGGACAACTATCTCAGTCATACACGGTATCCTCTATTCATGCATGGTCCAGACATGCCCTGTGGAAAGAGTGAAACATGTCTCCCCTGTGACCAACTCCCCAGGCATAGGATCAATGATGAATGATATGCCATCCATGTTGGTGATCACCTCATCCCTTGACCTGTGGTTTTCAACTCGTGCACCGACTCAATGCCCCCGCTGAGAAGTCTCCCCTCTATCGCACCAAGTGTCATCCAAATATCTTGGGTGAGCTCCTCGTCCCCTTCTGCTCATGCCCAGAGTGTCAAAGGACAACAACCAGATCGCCCGTTCTTGTAAGTGACGTAGAAGAGGGTCAGGAGTGTGAGTCCCCGCAGATACCATCAAGTATCACTCATCTGTGTCCCCATCGATCCTGGGTGAACTACACCCAAAGGTATGCCCGGCATCTCCGTCCATGGGTGTCCCCGAAGGCAACACTCCAAGACCTCGTTGTGCAGCACCATACACCTCTGCATACCACCAATCATCCCAGTACTCCTTAAGATGCCATTGTACACCGTGGCCTACCCCTGTACACTGCTGGATACCCTCAGTTGCAACCATGCCATCCAGTACTGTCCTGTTTCCTACCTGTGTCACTGCACCTGTCACTTCCCGCATGTACTCACTGCGATGTGAAGCACTCCCACTCTGCAACGTAGTCCAACACACTACAGCACACCACCATGCATCTCCAAGCCCACCTGTAGACCACTGCTCAATGCTACATTCTCCCACACATCCCTGGATATGATGGCCTAAAGCCATGTCTCTATGTATCAGGCCACACCCGATCAGTATCATCACCTCCACCATCACATCATTATCCCGCCGATGAATGGATCTTCCCTCCAAATCCCCCTTGAGGGATCCGAGAAGTGACTCTCCCTATGTATCAACAGCGCATGCTCAACTGCACCATCCCGATTGTAGCCAGCCGACATACATGGGACATGATAGGTAGGCCCTCCCATATCCCAATGCCAGCCAGGGCTTCCAGCATCCCCAATGCCTGGAAACACCTGTTGAGCTCCACTTGGGTCCACTACCATCTCCATAGTCCACTCCACTGGGTACCAACTCAGAATCTCTACACACCCAACCCCAAGAGGGATCGAATGCACAATCTATCACACATAAAATAACCCATGCATGTGGGTGTTGCACCCTGTGCAACTCAGGGCGTCTCATCTTGCTATCCCAGTCAATACAAACATTCTAACTAGGTAGCTTTGTCTCCCTCTGTCCAATGGGCCAAGGTAACCTAACAGTGCTTCCAGCCCCGTCTATGTATGCCCGAAGAGGGCTTCTCTCACGCTCCAATGTGCACTCTAGTTGCATCAGTAGGGGATCCCACTGATCCCCAACGTGAGTCAATTTGGCCTCGACTTGGCACAAACTTCTCTCATGCCCTCCAGCTCCTCGTTAAGCTGCAGAATCGCCTCTTGCACTAATGTGGCCTTCCTTTTTAATGCTAGAAGGTCGGCCTGAAACTGATGGAACTGTCGTGGGAATCTATCACCTGTAAACTCAGTCATGGCTCCAGATATCTTAGCAACTCTTGGCATCTAGTCCAGGGATGGCACCCCCTCAACAATTAGCTCTATGCAAGTAGGCTCTATCCTCTCCACGAGGGTGTCAATTGAGGCTATCAAAGAGGTCTCTAATAAAGGTGACTCCTACGCCACACCAAGTATATCGATGTGCTCCTCACCATCCTATGGGCTCTCAGCATCATGCTCAACCTCCTCCTCAGGCTCCTGATATCTAAAGCTAGGTCTCCACCAGCAAAAGCGCGCCCCGGTATCACCCTCTAACTGTCTTTGTCCTGTCTACTCCTTTTTAGGAGATCTGGTGCACTGATATGGTCGACTTTCCCCACATGATGTAGATCACTCCACCCCCACGACCTTCTCAGCTCTAACGTCTTTGTTGTAAGGGTGAGGATGGGTTTGTTCTGTCACCCTCCTCAACTGGGCCAACTTCTCATCATCCCAATGAATTCTACCCCAAAATTTTTGCATATTGGATTTCCCTTGAGCCATGGGTTTCTCTTTGGTTTCACCTGTCATTATGCACTCACACCCAAAGCTTCCATGATCTTCTAGCTAATTTGCCACAACTGGGCCAAGATCATGCTCTGATACCACTGTAATGATCCTAAACAGGAATGTAGGTGATATACAAAGCATGCAAACAATCCAACAATAAAAAAAACGAAATATACATTAAGCACCCATGGAAACATAGGAAATAAAGAACTACTGAGCCATTTATTACTTCTTCAGGAGCAAAATACAATAGCAAAATAGAATGGTGCACCTGGGCTTGTCTCAATGGACAAGCTTGACAAAACCCAAGTGAGAAAATGATGCACTAAAGGCTGCTACAACTGTTGTACCAAACTGAACTACGCTGCCCTAGAAAACTGCTCTGTCTGCGGACTTCGAAGGGCTGGAATAACTACTTCTTGTGCTCAGAAAATTATGAGATTTTAGCTCCTTTCTCCTTGGCCTAAACCCATAAAAATCCACGAAGGAATTGGCCAAATGTTGACCTCAAAATTTTGGCCCAAATTCCCCTTATCTCCTCTAGTTGGGACTCCATAGATTTTTCTTATCTAACGCATCTAAGACTAACTCCATAAACCCAAACAAGAAAGCACTGAACTAAGTCGTTTGATGATCAAGCACTTCTTTCCTTAGATGGCCAGCAAGGGCATCAAGCGAAATCTTGTAGAGGAAGAATTTTTGTATTTTGTTCAAACAAGACTCTTCCTTTAGGTCTTGTATTGAGGATATCCAATTTTGGTTGATTTCTTATGGTGATTCATCCATAAATTCTTGTGCCCTAGGTGTGCCCCTGAAGGAAAACCTAGTTAGTATTTCCTTGGATAGGTGACTTTCTTGAGGGTTGTATGATCATTGTATTCGATGGAATAAATCATAAAAAGATATTTTCTCTTCCCTTGCCTTGACCTTGTAAGTGCCTTGGAAATATTTATTCCCACATTATTCATAAAACACTAGGTCTAGTGCAAGTCTTTCTTAGGTCTATCAAGAGGAGTGAAGAGCCTTTTCAAAGTGTCAAATCATCACATAAAGCTTCTTGAGAGGTCCCACCTCATCTTCTGGAATCTTGACCTTAGGCATACATATTATCATTGCAAATCTAAAGCCCTTAATCATGATCTCTTCCTACGTATTTCTTGGAGAGCCTTTAGCTTCCTTGAGGCGTTGAACCATTATTGTATCTCTCCTTAAATGGGCTTAGTGGAATCACTTCACACCTAAATCATTGACCTATTCATTCCTAGTGATTCCCTTCCTACCGAGGCAACTCCCATCGATGAAATGCTGACAAAAGCAGGGGACCTTCAATGAGGTGATAGTGGGTCAATGTCTCATTGTTGTCACTTAGCCTAGTAGTTTTCCCTTAGGTTTCCCTTCCCTAGCACCCTACTAGATTGTGTGGTAGCAATACCCTTAGGTCAATTCAAACCTCCTTTGCTCAAATCAAACCACTAATTGGTGGGATGTCTCACCTATTTTGTGAATTTTAAGTAATGTAATGAAATAACTTGTAGTTTGACTTAGTCGTGAAGCATATTGTGGATGAAAAGTTGCTTGTTTTTTCAAGCAAAAGGAGGAAATATGTTGAGATCCTAATCTATAAATAGAGAAATCTCCCTCCTTTGTAGATCGTTATAAATTGTTGAGATCATTTCTCCATAATGTGAAACATTTTCAAGAAATATTTGGTGTTCATCATGAATTATCTTTCTTGGTTGATTTCACATATTTCTTAAGGCAATTTGTGGATAACTAAAGAATACTACAAAAACTAACTAGATCTATCCATTTGAAGGGAAACTTCATCACTTGTTGAGGGATGTCCATGGTTTTACTAGCACATCTCTCTTGAGGATCATATTGACACCCCCAGGGGAAGCATTGAGAGCCATTGGACTCCCATCATGTGTATAGCATCATTCCATCCCATAGGCACCCTCAACACCTTAAGAAGTCATCTCATTGACCTACATTATTCATGGGATGATGTGCCTCGACCGGTGTGCCCCAACCGGCTTAGCACTATATGGAAGTTGATCCAAGTCCCAAAGGAGATTTGTCTCATCCCTTGAGACATGGGAGAGCAAGCACCATCATTAGAGCCCTCAATATTGGAGCATCAGAGGCTATTCTATCATCAGGAGACCCATGAGACCAATTTTCATGCTCCAAACTCATTTTGCGGCCTCACATGATGACTTGCATGGATACTAAGGGGCCATTCCCTTGTTCATCATTTATGGAGCCCTCTCACACATGTTGGCACCAAGAGGACTTAACGTCGCCCTCCAACAGCCTAACATCAACATGAAATCATCAATTCGACTAACAATCAAATGATTATTCATAATTTTGAAAAGATACTTGGTCAACCTGTGACCAAGGCATGCATTTTGCACATTTTTATTATGTTAGCGGCCTTGGGCTAATAATTTGACCTACTAGATCTCATATAAATAAAACTGAACTTCATTTGTATTGGATCATCATCACACTTGGGAATTTCGACCTTCTTGGCAAATCTGCACTTTTTCTTTGGATTAGCTATTGGATGTCTTGGATGCATTTTGATATTTGGAGATGAAATTCGATTTTCTTTGGAGCTATCTCTTGATTTGTGGATGGATATATCATATTGTCATCTTGTAAGTGCCTCTTGTTGAAGTTTCATTCTTGAAAAATGTCTAATGTATGGAATTGTTGCAACTAGATTAATGCTATATTGTGCCCTAATTGTTGAAGATTTATTTTGAAAGCTATTTGGTTGGCAATTGCACATGTTACTCATAGCATGACATGTGATGAATGTTCCTAGTGGATGAAATTTTGTTTTTCCTCCATAAAACTCCATAAATTTTGAGTGGGTAATTGTTGAGGGTTGGTAGCTAGGGCATCAATTCTTGACCTCCTTAAAGACAATTATGGAAAATTTGAAGCATCTAGGACTCCATAAGCCCAAAGGAGAAGGCACTGGTCCAAACCATTTCGTGATCAAATCCTTCTTTTCCCAAACTTTTGGCCCCCTCTTCTTTGACGGCTAGGTTAGGGCATAGAGCGAAATTCTCTACAGAGTGAAAGCATGGTTTCTGAGATCATAGACTTCACGCTTAAGGTCTTAGCTACAACACCTCAAAGTTTGACAAACATCCCTTGTGTTTTCATCCATAAAAACTCTATCCAGAGGTGTGCCCTAGAAGGGAAACCCTAGTATGAATTTCCTTAACTTGGGGACTTCTTAGAGGGTTGTATGAGTTTAGTATTCATTGGAATAAATCATAAGAAGCCCTTCCTTCTCCTTGCCTTGATCTACCACAATAATTTAACAAACCCTAGATCTCGTGCAAGTTTCAACTTTCTTATAGGTCACTTAGGGAGAAAAAACCCTCTAGGCCTGTTGGGTTATGGTAACACAGCCTACAACATAAAAGTAAATGGCTTGCCACATACAAGGAAGTGATAACAATAGCAAATCTCAATGAGGATGAGAAGTTAGTGAAGGTGAGAAGAGGAGAAGGAAGGAGAGGTGCAAAGGTTAGGTATGAACTAGTGGAGGAAAGAGGCATTAAAGTTATTGAAGCCAAGACCAAAAAACTAAACCAACTACACAAGAGGGGACAACAATAGAGATAAACAACTGAAGCCAAGAAGTAAGAGGTGGAAACACTAGTTGAGATAGAAAATGAAACAAGTGAGAATTGAAAACTCCGAAGCACAAATAATGAAGGAAAGAATAAAAAGTTGAGAATCCTATAGCTGAACTGGGGAATGCAATAAACAAGTGGAAGCAAGCATTGGAGTAATGGTTGGAGATGTGATCCCATAGCTGCAGTCTATAGGATGCGACAACCAAGACCAAAGTCCCTAATAGGAAAAGGAGAGGCATGGTGATTGGTCCCATCTAAGGAGAAGCCATCTCAAGTCGGGCCCTACCTGAGAAGATGACCTAGAGAGACCCATTACTGGATGTAGCCTAGAAAAGGGGCAAGCAAAAAAAACAGATAAAGAGGATATAGGAGAAAGAGTTCATCAGTAAAAGTATGAATGGGGGTGCTATTAATTTTTTTAGAAACCCTCAACATATAAGGCCTAGGTTTCTCTCACAATGGTCTCTCCTAAAAATAGAGCATCACTAAACTTGGTAGACCATATAAATTATGGAAACCTTATGAGGCTGGTATAATCCACAAGCCACTAGAGAAAGTAAGTAATAGAAGGAAAGGATTACATTCAACATTCGATGGGTAAGGAAAAGAGAAGAATAGTATGGGAAAGAAAGCATCATGCAACATTCTTATCTCCTATGGTGATATGCGAGCATCAAGAGGTGGATCTACTATGACTAATGATTTATGGGAGCACTTGTTGAGTAGCCCTATAAAGGTGATCGCTTATTGTACTTTTCCCCTCACTTTCCCATTATCTCAATGCACTCTTTGTTCCCCAAATCAACCATATCCATATGTATGCACACCTCTTTGGCCATGACCATCATTCTTCATGGAAGTCTCACAGTTTGCGATGCATTTATGCTCCCTAATGCAGTGACCCACATCCTCCAAGGTAGTGAAAAGATCTCTTGTGACCTCCAAGTCAAGAGTAATCAGCTCCAAGTCAAGGCACTCTAAACGCCCCCTTTAATATCCCATTTGCATCTTTGAGGTACCTTCAAAATGAGGCAACTTCTCCTTTTGGTGTAGGCATGAGATTAAAAGAGGTAACATGGAAAATGTGTTGAGTAAGAAAGATGTCAAAGCAAGTCAAGGACACATCATGGACCAAGGAGAACTCGTGCTCAAAAAATTTCAAGCCTTAAACCGTACAAAAAGTAGGCAAATGGACCCAAACAAGGAGTGTCGTCAACCCTTTCTACCCATTGGATCATGTAAAGGTCAATTTGGAGGAATGTGGATGAAAAACAGAAGGCCATTTAGCTCTTCAAGCAATCCAAGGGACATTTATAGTCAAAATCAAGCAAGAAGCCTAGGTCATCCACAATATACTAGCCATTGGAAAGGCAAACGTCAAGCAACATCGTGCAAACAAAGTGGAATTTTCGACTTCCTAAGCACTCAAGTTAATTTTTCAAGGAATGTCAAGCTATTTCTTGATGGAAAGTTGTACCCTTTGATCAATTCAGACCTTCTTTGGTCAAATCAAAACTCTAATTGGTGGGATGTCTCACCTATTTTCAGATTTACGTAATGTAATGAAACAACTTGTAGTTTGAATTAATTGTGAAGCATATAGTACATGAAAAGTCCCTTGTTTTTTCAAGCCAAAGGAGGAAAGATGTTCATATCCTAATATATAAATAGAGAAATCTCCCTCCTTTGCAGATCATTATGAATTGTTGATTTCTTTTTTCCATAATGTGAAACAATTTCATGATATCTTTGGTCTTCATCATGAATTATCATTCTTGGTTGATTTCACATATTTATTAAGGTGTTTTGTGGATAACTAAAGAATACTACAAAAATTAACAAGATGAATCCATTTGAAAGGAAGCTTTGTCACTTGTTGATGGATGTCTAGGGTTTTACTGGCACATCTCTCTTGTTGGTGTAAGGTAGAGTTTATTTATTCATGTTGGCCCATGATCTAATGCTCCTCACCAAGGGCTTCAATTTATTTTGCATCACTTTTGAGCTATTTTTTGAAGGTTTTTCCCTAAGTACAATCCTTTCTAGTATGGCTCGGTTTCAAAACTTGTTTTTTATTAGGCGTGAGCTCATTTAACATCTAGGGTTCCACCTTCGGCCATAATCCACAAGAATTAATCAACGAACTCAAGAGGGGCATCAATTTGACTCCATAGCCCTAGTCGAAATAATCCACACTCCTTATTCCACCAAACAACCATCTCATTTTACTAAAATATACAATTGTCCTTAACTTTTACTATCTAAAAACCCCTAAGAATAGAAAAATATACACAAAAAATATATAGAAAAATATAACCATCAAAAATAAAAAGTAAACCAGTTAGTTTCTTCCCTTTTATGTTTATATAGGATTCGATCAATTACATTTTTATTCTAGACTCATTTCTACGAAAGCATGCCACGTCGTTTCAACCTTCCTTGTTGAATATACTCTGGTGGTCCACATACAGGGAATTCTTTCTTGTGGTGCAATATACCGCTATATAGCTGGAGAAATTCTATTGAGTTGATAGTGGTGGCCAATCTCTTGTTGCCGTGAGGTTTGGATCTTCCTAAGTGAGGATTTGCACTAGACCTGCAAAGTTTTGCAGTAACGGGCCCTTTCAAAGATTTTTTTTGCATCAATTGATGACAAGATAGGGTTGGATACAATATGCAATTTGGAAATTTATTGGTCGCAATCATTCTTAAACAAATAGCCCTGCAAATCTAGTATTTAGAGCCCATAGTCGTAATTTTAGTTTGAACATTATTGTTTCCTTTCAACTACTCTCAAAAATAAATAAAAATTCCATATTTTTATTTTCTATTTACATAAATCTGCAATATAGATCATGAAATATCACAAATCATATTAATCCCAAGTCTAAAACACTTTGAAACTATTATCATTCATTAGACTAAGTTTCTTTTATGTATTTCCCTGTGTCAGAGAACAATTGGCCTATAATGTGTGAAGAAGATACTAAGCTTCAATAGGTATCACTCTTCCATATCCCTAGGGTTTAACTTGTACCTTCCATTAGCCCTAGGGTCTCTCTTATATATATAAGGCATTGTAATTTAAAGGGAGAGTTTTGGGTGGTAAAACAAAGCCATAACTACAATGCGAAATATGAAAAAGATAAATGAAAATAGAAAGGAAAGCAAAAAGAATTAGAAGATCCATACTCTTACTCGATGGTAGTTGATGATGTGGGAGCTTGTTAAAACACGCAAAAGATGTGAATGTGCTAATTACAGTGCCAAAAAAAAATTTACCCACCAAAAGTGGGTGACTCCATAGGAGGAAAATTCCTCCTAGATCTCTCTTCAACCAACAGTCGGTAGCCCCTAAGAACCACCAATTTAACTGATACATTGTGCCACTTGATATCCACTCCCTGCATCAGTCATATGCTTTCTTTTCCTTGGGCATCCTGGGTATGGATTATTGAGTGACCTAGAAAATAAGAAGGGCTCTGACTGTACTTGTGTTCCCTCACCTCAAATAAGGAGGGTTAATCCTCAATCCTAGTATTGTGGGATCTCCCCTATTGGCCTATGGCTTTAGGAAGGGAACTACTTGGGAAACCCTGATTTTGGTAGCGCGGTCCCATTTTCCCCATCCACATTTTTCATTCCCCCCTGAACATTACAACCCCTATTTCATCATATTTCTTCTTTGGGTCCACAAGGTACTTGCGCACTCCTTGTCCACATGTCTGGGTCAGGCATGGAAATGTTGCCTCAGAGGTTGATGTAGTGAAAAGAATGTTAAAAGCATATCATGGCCTTAAGCAAGAAACACAAGAAAAAGAATATTATAAAATGCAAAAGAGGATTGCGACATTTAATATAGCACATGGTTCATCACCTTGATTCCTAGGGCCCTATGAGTGCCCTCAAATCATTGAGGAACCCATACACGTTCCAACCCCTAGTCGGCAATGAATTTACCCACCTTAAGGAAGTAATAACTACTTATATCATACACAGCATGCTCTCATTTCTTGGAGCCCCGATCAGTAATACAAAGAAAAATCAAGAAAAGGCAAAAGAAAAATAAAGAAGGCTGGAAAAACAAAGGACGAGGTAATTCATGTATCCACGAGTGCTCCCTCCTACAATTTTACACCCAAATAATCATAATTTCCATCCTTGAACCCATGGAATTTGACCTTGAGACCCCCGTGTCCGCATGCATCATCATTCACATGACACCTATCGATTAAATGATGTACCAGGGACCTGTCTTTCCCCTTAGGGACTGGGAACAACTAATAGGGTTGTTTATTACCCACTCCTACCTAGGGAGGTAACACTAAATTTGGAAAGGAATCCCACTATGAAGTCTCAATGTGCCCTTGATAAACAAGCTTGGTTCACTTAGATGTACCAATGAATTATTGTACCTAATTGTGAGGATGCACGTTGGATATTATATGTAATGTTCCAAATGAAATAAATTTGGAACAAGCAAAAATTTTCTTCAAATTCTAACTCAAAATTGCTTCAAATAAAACTTTCATTCATAAATTTGCAGCGATCAAACTCAACACAAATTTCACCATTAAACTATCATTCATTTAATAGAATATTTCCATGTAAAAATAAACAAATAGAGCATTGCAATCTCACAACACAATCAATAAAAAAAACTCTCAACTTTATTATATTAGATAATTGGGGTTTTACATGCACATACAACCCATACATCTTGGATAATATGGCCTCAAACAAATCTACAACAATGCCGCAAATCGGCCTCAAAAACAAACTAAAAAACAATATACTACAACCTGTGAATCCTGAATGCATTCACCAAGGGAAGAGATGGGTGCCCGCCCACTCTCACTGAATCACCCGAGGGTTTTCGTCCTGGGGCTATTGTTGGAGTAGAGAACTAGCTTCTCAACCTCTCATACAAGAAACAATACCAAATCCAAGCTGTCCTAAATAATCTTCTCCTCCTCTTTTTATAGATCTAATGGATAGATCTTTGAGTCTCTAGAAGCATCTTATTTTATTATTTTATTATTTTTTGAGAAGCTCCTCCATTGAATTTATCTTAAGTGACCCCTTTTATTTTATTTTATTTTGCTTAAGTCACTTTTGGCCCATTTCCTCTAATTAATTATTTTTTGTTAATTAAATGACTAATTAAAGTCATTTTTAACTAAGGAAAATGGTAAATCGCCCACCATACTCTCTTTGGCCATTGGAAGTCACTTCTCAGCGATCCATCCTGTATATATTCCCGTTCTGGTTCCAATGAGCTATTACACTGAGGTGTTCCATCAATTAATCTCCCTGAAATGCCACCTCGAGCATAATTAATTAAGTTATGCCAATAATAACCTTATTTTACGGGAATTATCAGAAAGTCACGGAACAAAAAAAAGGGTGTGAAATTGCTCATAATGATGAATATGCCAAGCGAATGCCATCGGATCACATGAAAACTCCTCAAAACTCCATTGGAACCCTTGATGACATAAACCTGGTCCACTGACCTGGCCATCCCCTGCCCTGGAAATCCACCCTCACTGTACTATGAAGAAGAATAAAAATGGGAACATTACATTATATGTAATTGGCAGGTCGTTTCATCATGGGCTGGGAAACTTAAGTGGGGCCCAAGTCCACCAGAGTATCATATTGACACCCTGGGGTAAGCGTTGAGAACCATGGGACTCCCATCATGTGTAGAGCATCATTCCATGCCATGGGCGCCCTCAACACCTTCAACAATTTGCTCATTGCTCTACATTATTCACAAGATAATGCACTTTGACAAGTGTGCCCCATCCAGCTTAGTATTATATGTCAGTTGATACAAGGCCCAAAGGAGGTTTTTCTCATCCCTTGACACATGGGAGGGAAAGCACCATCGTCGGAGCCCTCAATGTTGGAGAATCATAGGCTATTCTATCATCAAGAGACCCATGAGACCAGTTTCTGTATCTCAAACTCACTTTGGGGCCCCACATGATGACTTGCATGGAGAGGAAGAAGCCATCCACTTGTTCATGATTTATGGAGCTCTCTCACGCACTTTGGCACCAAGAGTACTCAACATGGCCCTCCACCGGCCTTACATCAACATGATGTCATCAATTAGGCTAGCAGTTGGATGGAAAATCTCAAGCCCTAAATCATGATCACATCCTAGGTCTTTCTTGGAGAGCCTTTAGCTTCCTTGAGGTATTGAACCATTATTGGATCTCTCCTTGAATAAACTTAGTGGAATCACTTCACACCTAAATCATTGACCTATTCATTCCTATCAAACCACTAATTGGTGGGAACCTCGCCTATTTTGAGAACTTTAAGTAATGTAATGAAATAACTTGTAGTTTGACTTAGTCGTGGAGCATATTATCTATGAAAAGTCACTTGTTGTTTCAAGCAAAAGGAGGAAAGATATTGACATCCTAATCTATAAATAGAGAAATCTCCCTCCTTTCAGATCATTATAAATTGTTGAGATCATTTCTCCATAATGTGAAACATTTTCATGAAATTTTTGGTGTTCATCATGAGTTATCTTTCTTGGTTGATTTCATATATTTCTTAAGGTGATATGTGGATAACTAAAGAATATTACAAAAACTAATTAGATCAATCCATTTGAAGGGAAACTTGTCACTTGTTGAGTAATGTCCAGGGTTTTACTCACACATCTTACTTGAGGATCATATTGAAACCCCCAAGGGAAGCGTTGAGAGCCATTGGACTCCCACCATGTGTATAGCATCATTCCATACCATGGGAACCCTAACCGCCTTCAGCAGTCTGCTCATTGCATTACATTATTCACAAGATGATGTGCTTGGACCAGTGTGTCGTGCCTAGCTTAGCATTATATGGTAGTTGATCCAAGGCCCAAAGGAGGTTTGTCTCATCCCTTGAGACATGGGAGGGAAAGCACCTTCATCAGAGCCCTCATTATTAGAGCATCACAGGATATTCTATAATCAAGAGACAAACGAGACCAGCTTCCGTGCCCCAAACTCACTTTGGGGCACCACATGATGACTTGCATGGAGACTAAGGGGCCATCCCCTTGTTCATCATTTATGGAACCCTCTCACACACTTTGGCACCAAAAGGACTCAACGTGGCCCTCCAACAGCCTGACATCAGCATGACATCATCAATTTGGCTAACAATCGAATGATTATTTCATAATTTGAAAAAGATACTTGGTCGACTTGTGACCAAGGCATGTATTTTGCACATTTTTATAATGTTAGGGTCCTTGGGCTAATAATTCGACCTACTAGGTCTCATATAAATAAAACTCAACTTCATGTGTATTGGATCATCATCACACTTGGGAATTTCAGACTTCTTGGCAAATCTGCACTTTTTCTTTGGATTAGCTATTTGATGTCTTTGATGCATTTTAATATTTGGAGCTAAAATTCGATTATTTTTGGGGCTATCTCTTGTTTTGTGGATAGATATATCATATTGTCATCTTGTAAGTGCCTCTTAATGAAGTTTTATTCTTGAAAAAAGTCTAATGTATGGAATTGTTGCAACTAGATTAATGCTATATTGTGACATGTTTGTTGAAGATTTATTTTGAAAGCTATTTGGTTGGCATCGATTCTTGACCTCCTTGAAGATGATTATGGAAAACTTGAAGCATCTAGGACTCCACAAGCCCAAAGGAGAAAGCACTGGTCTAAGCCATTTCGTGATGAAATCCTTCTTATCCATATTTTATTCCCCCAAAGTTCTGGTCCCCTCTTCTTAGATGGCTAGGTTAGAGAATAGAGTGAAATTCTCTAGAGACTGAAAGGGTGGATTTTGGGATTATAGAAATCAAGCTTAGGGTCTTAGCTACAAGACCTCAAAGTTTGAAAAGCATCCCTTATGCTTTCATCTATAAAAACTCTTGCTCGAGGTGTGTCGTAGAAGAGAAACTCTAGTTTTCATTTCCTTGACTTGGGGACTTCTTCGAGGGTTGTATGAGCTTAGTATTCATTGTAATAATCCATAATAAGCCCTTTCTTGTCCTTGCCTTGATCTCAAGAGTTCCTTTAACCATGATAATTACAAAAACCCTAGATTGTGCGCAATTTTCTTCTATGTCTCTTATAGAAAGCGAAAATACTTTTGAAGTGCCATATTATCACATTGAGCTTCTCTTAAGAAGTCCTACCTGATCACCTAGTACCTCAAACCCTAGAACATCAATTAAAGATGATTTTTTATCTACCGGGACTCCTCCCATCGGTGAAAGTATGTAAAGAGCTAGGGACAATGGTTGTGGTGGCAGTGGGACTCCCATTGTTATCACTTAATTTAGTTCTTTGACCTATATGATTTCCCACCTTAGGGTTTGCTAGATTGTGGTAACAAAACCTAAAACATAAAAGTAAATGGCTTGACACATACAAGGAGGTGATAACAATAGCAAATCTCAATGAGGATGAGAAGCGAGTGAAGGTGAGAAGAGGACAACAAAGGAGGGGTGGAAAAGGTAGGGATGAACTAGTGGAGGAAAGAGAGATCAAAGTTACTGAAGCCAAGACCAAAAAACTGAACCAAATACGCAAAAGGGGACAACAATAGAGATGAACAATTGAAGCCAGGCAACACTATTTGAGATAGCAAATGAAAGAGGTGAGAATTGACAACTCCATAGCACAAATAGTAAAGGAAAGAAGAAAAAGTTGACAATCCTAGTGTTGAACTGGGGAATATAATAGACGAGTGGAAGCAAGCATTGGAGCAATGGTTGGAGATGTGATCCCATAGCTACATTCTATAGGATGTGGCAACCAAGACCAAATGCCTTAATAGGTAAAGGAAAGGTAGGGTGATTGGTCCCATCTAAGGAGAAGCCATCTCAGGTTGGGCCCTTCCTGAGAAGACGACTTAAAGAGACCCATTATGTGAAAATTCAAGAATTCCACCCGAACTACCTATTGCAACAACTGATTAAACTTCTCCTATCCGTTAAATACTTTTAAACCAATTATTTACTATTTCCTACAAAAAATATCAAACCTAACACACTGTAGCCTTCACTTAATTAATTAGTTTGCCTAAAACAAGAACAGAACAATAGATAAAAATCCACACAAGTGACACAATGTTTATTGGACAAATGTCCCCGGAAAAACCTAATGCGGGAAAACCGATGGAGTTGCTCTGAGGGTTTTATATTATTAAGCAGTAGTTTTTTAATACAACTCTAGATGCCCTTCTGGAAATCCAGTTACAAAGAGATAAACTGGCGGAAAAACTTAGTGAGATTACCTCACTCTACCCAGCAAGTCTCGGCTGATCCGGCAGCTGAACTAACTATCCTCGACTATCTCTGCGCTGGCCCTGTGTAGGCCCTTCGTCAGCTCAACTGGGAAACGTTTGCCCTTTGGAGCAGTTTCCAGCCCTCCCGGCTCAGAAATGTCAGCTCCCTCAGGAAACTCGGACTTCTTTGTTGAAGACAACACAGCTTCTGCGTGAGCCCTCCTGCCTCATCGTCAAGCTCTGCATGGGCCCTTCTGGCCCAACGTCAACCCCTCCTCGGTATGCGTTGCCTCCTCTTGGTGTCTCTCTGCCTCTCTATTGCATATCCTGGTCTCTGGAGAAGATACTCCAACCCAACTATCCCTGCCCCTCACTGCAAAAGCTCACTATCGAAATTCTCCCTGCAGCTCCTCTGCTCTGCTTCAGAAAATCGAAAACTTTTGAACTCTCTGTGTGTCTTTCCAAGTGACCCTCAAGCCTCCTTAAATAATCTTCTCGTTGACATTCAACGACCCAGATTAGAAGCTAATCAATGGCTAAGATCATTTCTGCTTGATCCTTGTCTTCTTCTAGAAGTTACACCCACAGTTTATATTAATATTCTTAAATAATTTTATATTATCCTAAGTTTAGACTTAGGGTCCCATTAAAAATAATTAATTATTTTAATACAACTGTTTCTAGGTGGAATTTCCCAAAACGATTTATGGGTTCTTTGGAATACATGTGCCTAAGCCTCCCTGCAAAATTTGAGACTTAGAGCACATCCGATGCTACCAAAAATCAACACTCCCTCTTAGCGAGGAATGTGCTCTAGTAATGCCTCCAACTAAAGCATCACACTATTTTGTACCATCTCCCTCTGTGTTGTTGATGTCTGACATGCTATCCACCAACCTATGTGCAAATGTTGCATTTGTAATGCTGATGACCCTGCCACTGTCAACACTGCATCCGTACTGCAACTCCCTCTGAATTTTTGCATCCGTGTTGCTGCTAGTAGTGCCACTGCCAACTGCTACTACACTGCAAACTGATGTTGTTGCTGCATCAGCAATGGAAAAACATCCCAAATTACTGAACTAACTGTGTTCAATATGATACCACGTGAATGCTAGAACCTGACTGCTGCTAGTCTCTGTGCTGACCCTCTGAATCTACGGCGTTGTTGCTGACCTCTGCTTTGTGCCATCTGCACTGCTGCCAACTCTGCTCTACGTTGCTCAGACTCTGGCGGTCCTAGACACTGCAACTCTCTCCGACACTCCTTGGCATCATCCAACACTAGTCCATCTTGCTACCTCTGATTTGGGCTCCAACAGCAAGGAATTGATCCAAGAGGCGGGCTCCTCAAGGATCCTGCCCATCTTTAGTTCTTTCGATCTACAACTCCAAATTAGCCCACCTCCCTCCTGGAGGTATCTTGGCTATCATGGTGAACTCCTCTTCGATCTTCCCAGGCGCAACCTTCGGGTCGTGTTTCTCATCTTTGTCCTTCTTCCCGAGAGGACACTGTGTAGCGTAGTGACCCATCTCACCACACCTGACACACTTGATCTTCTAGACGTCCTTCTTACGTCTTCGTTGTGCTTGTTGTCCCTTCGATGCAAGGGTTGCATTCTCCTCCTCCTCCTTGGGCTTCAACCCACTGCTGCTACTTCCATCAATTTGAACCTTGACTAAGTGTCTCCTCAGCTCCTCTTGTTTTAGAGCTACCCACATCTCATCCTAATTCGACAAAGATGCTCTGCCCAATATACTCTGGACAAAGACTTGCCACTCATCTGAGACAGAATTTAGGGCCAGTCTAACCAACTCTAAATCTTGAGGTGTATGCCCCACAGTAGACAATTCATCACGGGTCTCCTAAAGCTTCATGAGGAATGGATCCACATTCTCCCCATTCTACATCTAAAAAGATCTCAACTTCTGCTTTAAGTACATCTTCTGCTGCTCGGAATATCCTGATATAACATAGAAAATGCATCCCACATCTCCTTAGCAGTCCCTCTGCTAGCGATGTGACAGACCACATGATCCTTCACTACGTTGAGGATCATTCTTTTCGCCTTCACCATCTCAACCTTGTATTTCTTCAACAAATATGCATCTGCAGGGACATCCACCATACTGTCGATGTATGTCTTGAGGGCATGCTCATCTAGAAGGAATGACATTCTTGCCTTCCAGATGACGTAGTTGGATGCCCTATCCAACTTGTCCTGATCCCTCAAGCCACTGGTTGCCATTTCTGCCACAAGAACTGTCGAATGACCTCCTCTCTCCTCTGCGCAGCACTAGAATGGTCTACGCAGTCCCTGTTGGAGCTTGTAGATCTGCCTCTCTCTGCTGCTGCTCAGCAAGTGAGAATTAGGACTCCTTGGCTGGAAGTCCTCTAAGGAGAAATTCCCTCAACCATGCTCCTTCCTTCTCCTTTGACATCTTTTTACCCAGCAAAATGGCTTGCAGAAAATACTGCGTCCCACTACCTCTCTTCACGCTGAGGCTTTTGCGCTGCTCCCTCTGCCCTGACAAAAACTCGATTTGGAAGCCCTTCTCTCTGTCGACTCACTCGGAGAGAGACTGCCTCGAAATTTCAGCCCTTCGGCTAGAACTGCGCAAATCCTCTGGGGTTTCGAACTGTTGCCTCCTGCAACTTTTTTGAACTCCCACTTCTACTCAGCATTGGGTCTCTGGTACTGTTCTTTCTTACTTCACCTGCAATGCTCTGATACCATGTGAAAATTCGAGAATCCCACCGGAATCACCTACTGCAACGATTGATTAAACTTTTCCTATTTATTAAATACTGAAACAAATTATTTATTGTTTCCTATAGCAAATATCGAAGCTAACACACTGCAACCTTCACTTAATTAATTAATTTGCCCAAAACAAGAACAAAACAATAGAGAAAAATCCACACAAGTGATAGTACTTTTTGGAAAAATGTCCCCGAAAAAACCCAATGCGGGAAAACCGGTGCAACAGCTCTGAGGGTTTTATATTATTAAGTAGTAGTTTCTGAATACAACTCTGGATTCCCTTCTGGCATTCCAGTTACAGAGAGATAAACTGGCAGAAAAACTTAGTGAGATTACCTCACTCTACCCGACAAGTCCCGACAAGTCTCGGCTGATCCGGCAACTGAACTAACTGTCCCTAGCTATCTCTATGTTGGCCCTTCGTAGACCTACGTCAACCTCAAAGATTCTGTGTTTGCTCAACTGAGAAAGGTTTGCCCTCTGGAGCAGTTTCCAGCCCTCCCGGGTCAGAAATGTAAGCTCCCTCAACAAACTCGGACTTTTGCGCTGAAGACAACACAACTTATTCATGAGCCTTTCTAGCTCTGCATGGGCCCTTTTGGCCCAGTGTCAACCCCTCCTGGGTCTGCGTTGCCTCCTCCTGGTGTCTCTCTGCCTCTCTGCTACGTATCTTGGCTCTGGAGAAGATACTCCAACCCAACTATCCCTGCCCCTCACTGCTAAAGCTCACTATCGAAATTCTCCCAGCAGGCTCTGCTTCAGAAAATCAAACTTTTGAACTCTCTGTGTGTCTTTCCAAGTGACCCTCAAGCCTCCTTAAATAATCTCCTCGTTGACATTCAATGGCCCATATTAGAAGCTAATCAATGGCTAAGATCATTTATGCTTGATCCTCATCTTCTTCTAGAAGTTACACCCACAATTTATATTAATACTCTTTAATTATTTTATTTTCCTAAGTTTAGACTTAGGGTCCCATTAAAAATAATTAATTATTTTAATACAATTGTTTCTAGGTGGAATTTCCCAAAACGATTTCTGGGTTCTTTGGAATACATGTGCCTAAGCCTCCCTGCAAAATTTAAGACTTAGAGCACATCCGAGGCTACCAGAAATCAACACATTAGTGGTGATGAAGCCTAGGAAAGGGGCAAGCAAAAAAAACAAAGAGAGGATATAGGAGAAAGGGTTCATTAGTAAAAGTATGAATTGGAGTACTATTAATTTTTTGATAAACCCTCAACATATAAGGCCTATGTTTCTCTCACAATAGTCCATCCCAAAATAGAGCATCACTCAACTTGGTAAAGCATATTAATTATGGAAACCTTATGAGGCTAGTATGATCCACAAGCCACTAGAGAAAGGTTAGTACTAGAAGGAAAACATTTCAATCAACATTCGATGGGTAAAGAAAAGTGAAGAATAGTATGGGAAAGAAAGAATCATCCAACATTCTTATCTCCTACAGTGATATGCGAGCATCAAGAGGTGGATCTACTACGACTGATGATTTATGGGAGCACTTGATGAGTAGCCCTATAAAGGTGATCGCTTATTGTACTTTTCCCCCACTTTCCCATTATCTCAATGCACTCTTTGTTACCCAAATCAACCATATCCATATGTATCCACACGTCTTTGGCCATGACCATCATTCTTCACGGAAGTCTCAAAGTTTGCGATGCATTTGGGCTCCCTAATGCAATGACCCACATCGTCCAAGGCAGTGAAAAGATCTCTTGCGAAAGTCAAGAGTAATCAGCTCCAAGTCATGGCACTCTTAACGCCCCCTTTAATGTCCCATTTGCATCTTTGAGGTACCTTCAAAATGAGGCAACTGCCCCTTTTGGCCCAGGCATGAGGTTAAAAGAGGTAACATGGAAAATGTGTTGACTAAGCAAGATGTCAAAACAAGTCAAGGACACATCATAGACCAAGGACAACTCATGTTCAGGAAAGTTCAAGCCTTAAACCACACGAAAAGGAGGAAAATGGACCTAGATAAGGTATCATCCACCCTTTCTACCCATTGGATCATGTAAAGGTCAATTTGGAGGAATGTTGAGGCAAAACAAAAGGCCATTTAGGTCTCCAAGCAATCCAAGGGACATTTCCAGTGAAAATCAAGAAAGGAGCCTAAAAGCATGGTTTGAATCATCTTTGCACCAAGCAAAGGGAGGTCATCCCCATTATAGTAGTTGTTGGAACGACCAACGTCCTCATTCAAGCAACATTGTGCAAACAAAGTGGAATTTTTTACTTCCTAAGCACTCAAGTTAATTTTTCAAGGAATGTTAAGCTATTTCTTGATGGAATGTTGTACCCATAGGTCAATTTGGACCTCCTTTAGTTAAATGGTTGTCGAAAGTTTGCAAGAGCTTAAGTATTGTTATGCTACCAAGAAGTTGAGAGAGAGAGAGTGGAGTTGAAGGACTAGAGGAGGCTTGATTTAGCCAAGATGGTTGTAATCATTCTTCTTCTATCTAATAATATACATATGTTTCTGTGTTGTCTACTTGACCGTGTCAATATTGTATTCCTTTACATTTTGGTTCGATTCCGCGATTAATAAGTAGCTTAGATGCATGCTAGCTTATATTCTCTTATATATTGATGTTTTGCTTATCAAGGTTTATATGTTGTAGAGATTACAAAGCTATTTATGTGCAGGTTCTGATCTAGGAGCTGGTGGAGAGGTCTTCCACTTTGCTACACTGAGTTCTCCAACAGGACTACACCAAAGGCTGAGGTAATCTTTCTCCTTTGGCTTTGTCAATCATGAATTAATATGAATATATGTGTGTTTCTTTGTGACAGTTGCAGCTAATCTGCCTTGGGTCCTTGGAAGACCCGAGAGGGTATTTCATCCACAACCACCCGTGCATTAATCCCTATAGCAGAAATGGCAACTCCATTGGGGACTAATACTTATTTCCTGGTTTTGATCTTTCAGTTCCCGGATCTCTCTTTCTTTCCAGGCCTTCCTGTTCTTCTTGGTTCCCATTCTGACCACTCAGGATGCTTCCCAAGCTCCTTTGTCCTCTATTGTGTGTAGCCTTTGATCAAACCCTGACTGACCCTATTTACAGCCTCTTGTCTCTGTAACGCACCCTAGTTGTGCAATCCAGTGAGTTATAATGCTCCCCAGGCTCTTGGACAGAGTGTTAGTCTTGCTTTACTTGGACAAAGTGTTAGTCCTTCTATTAACGCTCTACTTCCTCTTCTGAGAAGCGTTAGTCAACCATTATCTTGACATCCACCCTGTTTTGTGGATTCCTGGTTTGAGAGGTTGCTTGTAGTCTTTTCTGGAGATTTGCAACTGTGCACTATGTTTGGTTGCCTACTTCTATGATCATTTTTACTTTTTATGAAAATAGCTTAAGTGCATTTGTTTTTCAAGAAAAAGAAAATGAAAAAAATTGTTTAAACTTTTTGTTTTAGCTGGTTTGATTATGTATATATTGGGTTAGTTGTTAGAGAGCATTGAATGTCTGCACTTTGTGCATGTGTTTACTACATTTGGATGCATGGTACTGAAATGATGTATAGATAACCTCTCCTTGTAAGAGCTCTTTTTCATCGAACAAAAATCTGAAAGCATTTTTCTTGCATGGTTTGTGTTAGAATCACACTGAACTCCATACGTCAACACCCCTCCGAAGACTTTAATACAAGTTCACATAAAATCAACGCTTAATAAAAGTAATCAACAACTCTTTTTTTGAGCTTACACACATATTAGTCTAGGCTAGGATCTTGGGCTAGGCAGTGGTGAGTAAACTACCCAAGATCACAAAACTGAGACTAGTATCATTAAAGAGAGTAAAATCCTGTTGCACTCATATCATCCAGGACCACTCCCCTTACAAAGGAGTTAAATGTGAGACAACATTGGAGTATGAGAGAAGGTAGCCCGCCTTCGATTTCATTTCCATTAGGTATTTTGTGTACTAGGGATCCCCTTGGGGATATCGGAGCTAAGTCGGGGACTCAGGTATCCTACCCACACAACATACTATCTACAACTATGTCCCCCCCGATGGTGTTTGTGATTTGAGGTAACCTTAGTGGCCATAATTTTTAGGGACGAAGACAAGGTGACTGGGGTGGGTTGCCTTGGTACCTAAACAGACAAACCTACTCCGTCTTCGGTTTTTGGGAGGGTGCTCGTCTTCACGAGAGTACTTGGCCCCTTAATCTGAGGTTTGGGTGAAGCTCAGGAGTAATCATAACTGTACATTTGGCCGGCTCTCTCTTTTAGCCACTGTGATACTGGGTTTCATCTCCAGCAAATGGTGGTTATCAAACAGAGTTATATCCCTTGACTACTTGTTAATTGACTTTTAGAGTATTTTTTTATTTTTAGGTGTTGGTTTGTTATCACTGAGACTATAATAAATATCACTTTAATTTTTTTTGGATAAAATATATCTGTCATCGTGGCTACATTCAACCCTTGTCATCAATCTAGGCGACAACAAGGTCTTCCTCCACTGACCCTAGAGGATCTGTCAAGCCTTGGTGATCTAGATTCTCCCTCTGCGGGAAATTAGTCTCCAGTGTCTAACACTGAATCGCATAACACTTCCCAAGAAACTATACTGCCTGAGGACTTCTTTAACAAAGGAATTGTACCTCCTTACAATCCTCCCCTCACCGATCCTCTTGGACCAGTGTTGATTCAGGTAGCACCTGTACCTATCATGTCTTCGTCAGTACCCACATCCAATATCCCCCGACGACTAATGGGTTGTGGTCCTTTGTGGACAATTTTGCTCCACCATCACTTCCCATGCCTATGGTCAGTAATACACAGTTGACTAGTTACCCTGCTATCCAGACTATGCCTAGTTCGAGCAACCTATTTACACCTGCTATGAGTGGAATCCAGTATATCCCAATTTCTGCCCCTTTTGTGTCAGCTCCTAGACCTCCAGCTATCACTCCTAGTAGCGTTGTTAGCACGACTACCTTTAGTAACCCTTTTGGTTGGAACCCTTTGCTAAGTTCAAACCCTTGGGCTCAGATGCCTGGGGGCAATGTTCCCAACATCTATATGCCAGTCAAGGGCATTACTATTCCCCCTCTGCCAGTAGGACAACCCGGTTCTTCATTGATCGACTTACTTCCTCAAAGTGGACACTATCTAGTGTCAGTCATGTGTGTATGACCAATAATATGGCTAGTGGGATCCCTTAACCCGACCCTTCTTCATCCATTTGGGCACCCCCTCCTCCATCTCAATTGAGTTAAGGGGAACTTTTTATCCTAGGGGAAACCAAAGTTTTGCCCCCAGCCTAACATCCCTTATGGACCGCTACCATATATGATTGCTCCACCACTGCAGGGAGGTTATTTTCCGATGAATCCTATGTATCATGTTGGGAACAACTTTATGGGAGGACCCCTGGTTATTTCAAGTCATTCCTCATCACCGTGGTCAGACTCGAGGGCACCTAACCCTTTGCCATTTTTGGCAACACTCGATATCCCAGATCTATATAAATTGACTAATGACCTGTAATGACCATAAACAGTGACTAAAATCTGAAATACACACAGTAACTAAAATCTGAAATACAGAAGCCTGAACATTAAATCGGTACATACCTTAACTGCTGCTGATCCTGCTTCTGTCTGGTGAATCTGCTGCTGGTGATGCTGTGGTTAATTTGATCAAATTTTCGAGAGGCCAATACCTCCCAACCGGACGGAGCAAACCTAGCTGCTCAATCCAGAAAGCTTCTCCACAGAAGCTCTCTGTCCCTCCGTGCCCAGAGCCTCAGACCACTCAAAGCTCTTCAATGGATAATCCCCTTCTCCCAGTTTCCTCTGGTGGATTTATGCTTCTCATCCTCTGCTGCCCCTCTCCGGTTTTTCCCCCCTGCATCGGTCCAGAATAGCGATATATATAGGCAGGCTTGGCGGTGGCCACCCTCCTGCTTCCGGCCACCGCTCTTCTCCCTCTTGACACCTTCCGCATGCAATTCAATTCTCTCATATCCTGTCCTGGCAGCGCCGCTCTGCTATAACTTCTCAGCTGGTTGGGCGCGCCATCATTAATGGTTTCAGTGATGGTTCTGGTAGGTTATCGCATACATCTTCATGAATCTATTTATTTAGCTTATAGCATATGGACTTTATATATAATCTGTAAGGTTTCAATTATATACTTTATAATATCTCTATTTATAAAGTTTCATTTACACTTTATAATATTTACATTATATAAGGTTCCATATATATATACTTTATTTATATAAAGTTCCATATATATATATATATATATATATATATATATACTTTATAGCTTTTATTTATAAAATTCAATTATATATTTTGTAAATTTAATATATATATATATATATATATATATATATAGATATATATATATATATATATATTATAAAGTCTAATTATATATTTTATAAAATTTTAACTTATATATGTTTTAAATTTAAATTGTATTTATAACTTAACATACTTATAGTTTAAATTTCCTCACAATTGATTTTATTATAAGTTTAAAACTTTATAAAATGGATTAATTTAGCTGGGTTGTTACATACTCCCCCCCTTCTGAGAACTTCGTCCCGAAGTTTAGAGTTTTAGGGTCAAGGTTTTTGATGGACATGACCTTTTCTATCACAGCCCCCAAGCTATTCAAAATCATCCTATCCTTCCTAATCTCTTCCACTCCCATCCTATCCGTCCTCTACTGGAGTATGCCGTGGCGTCAGTTTCACTGATCTAACCATTCATAACCCTAAGGTGACAGCGTCGGTTATACCGACCTGATTCTCAGTAGGCATCCGGCAGTCATCATCACACGTCTAGGGGAGCGTGACTCGCACAGTCCTCCCATGTCCCCAAGGTTCGAAGGATAAACGGTGGGTAACACCTCCACCCCTCCCAGTAAAATTTGGTTGATACCTTATTATAGAATCACTTTGAGCTTTAACTGATCTGAGGTTCTGTCATCACGTGGTCATCTCGAAAATTTGATCAATTATCTGCAGTCATAGTTTATCTGCAATCTTACACTTACCCAGCATTTGTAAAATGTGCATCAGCATATTCGAAATAACTTATGTATTATTTACATATGATACTACAGCATAACAAAATTTGTCATTTTATATGCATGTATTTTGACTTTTCTTTAGGATGTATTCACTTCCTGTCCTCTATTTCAGTTGCTCATTTTTGACATGCATAAATAAAACAGATTTATATTGTTTCAATTTCTACTAGAAGCAAAACCATTTAACGGCCTTAACTTTACTTCAACATTTATAATTTAATAAAATAATCACATATATTGTTTTGGTATCCACGTACCAGCAGGAGTTAAACACATATTATTTTGGTATCCATGTACCAGCAGGAATTTAAACATATATTATTTTGGTATCCATGTACCAGCAGGAATTTAAACATATATTATGCCACAAAGTTTCATGTTTATCACTAATCATTCAAATGTTTTTGGGTCTCTGACGGTAGTGAAGTAAATATATACTAAACATAGTGTAAAGTTCTTCAAAATGGACATAAATTAGGGTATCTCTGACATATGTCCTCTGTATTTTCCCAAGTTGCTGATCTAGGACTATACTTGTCCCATTGGACCTTAACTTGGTCCACCAGACGGTTCCTCAACTGTCGAACTCTACGTTCCAGTATACGTAAAGGTTCGACCGTTATGACTCCCTTGTCCGATACCTACAATTCTTTCCACTGGATGTTATGAGATAGATCAGCTACATAATGTCTTAATACAGAAACATGAAATACATTATGAATTCTATGCAGGTGGGGTGGCAGGGCAAGACGATAGGCAACAGGTCCAACTCTTTCCACGACTTTAAACGGTCCTATAAATCGGGGTGACAGCTTTGTCCCTTTTCCGAATCGAATAGTACTTTTATTTGGTTTGATGCGGACGAAGACCTGGTCCCCTACTTCATACCTCCTATCAGTTCGATTGGGATGCCTCCATTTGAAGCTTTATATGGCAGACCTTGCAGAACACCGTTAAGTTGGGACAGGTTAGAAGATCGAGTGATAATAGGACCAGAATTAATCCATGAAATATATATAGACTTTATAATATATATATATATATATATATATATACATATATATATTAAATTTACAAAATATATAATTGAATTTTATAAATAAAAGTTATAAAGCATATATATATATATGGAACTTTATATAAATAAAGTATATATATATGGAACCTTATATAATGTAAATATTATAAAGTGTACATGAAACTTTATAAATAAAGATATTATAAAGTATATAATTGAAACCTTACAGATTATGTATAAAGTCCATATGCTATAAGCTAAATAAATAGATTCATGAAGATGTATGCGATAACCTACCAGAACCATCACTGAAACCATTAATGATGGCGCGCCCAACCAGCTGAGAAGTTATAGCAGAGCGGCGCTACCAGGACAGGATATGAGAGAATTGAATTGCATGCGAAAGGTGTCATGAGGGAGAAGGGCGGTGGCCGGAAGCAGGAGGGTGGCCACCGCCAAGCCTGCCTATATATATCGCTATTCTGGACCGATGCAGGGGGGAAAAACGGGAGAGAGGCAGTAGAGGATGAGAAGCATAAATCCACCAGAGGAAACTGGGAGAAGGGGATTACCCATTGAAGAGCTTTGAGTGGTCTGAGACGCTGGGCACGGAGGGACAGAGAGCTTCTGTGGAGAAGCTTTCTGGATTGAGCAGCTAGGTTTGCTCCGTCCGGTTGGGAGGTATTGGCCTCTCGAAAATTTGATCAAATTAACCACAGCATCACCAGCAGCAGATTCACCAGACAGAAGCAGGATCAGCAGCAATTAAGGTATGTACCGATTTAATGTTCAGGCTTCTGTATTTCAGATTTTAGTTACTGTGTGTATTTCAGATTTTAGTCACTGTTTATGGTCATTACAGATGGTATCAGAGGATTATGTAACAACCCAGCTAAATTAATCCATTTTATAAAGTTTTAAACTTATAATAAAATCAATTGTGAGGAAATTTAAACTATAAGTATGTTAATTTATAAATACAATTTAAATTTAAAACATATATAAGTTAAAATTTTATAAAATATATAATTAGACTTTATAATATATATATATATATATATATATATATATATATATATATATTAAATTTACAAAATATATAATTGAATTTTATAAATAAAAGTTATAAAGTATATATATATATATATGGAACTTTATATAAATAAAGTATATATATATGGAACCTTATATAATGTAAATATTATAAAGTGTACATGAAACTTTATAAATAAAGATATTATAAAGTATATAATTGAAACCTTACAGATTATGTATAAAGTCCATATGCTATAAGCTAATTAAACAGATTCATGAAGATGTATGCGATAACCTACCAGAACCATCACTGAAACCATTAATGATGGCGCGCCCAACTAGCTGAGAAGTTATAGCAGAGCGGCGCTGCCAGGACAGGATATGAGAGAATTGAATTGCATGCGAAAGGTGTCATGAGGGAGAAGGGCGGTGGCCGGAAGCAAGAGGGTGGCCACCGCCAAGCCTGCCTATATATATCGCTATTCTGGACCGATGCAGGGGGGAAAAACGGGAGAGAGGCAGCAGAGGATGAGAAGCATAAATCCACCAGAGGAAACTGGGAGAAGGGGATTACCCATTGAAGAGCTTTGAGTGGTCTGAGACACTGGGCACAGAGGGACAGAGAGCTTCTGTGGAGAAGCTTTCTGGATTGAGCAGCTAGGTTTGCTCCGTCCGGTTGGGAGGTATTGGCCTCTCGAAAATTTGATCAAATTAACCACAGCATCACCAGCAGCAGATTCACCAGACAGAAGCAGGATCAGTAGCAGTTAAGGTATGTACCGATTTAATGTTCAGGCTTCTGTATTTCAGATTTAGTTACTGTGTGTATTTCAGATTTTAGTCACTGTTTATGGTCATTACATGACCCCATCAATCATAACTTGAATTGACCCCCAACATCCATATGCTGGTTGGGGCATTACTATTCCCCCTCTGCCTATAGGACAACTTGGTTCTTCATTGATCGACTTACTTCCTCAAAGTGGACACTATTCTAGTGTCAGTCATGTGCGTATGACCAACTATATGGCTAGTGGGATCCCTCAACCCGGTCCTGCTCCATCCATTTGGGCACCCCCTCCTCAATCTCAATTGAGTCAAGGGGCACTTTTTATCCTGGGGAAACCAACGTTTTTCCCCCCAGCCTAACATCCCTTATGGACCGCCACCTTATATGACTGCTCCACCACCACAGGGAGGTTATTATTCGATGAATCCTATGTATCCTGTTGGGAACAACTTTATGGGAGGACCCCTGGGTATTTCAAGTCATTCTTCATCACCCTCGTCGAACTCAGGGGCACCATGGCAACACTCGATATCCCCAATCGATATAAATTGACTAATGACCCCATCAATCATAACTTGCATTGGCCCCCAATCCCACAAAAGATACCTTCCGACATTCTGAAATTCGACGGGAAACAAGGGGTTGATCCAGCTACACATGTCACCACCTACCATTTATGGTGTGTATCGAACTCCATGGTTGATGACAGTATCCGGCTCAGACTCTTCCCCCACACCCTTACTGGCAATGCTGCCAAGTGGTACATTGAGTTACCTTTGGTGCCCTGGCAATGGAATTCTTAAAGCACTTCCAGCTTCCTATCCACTACGAAACCAGAATGGAACTACTTACTACCTTACGCCAAGGCACCTCTACCCACATCTCTGATCATATCCATGAATGGAGACGTAGGTGGAGGCTTGTCAAAGCCCCCATTCCGGATTACTTGTTAGTAGATTGGTTCTGCAAATCACTTCTTCCTCAAATTGCCAAGGACGTTGCCTTCGGTGGTGCGGTCATGGAAGACCAATCCATTCGTCATGCCCAGCATTTAGATTTGATTTACTCTCAGTTTGGCACGCTATACGATGTAATCCCTCATGCCCCTCAAACTTCCAATGCTACTGCTACTCAACAACCTAGTGCGCACGCTAATGGTCTCGTCGGTGCTACCTTTGGGGTTGTTGTAAAACAACTCAGCGGGCACGTTGCCCAGTTATCTGTCAATACCGCTCCTACCCAATCAGCTCCTCTTCCAATCGTTGTGATAACTCTGTGCAGTCTACACAAAAACCCAGCGGTAAGAACAAGAAGAATAAGAAAAAGACCTCTCCTTCTGAAGAGAAACCTGCTACGCAGAACAACCCGAAACAGAAAGTTGCTACCAAATCTAACAGTGGGAAAGAAAAAAATGTCCAGTTCCCTTGCAAAATCTGTGCGGAGGAACACGACTCACAAATGTCCTCATCTTCAAGAATGCACATATCTTCTTTCTCAAAAGGACATTGGCCGGACCCCTACGGTCCTAAACACCCCTTTCCCTACTCAACAGCAGCAACATCTTATTTCGAACCCACCGCAACCCCCACAAGGGGGTAACGACGGTTCTCATCCTCCTTCCTCTGGTGAAGGATCGTCAACTGTTTACACCTTTGAAATGGTTGATCTTCAAATGCAAGCCAAAAATTATGGAACTCCAGTCGCTAATGCTTTGAACACTTCCTCAAGTTCAAATCCATCGCTGCCTAACGATCTTCATATCGAAAGGCCTATCGCTGACCTTGTGATCTGCCCTCCCAAGGGGGCACTTCGTCGCACGACACACAATACCTCTACATGTGCTGCCCAAAACTATAGTATTGTAGAAGATTTGGCGCAAGCACCGTTAGCCATGTCTACACTCGAAGTATTGCAAACCTATCCAACACAACGGAACGCTTTTCTTTCGGCCATTGGTGGAGTTGATCCTCAGGATTCCATGCTAGCAATTTTTGACATGGAGAAAAGTAAGCCTTGCCTTTCCCACCAACTTTCATTTCAGGTGCAGGTTATATTGAAAGGCAGAGCTATCCATCAAACGGTTATTGACGAAGGCACTTCGACCTGCGTCATGTCCAATTCATGTTGGTTCACCCTGGGCTCTCCCACCCTCACTCTGCTATCAAATTCCCTTAAAGTGTTTGATGGCCACACTTTCATCCCGAAAGGATACCTTGCCAGCTACCCCATCACTCTGAGTGGGAAAATGGTAACGGTGGATATTGAAGTCGTAGATCGTCATCTCGATTATAATCTTCTTTTGGGCTGCAATTGGACTTATGCCATGACTGCCATTGTTTCTTTGGTATTTCGACTCATCCTCTTTCCATTGGATGGGAAAATAGTCACAGTGGACCAGTTGTCCTTTTGTACCCCATATTACTCCCCATTGCCTAGTGACACCGTGCCCTTAGTGGGTGGCATACCTGACTCTTATGTCAGTGTTGGTACTAGTCTTTTGAAGGGTTCCTCCCTGTTGGGTTTCTTTCCTCTCTTGTCGCCCAAGGTTCCACAGATAGTTTCTATGGTCTCCACCATTCCTCATGACCCAACTGATCCCTGGATCCTCCCGGCCCCTTCAGACATTGACTCTTATGGAGAACAAATGCTGCTTTCACCAGCCGAATTGGCTTATCAAGCCATTCAATTTGCATCTGATTCTTCCGCTTCTTTGGTTACGACCAATGGTACCACTTCCTCTCCCATCATAGCTCCTAACGATCTCCTCAATGAAGCCTTGCCTACGGATGAAGCTATTCGAGAGATCATGTCTTTAGAAGAGCGACCTTGGGAAACTGCTCATCACCGCATTTCGATATCTGATTCGAACGCGACACCTATAAAAATCCTGCCTTTTGACCCGCCTGAGATTGTTCCCTCGATTTATATGATTGTCCAAACTATGGATTCTGAAGGGAACTTGGGCAATCTTTCAAAAATGATGCTCATCAATATCTCAGTCATGCATCATGGAAAACATTCATATTGGAGCTGACTACAATCTTGAGGAAATTGCGAGCTTCACCTGCCTTTTCAAAGAATTCCATGATGTTTTCGCTTGGTCTTATGAGGAAATGCTCAATATAGATCCTTCTATTGTCGAGCATGAGATCAAGGTCTATGACAATGCCAAGCTTCTCCGACAAAGACTTCGACCAATCCACACCTGCAAAACTGCAGCTATCAAGACTGAAGTTGAAAAACTGTTATATGTTGGTTTTATCTATCTCGTTCCCTTGACGAAATGGGTTTCCAATCTAGTTCCTGTAGACAAAAAACAAGGTACCATCCGCGTCTATGTCGACTACCATGATTTGAACGCCTCATGTCCAAAAGAAAATTATCTGACTCCGTTCATTGACCAAATAATTGATGATTGTGCCGGTTGTGAGTCCTTCTCCTTCATGGATGGCTTCTCAGGCTATAACCAGATTGCTATAAAACCTGCGGACCAGCACAAAACTGCATTCATTTGTCCTTGGGGCATATTTGCGTATCGAAAGCTCCCATTCAGTCTAAAGAATGCCAGTGCAACCTTTCAGAGGGCCATGGACTATGCATTTCACGATATCAAACACTTCGTTCAAGCATACTTGGATGATCTTCTGACTCATTCCAAGAAACGAGCCCAACACCTAGCTCATATTCGAGCAATCCTTCTTAGGTGTAGGTTCTATAACATCTGTTTGAAGCCTCATAAGTGCGTATTCTTTGTCGATTCAGGACGCCTGCTTGGTTTCATTGTCTCCAAACACAGGATAAGGGTTGATCTTGATAAGGTAAAGGAAATTACTCAATTGCCCGCACCATAATCCATCTTACAACTCCAAAGTTTGCAAGGGAAGGAAAACTTCTTACGCCTCTTCATCGTGAACTACGTCGAATTAACAAAAGGCTTTATGCTCCTGCTCAAGAAAGGAGTGCCATACTTGTGGGACGATCAAGCTCAACGATCATTTGATGCCTTGAAACAGGCACTCATATCTGCCCCACTACCCAGTCCTCCTGAATATTCGCGCAACTTTCTCTTATACCTGGCAGCCTCACCATCCTCCATTGGCATGGTGTTGGTCCAAACTCACAATGATCACAGTGAGCATGTGGTTTATTATCTCTCGAAAGGCCTTGTTGGGCCTGAACTCCGATATTCAGATGTGGAGAAACTATCCTTGGCAACTGTATTTGTTGTCAATCGCTTCCAACACTATATCCTGCTGCGACAAACTACTGTCATTGCCTTGGAGAATCCCATGAGACACATTCTGTCTCGCCAAGTCATTAGAGGAAACTATTCCAAATGGATTGTGATCCTCCAACAATTTGATCTGCTTTTCGCCACTGCCAAGGCTAAGAAATCCCTAGTCTTTGCCAAATTATTGTCGGATCTTCCTAGAGTTGACCCAGATGAGGTAGCCCATGATCCTATGCCTGATGAATCTGTCTATCTGGTTGACTCTACTGATCCTTGGTATGGAGACATTCTTGTCTACCTCCAAACACAACGTTTTCGCCCAGATCTATCGTCAGATGACCATCGTCACATCTGCCACCAAGCCAAGCACTACTTAGTGCTAAACGATACTCTATATCATCGTGGCACTGGCTCAGTTCTTCGACGTTGTCTCCACGTTGGGGCATGTGGCGGTCATCTTTTTGGCATGGCTACTGCCCAAAAAATTTCGCACGTAGGATACTACTGGCCAACCTTGTTTAAAGACAGTATTACTACAGTCCAACAATGTCATCCTTGCCAAATTTATACCAAGAAAATGCATGTGCCCCCTGCCCCTCTTCACTCGGTTATCTCCGTCGGCCCCTTTGCTAAATGGGGCATCGAATTCATCACTTGTAACCCCACTTCCTCTGATGGACACAACTTCATTGTTGTTGTTGTGGACTACTTCACGAAATGGGAAAAAGCCATTCCCACTTTTAGAACCATATGATGTCTGACTTAACATCGTTGCTTGTTTTTAGGCAAAGAACATTCTTCCTCCTACTACTGACAGGCCAATGGACAAGTGGAAGCCATCAATGGCATCCTCAAAACCATGATCCATCGGTTAGTAGGCAATCATAAAACCTGTTGGCATCGCATGTTATATCCTGCTCTATGGGCATACCGAACGTCAGTCAAAACTGCTACAGGCTTTACACCATTTCAACTTGCCTATGGCTTGGAAGTAGTTCTTCCTATCGAGTGCCAGATTCCCTCCCTAAAATTAGTTGTTGAACTCCTACCCGACACTATTGCTAAAGAAGAGCGCTTATTGTTACTCAATCAGCTGGATGAGACTCGTCGAGATGCCGCACTAGCTCTCGAAGCCCATAAGCGTCGAGTCAAAGCCCAATATGACAAAAATGTTAAGCCTCGATCTTACCAAGAGGGCAACCTTGTTTTGCTATACGATCAGAAGCATGATCTCTTGGGGGTAGGAACCCTTCAACCATTATGGGTCGGTCCATATGTCGTTACTAAGGTCCTTTCAAAAGGTGCCTATGAACTTCAGGACTGCGATGGAATTCCACTCGCCGAGCCCCGCAACGGGCTCTATCTAAAAAATTATTATGCCTAGTGTTCTATTGGGCATCTTCTTTGTAATTTTATGTATATAAGTTTTGCTTCTTTTGGTGTGTCTGGATTTTTTGGCTTTTAAATGGGTAATTGTCTCATACACGTCTCTCTTTGCATAGATATCTTCGTCACCCTTACCATACGTCGAATACGTAGATGGTGCCAGTCGTCACACATGGAACATTGCATCAGTTACGTGGGTCCTTTACACACCTGAGTCGGAACTACTTAGTTCCAGGGGAGTTTTTCTTGGTTCTGCCACCAACAATATTGCTAAGTACATGTCTGTGATTGAACTCCTTACTAAAGCCTCATCTCGGGACATCTCAAATCTGGTGGTCAGGTTAAACTCTCAGCTAGTTGTTATGCAATTGACTAATCACTATCACATTCGCAATCCATTCTTATTACGTTACTTTTTTAAGCGTATGAATTTTGGAACATCAATTTGAGTTTATTACTTATGAACACATTCCTAGAGAATCTAATGCATTAGCTGATTCGTTGGCAAATTATGTATTGGATTGGCATCTGTCCCATTCTTTATAGTTACATGTATGAATGTAAAATTTTCATATTTAAAAATATACAAAAAAATCAAAGAAAACACATACACCATTAATCGCCAAAAAATATCTGTATATATATATATATAGATCGTGTCCAGTCTTTTTACATCAAAATTTCCCAAAACTTGGGTGTTTTAAGTACAAAAATGGCTCTGCTAAGCCTCACTCTGACACCCGTTGGCCATACCCTACTCCTGTTGAGCCTACTGCTCATGGTAACAGATCACTGCTCTAGCTAACCTCCTCAGAGGCACCAGAAACCGCTCCACCACACCCACTGTATGTCGCTGCATATGGACCGGTATCTCTCTCATGGGAAGAGGTAGCACACCCATGCTCAAACCTTTGAGCTTCCTAGCAACCTCGCGCAGACTCTGTGTGTCATCTCCCTCTTTGGCAGTTGTCACACCCTCTACAGTTGCTCCAGCCCCAGGTAGTTGATCACCTTGCCTAGCATGGCGAGGCATACCCGCAGGACGTACTGGTGCCACATCTGTGTCAAGCAAATGCTTCATGTCAAAACCTTTTCACCCATAAAACAAAAAATTGCATAAAATTCAAAAGACAAAAAATACTTTTTGTGCTTTGATCGATCCTCTTACCTAGTGGCCCCCACTGAGTGTCGGGTGGCAATATCAGTTTTGAATCCCATGAGTAGTTCATGCTGGCATATGGATAATCCTCAATCATCAGGATATGGCCACTGAGCCACTCAAAGAAGTCATCCTCAAAAAAATGTCTAATTGGTCCCCCTCTAGTACGAGGTGCTAGGGATGCCCATCACTCCTATCTAGGCTCCCTGGGATCGGCTATACCCAGACTCATACGAGGCCTCATCACGGGAACTCTCTCTAGGATAAAGGACACAATCAAAGTCTCGTACCCAAACTCCCTTTGTGCCCGAGTCTTACACGCTGTCAACTCTGCTTTCACCTGACGGAGGACTCCCTCACACCAGTTGAATACCTACGGTTGTAAGCAGTCCAATGCCAGTAGCAACTAGGCCTTTGTAGCCACATGTTGGCTCTTAGACCCTGCCAGGCGTACGATCATCCATAGGATAGCCCTCATAGGTCTTGTTCTGATCCACTCTATAGGAATCTTGTTGCTCACTGGCCAACTGCCTTCTCTACAGTATGTTTGGATCAACTCCACAGTGGTCCTGGGATCAACTCTCCCTCTTGTCAAGTTTACTCATGCACCTCTGCACGATAAACCAATGAGGAAATATATATCGTCTCTCTCGATCGAGAGCTCATGGTCCCCAATCCTAAACACACCCTATCATTCGTCCCACCGTTGGATGATCCAGCTAAGGAGATCCTCCTGACTCTTCATCAGGTCAAGCCTGGCATACTTCAGCAGCCCACACCTTCGCAAAGCTGCCAAACAAGCTGGATCGTTTAACATTTGTAGTTCCTCGGCATCATGAGCTCTTTCTCTCCACAAACTCATTTTGAAAGCTTAATTCTTACACAACAGAACCCTTGAATCAGTCTTCAGCTGGAAAAAACCCCTAGGAAATCAAGAAAGCCAAGTTTATCTTGTGCTTGGTCGGCTAACGTGGCCCTCCATGCCCACGGGGTGTGCTAATGCCCCTCCCTTTCACGGGCAGGGTGTTTAACGTGCCCCATAGCCTGGGTGACGACGTTAGCCAACTAAGCCACCTAGGGCTTGCTCAAAACAACAAAATTAACCAACAAAATTACTAAATTAAGTATTTAAATGCAAGAGAAAGATGAAGCCATCTACCTGTAACTGACAGCATGTCGAATGGTCGCCTAGGTTGCTCATAATCGCTCTGGAAAGTTTTGCTCCTTTTTCTCTCCAAAGCACTCTCACAAAACTCAAACAGTGAAAATGAGGGTCTGTCACCCTTCTTATAGTCACTCTGGAGGTATGACTCACTCTAGCTAGTCATTGAAATTGAATTTTTTCATTCCTCTATTATTTAAAATGCGCCATATCGATATGTTGTCAAATTTTACTTATGCTCTGATGATATTTTAGTGTCTTTATGTAGAGTTGACCAAAGTTTGACTATGGATGAGCACGTTCTTTTTTGGGACTCTTTTCTCACTCTTAAACTAAAAAATCCCCGAGTTACCTTCTTCAGGCTCATAAAACTCCTACGAAGAAGATATGAGCACTTTCTTTTTGGGACCTTTTCTCACTCTTAAACTGAAAAATCCCTGAGTTACCTTCTTCGAGCTCATAAAAATCCTACGAAGAAGACCTGAGAAGTTCTTTTATGTCTTTTTTCTCGCTCCTTAAATTGAAAAAAGACATATCAAGTTTTCTTCATCTGACTCGTTAAAATTTTATGAATATCTATTGAGTTTTTCTTCGTCTGACTTGTTAAAATTTCATGAAGAATATCGAGTTCACTTTGTCTCCTTGTACTCGTAACAAAATGAGGTAGACGTCTATTGAGCATAGGTTTATCACTTTATCCGGACTCAATGGACTAACTTACGGAAAAGGAATTGTGCCAGGTATACTATTAAACCTTTGTCGCACCTAGTCATCAACCATGACAATGGTACCCCCTTGGAGTTGTTCTTTACGATCTTTTTAGACTCTCTAAATATGAAAAGACCACCAATTTTACCCGTTTGGACTCGTTAAACTTAATCAGATGGGGAAAAATTGGACAACACAATGACTCAATATCTATATTCGGAAGGATCTTTTGGCAGTAGTCTATCCCTTAAACATGGCACTCCCTCAGCAAACCTCTTTTTTCAGCCTCTCACCGAACCTTACCATCCTATGAGTTTAGCCTTCATACTTTGATGTTCCTACATCCCTGTATCCTAACACTCTTTGGTGTTCATGATTCTAAGCTGCCTGGTAAACTTGGTGTTGTGCCTTTGATTGTTCAAGGGATTCATTTAACATTTTCTTCCTGTATCGACCATCCATCATATGCCTCAAAATTAACCTCCGTCTGTTTGACCCATTGCTCAAAATTTATCTCCAAAACAATAATTCTTGTCTTGTTTTGTGTCAACTGATGTAGGACACCTCATTGCCTGCCTTTTGACAGATCTCTTCCTATCAACTCCAACACTCTATCTAGGAAGTAGATCCAGAAACATATCAGTACCCTAGAACTTGTAGTCCTCAGTGGCAGGTTACCTTGTGTTTGATTGGGGGTTTTCATCATTGGCTCCCAGTTGAATACTTCTACGAGCATTCGATGACAACATCCTTCTCACACTCGCTA
Source organism: Pinus tabuliformis (assembly GCA_031772625.1). Lineage (NCBI taxonomy): Eukaryota > Viridiplantae > Streptophyta > Pinopsida > Pinales > Pinaceae > Pinus > Pinus tabuliformis. Next base: position 893,518,592 of record CM062810.1, read on the forward strand.
GATTGTACTGTGCATCTTGGAGACCATCATCCTTATCGGTGGCCATCCTCGTGTCTGTTAACAATTTTCATCATTGACTGGTAATCAAACGATTTCTCACATGTTCAACTTCAACTCCTTTATTCACATGTGTAGAAATATGTTGTTCAGAAAAGCGGCGACCAAGACCTTGGGTAGAGGCTTACATCACTCAGCCTTGTTTCCTCTCCCAAGCTGCGTATATTGTTTTCGGAGACAACTCGTCAATTTGATCATATTATGACACAACTACACATTGTGCCTATCTGTCGACATGATAGTCATACCTCTTTTCTGAGAAATCAATCTGACACAACTAATGAGCATGGGAATGCCCGACTGAGGACATGATCTTATATTTTTGACATATGTGGCTTGTTTCAGGTCTCCCACGGTCCTAAAGCTCCAGTCCTCTCTCTCTTCTACTACAATATTTATAAATTATTTCAGCCATCGTCTTCATCTCTGACCTCACACTTTAGGGGGCATCTATTATACAACAAAATGACCTCCTCATCAACTCAGAGGAGAAAGACACATTGGTTGGAAAAAATACCTAAGTTACAGGCCTATTTGCCAAGGTAACGCACCCAGAAACAGACAGGGAGAGTTATAACGCTTTCCAGCTCTCAACCAAAAGCGTTAACCCTAGGTTAATGCTCTATTTTTCCTAAAGGGCAGCGTTACTAGATATTTATGAGATTCTGGAGGTCAAAGCGTGAGTTTACTGACTGATACTCCACATTTCAATCAAATGTCAGCTTGAAAAGCAGAAAAGATCCGCCTCAGGCCTAACTAAGGACATTGATATTCCTAACTAAGTCTCATAGGAAGGGAAAGAGCAATAAAGCGAGGCAACATCCAAGTTTTTGCCTCATTGGAACTCATGAAATAATTGGCTAAGGATGAGCCTCTCTCCATCTATAAATTAGAGGCTCGGTCATTGTAAGAGAGGTCGAATGGTTGTTGAAAGTTTGCAAGAGCTTAAGTATTGTTATACTGCCAAGAAATTGAGAGAGAGAGAGAGAGAGTGGAGCTGAAGGACTAGAGGAGGCTTGATTTAGCCAAGATGGTTGTAATCATTCTTCTTCTATCTAATAATATAGATTTGTTTCTGTGTTGTCTACTTGACGATGTCGATATTGTATTCCTTTACATGTTGGTTCGATTTTGCGATTAATAAGTAGCTTAGATGCATGCTAGCTTATATTCTCTTATATATTGATGTTTTGATTATCAAGGTTTATATGCTATAGAGATTACGCTTTGTCTTGTTTATGTGCAGGTTCTGATCTAGGAGCTAGCGGAGAGGGGTGGTAAAACAAAGGTTAGGTAACTCATGTATCGACGATTGCTCCCTCCTACATCTATACACCCAAATAATCATCATTGTCGTCCTTGAACCCATGCCATTTGACCTTGGTACCCCCATGTACCCATCCATTCACTAGTTGTTGTGATAGTGAGATGTCGTCCCATTATTATCACTTAGTTTAGCTCTTTGACACATAGGCTTTCCCTCCTTAGGGCCTCCTAGATTGTGGTAACACAACCTACAAGGAAATGATAACAATAGCAAATCTCAATGAGGTTGAGAAGTGAGTGAAGGTGAGAAGAGGACAAGGAAGGATAGGTGGCAAAGGTAGGGATCAACTAGTGGAGGAAAGAGAGATCAAATTTACTGAAGCCAGGACCAAAAAACTGAACCAAATACGCAAGAGGGGACAACAATAGAGATGAACAATTGAAGCCAAGAAGTAAGAGGTGGCAACATTATTTGAGATAGCAAATGAAAGAGGCGAGAATTGAGAACTCTAGAGCACAAATAGTGAAGGAAAGATGAAAAAGTTGACAATCTTAGTGTTGAACTGGGGAATGCAATAGACGAGTGGAAGAAAGCATTGGAGCAATGGTTAGAGATGTGATCCCATAGCTGCAGTCTATAGGATGCGACAACCAAGACCAAAGTCCTTAATAGGCAATGGAGAGGCACGGTGATTGGTCCCATCTAAGAAGAAGCCATCTCAAGTCGGGCCCTACCTGAGAAGACGACCTAGAGAGACCCATTAGTGGTGATGTAGCCAAGGAAAGGGGAAAGAAAAAAAACAAAGAGAGAGGATATAGGAAAAAGGGTTCATTATCGAAAGTATGAAAGGGGGTGATATTATTATTTTGAGAAACCCTCAACATACAAGGCCTAGGTTTCTCTCACAATGGTTCCTGCCAAAAACAAAGCATCACTCAACTTGCCACTAGAGAAATGTTAGTACTATAAGGAAAGGATTTCATTCAACATTCGATGGGTAAGTAAAAGAGAAGAATAGTATGGGAAAGAAAGCATCATGCAACATTCTTATCTCTTACGGTGATATGTGAACATTAGGAGGTAGATCTACTACGACTGATGATTTATGGGAGAACTTGTTGAGTAGCCCTATAAAGGTGATTGCTTATTGTACTTTTCCCCTAACTTCCCCATTATCTCAATGCAATCTTTGTTCCCCAAATCAACCATATCCATATGTATGCACACCACTTTGGCGATGACCATTATTCTTCATGGAAGTCTTAAAGTTTGCAATGCATTTGAGCTCCCTAATGCAGTGACCCACATCCTCCAATGAAATGAAAACATATCTTGAAACATCCAAGTCAAGAGTAATCAAATCCAAGTCAAGGTATACTTAAAACCCCCTTTAATGTCCCATTTGCATCCTTAAGCTACCTTCAAAATGAGGTGACTTCCCCTGGTGCAGGCACGAGGTCAAAAGAGGTAAGATGGAAAATGTGTTGAGTAAACAAGATGTCAAAGAAAGTCAAGGACACATCATAGACAAAGGAAAACTCACGTTCAGGAAAGTGCAAGCCTTAAACAACACAAAAAGTAGGAAAATGGACCCAAACAAAGAGTGTCTTCCACCCTTTCTACCCATTCAACCATGTAAAGGTCAATTTGGAGGAATGTTGAGGCAAAACAAAAGGTCGTTTAAGTCTCCAAGCAATCCAAGGGACATTTCTAGTCAAAATCAAGCAAGGAGCCTAAAAGCGTGGTTTGAATCATATTTGCACCAAACATAGGCAGGTTGTCTACATTATACTAGCCATTGGAAAGGAAAATGTCCTCATTCAAGCAACATTGTGCAAACAAAGTGGAATTCTTTACTTCCTAAGCACTCAACTTAATTTTCCAAGCAATTCCAAGCTATTCTTGACGGAACTTTGTACCCTTAGGTCAATTCAGATCTCCTTTTGTCAAATCTAACCTCTAATTTGAGATTTAAGTAATGTAATGAAATAAGTTATAGTTTGACTTAATCGTGAAGCATATTGTGGACGAAAAGTCGCTTTTTTTTCAAGCAAAAGGAGGAAAGATGTTGAGATCCTAACCTGTAAATAGAGAAATATCCCTCATTTGCAGATGATTATGAATTGTTGAGATCGATTTTCCATAATGTTTAACATTTTCATGAAATAGTTGGTGTTCATCATGAATTATATTTCTTAGTTAATTTCACATATTTCTTAAGGCAATTTGTATGTAACTAAAGAATACTACAAAAACAACGAGATCAACCCATTTGAAAGGAAGCTTTGTCACATGCTGAGGGATGTCTAGGGTTTTACTCGCACATCTATCTTGTTGATGTAAGGTATAGTTTGTTTCTTCTTGCTGGGCCATGCCCGAGTGCTCCTCACCAAGGACTTCAGTTTATTTTGCATCATAGTTGATCTATTTGGGTAAGGATTTTCCCTAAGCATAATCCTTTATAGTAGGGCTTGGTTTCAAAACTTGTTCTTGATTAGGCGCGAGCTCATTTAGCTTTTGGGATTCCACCTCCGGCCATTATCCACAATCATTGATAAACCAACTCAAGAGGGGCATTGATTTGACCCCATATCCCTAGTGGAAATAAGGCACACTCCTTATTCCACCAAACAACCATCTCTTTTTACTAAATTATGCAATTGTCCTTAATTTTTATTATTCAAAAAGCCCTAAGAATAGAAAAATATATACATAAAATAATATATAGAAAAATATAACCATAAAAATAAAAAGTAAACCAGTGAATTTCTTCACTTTTATGTTTATATAAGATTTGACCGATTACATTTTGATTCTAGACTCGTTTCTATGAAAGCATGCCACATCGTTTAAACCTTCCTTGTTGAATATACTCTAGGTGATCCACATATAGAGAATTCTTTCTTGTGGTGCAATATACCACTATATAGTTGGAGAAAGGTTGTTGAGGTGACACTGGTGGCCAATCTCTTGTTGCCATGCAGTCTGGATCTTCCTAGTGAGGATTTGCACTAGGCCTACAAAATTTTTCGGTAAACGGCCCTTTCAAATAAATTTTTTGCATCAATTGATAACAAGATAGGGTTGGATACAATATGCAATTTTCAACTTTGTTGGTCCCAATCATCCTCATACAAATAGCCCTCCAAATCTGGCTTTTAGACCCCATAGTTGTAATTCTAGTTTAAACATTATTGTTTCCTTTCAACCACTCTCAAAAATTAAAAAAACCCATCCTTTTATTTTTCTATTTGCATAAATCAGCAACATAGATCATGAAATATCACAAATCGTATTAATCCTAGGTCTAAAACACTTTGAAATTATTATCATTCATTAGCTTAGTTCCTTTTATGTATTCCACCTGTGTCAGAGAATAATTGGCATTCAATGTATGGAGAACACACTAAGGTTGCACTAGGTATCACTCTTCCATTATCCCTAGGGTCTATCTTGTACCTCCCATTAGCCCTAGGATCTCACTTGTATATATAAGGCATTATCATTTAAATGGAGAGTTTTGGGTGGTAATACAATGCCATAGCTACAATGTGAAAGATCAAAATGACAAATGAAAATAGAAAGAAAGAGAGAAGAATGAGACGATCCACACTCAGTGATCTAGGCAGATCGATTTTCCAATAGTAGAGTGATTCACCAAGGCAATTCGAGCCAGAGATCAAGTAGTAGGTGGGAGAGGAGTGAGGCAGTATTCCGGAGGAATTTTCTAGTGTCAGAAGAGTCAGATTGAGGGAATGTGAGTTTTTCCAAAGGGACTGCATAGGCAGTAGCAAGAGAATAATTCGATCTAGTTGGGGGAGCAGTTGATTCAGTAGTTGGTGATCGGGATTTTGATCAGGAGGACCAGTGAATCGCTTCCAGAGCCAGAGAGTAGCAGAGTTATAGATTTCAGAAGTTTCTGAAGCCAGTGACAACAAGGTTTGCGCAATCACTACACAGAGGTTGATGCAGAAGAAAGGACGTATTGTTGTGGGCCCAATTTTGGAAGCTGAAATCAGTTGTGGGGTGAGGAAAAATCCTCACAATAATTTTTCCAGTGATTCTCTCGGATCAGATTGCCAGTTTGACATCCAAATTATTGTACTCAAATTTGATGCCAAAGAATAATAATAAAACCCTCATCTTCTGCACCAGTTTTCCCACATTGGGTTTTTTCCGGGGACAATTGTCCAAAAATAATAGTGTCAATTTTTGTGTGTGTGCTAGAATTTCTCAGTTTCCAGCATTTTAAATTTCTGCAGTATTTTTATGGTGAAAATTACAGTAGTGATTTATTCATTGTTTGTCGTAGCAAATAAACTACATAATTAAATTTACAATTAGAAGAATAATTTCTAGTTACTGCAATAGATGAAATTTTCACAGTTTCTAATATCATGAGATGGGATATTATGCCAAGCAATGTCCATTGAAGAAGGAAAATGGTATGAAATAGGTTACAGTTGGGATTGTAAGAAGTGTAGATGATATTACCCTTTAATTTGAGACTACATTTTCCATGACATCTTGTTTATTATCTAACACAATGCCTATTGTTGGATGGTATGTGGTAAGTCGAGCTTTGAGACACATGACATATGACATGTCTTTATTTAGTGGGCTTCAAGAGCAAGAGGGAACCATGACATGGTTGTGGAGGGGGTATTCTATTTCATATAACAGAAACACATTATTTTCACCTGAGATTAGGTCTCGGCCCGGGTACCAATAATCATGCTGAGCTTATTACACTGAGACATCTTCTATATTTTGCACTATCAAAAAATTGTCGACAAGTTCAAATTTTTGGGGACTCAAAGATAGTGATTGATTGGGCAAATAATAAATCTATCTGTCATACATATTCTTTGAAACACATCTTGGAAGAAATTGTTTTTTTAAAAACACATTTTGACCGGATCACTGTTTCTCATATCTACAGGGAAAGAAATACAACTGCTGACCGGCTCTCGAAAGAAGCGGCGGATCGTCCTCTAGGCGATTGGATGATTGAAGAATACAGTCCAGAGGGGATGCACAGGTTCTATCATCGTCCCTATATCGACGGTCTACAACAAGGGGACATCCTCCCCATCTGAAATTTTTGATCTACATGTCTAATTTTTGTATATATCAGCGTAGCTCTGATCGGCGCTATATAGTTATTTCATGGCACGAGGTTTATATACCTCAAAACTCTGCATATTTATGAATATCTATGTGATACTGTTATATATTTTTGTTTGGATACAGCCCCACCGTATCCATAGTGACACCTACAGGACAGCTTTATGTAAATTTCTGAACAGTGGCAAAGCCACACTACTGCATATGCCTTGGCATCAACAGCATGTAATCTCTATTATCTCTTTTTTAATAGAAATTACGAACTCTATTTTCCCCGGAAAAAAAAAAAAAAAAAAGAGGGAACCATGACATGGAGTTTGGTGATGATGCCACTTATCCTATTTGAGGAGTTGGCTACATTTATTTTCAAATGTCTTTTGGTGATGTTCTTGAGTTGGATAATGTTTATTCTTGGGTTAAGGAAGAAGATTCTTTAAGTTTCCTGAATGGAAGATGTACAGTAGAGAGTTTCTTTTGAGGGACAACAATGCACCATCAATAATTTTAGTCTAGCTAGTCTAAGGAATTTGGCCAGAAAGGTAAGATAAGGTAGCATTTATAGGTTACTTGCCAATCCAATGGCATTTTTACATTCTTGTGAGAAGCTAGATGAGCCTTCTAGTTTTTAGTAGGCTTGAGCGCATATATAAATGTTTATATCTTTAGTTATGGTTAGTCTACATCCCAGGAGATATGCTAGTCATGTTGCATTCATTTTTTCCATCCATGACCTTTTCATTTATCTAAAGGAGGAGAGGTGTTATACCTTAATGGAGGATGATGTTGAGATTGATTCCTATTTTGTAGTTAACTAGAGCATTATATAGTTTAAGGATAGGCATGTTGGATTCTCTCAAACAAAGGCAGTTTTCGATGATGTTACTCTTGCTTTAGGATTCTCTCGAGATAAGGGAGTTAACCTAGTTTAGCTTGTTTCCATTGTCGTAGGATTTGCAGTGCATGAGAGGGATTCTCAAGTTGAAAGCTTGTTGATGGCCTTGTATAGATTGTTACCTATATTATGAGCTTGTTGTTTTAGGATTAAGGACTTGGTTACAGTAAGATTTTTATCTTTGTGATATTCATATATGTGATTCATTTGTTTTGATCTTGTATGGAATTGTGTATTTCTTTATAGGATGTCTTAGAAAACTCGTGATTCCAAGAATAATGGTTGATTTCGAGACACAATAGATATATATTTATAGGTAGTAGGTATAAACAACACTCCCTCCTAAAGAAGGAGTGTTATCCTTCAGGTTAATTCTAAAGTGTTTACACCATGTTTGAGGGTACTCCATGATATCCTAGGATACACGGTGTATAATATCCCCTGGATGGTCTGAGATGGGTTGGCACATGGGACATAGTTCATGATGGTTTTGCACATTGGATATAGCTTGCCCAATGTTTGCTTGAAATCGGTTGGATGTTTGCTTGAGACTCTTCCCTAAGGAATTTGAGTTCTCTTTTTAGTTTGGGGACGTCCTTCATGATGGCCATATGAAAAGGTTCACTTGATTAAAGAACACCCTACTTAGAAAGGGGAGCATTGTGCATCTTGGTGTAGGGCATCAAGTCATAGACATCACTAGGTAGTTTGGATCCCTATATGAATGCTTGGATTTGGCTCGAAAACACTTGGGTTGCGACAATATCATGTAGTGGGAGTGGAACCAATGATCTACATGGCATAAGAGGAGTGATGGACTCTATATGGGTTTGTGATGGAGGGGTGTGGATGCACATTATGTAGCTACAACATCTTGGGCCCCTTATTGTGTATGATAACACCATGAAGCTTGACATGTATACCCTCCAAGTGGAGATCTTCACTTGTGTGAGCCTACATGTGTTTATTATAGGTTGCTTGTAAAGGCATGGACCCACATTGTATTGTTAACCTCCCTTACCTTCCACATATAGAGAGAGGAAGGAGAAAGTGTTAATTTTAGGTATGTTCTATGCTTAGAGCAATTTATTTCAATTTTCACAGTTAACTCAATATATTTCCCAGATTAGCAATCACATCAGCATTAAAGTAAATTGCAGATAGAACATAAACATAGATTGCAAAAGACAAGCCAAGACAAGAGGACACAAGATGTGGCGCTAGCCAGGGACAAACCCCAATGTGGGGAAACCCTTGATCAATTCTTCTTATATGTTCTTCAATAGTTCAGCAGAGAGAGAGAGAGAGAGAGAGAGAGTACATTTACAACAGAAGTCAACACTTTGACTTATCTAAATAAGAGCATAGATCATCTCTAAGTAGATGATACATGAGGTAGTTGAACTCAGTTGAAGACATGCTGCTTCAACTGATTCTCCCAAGTTACTCCATCACCATGCTGCACCCATCATCACTATGTTGCATCTCATCATGCTTCATCAATCATGACTGTACCCATCATTGTACTGCATCATGTACCATCATGTGCCATTGCTGCACCATGTTTGCCATACTGTCCCATGTGCTTGTTGCACCATGCTTGCCACCCTGTTGTTTCATTGTTAGCATGCCTTTGCTGCTGACCCATTGTTACATTGTTGTACCATGCCATCATTGTAACATTGTTGCTATCATGTTGTCATTGTAACATTGTTGCTATCATGCCATCATTGCTATCATGCTGCCCATGCATCTTGCTGCACTATCATGCATTCAAACTTCATGGGTCACCTTGCTGTCACATTCCTAGCAGTACTGTCCCACTGTTAGTGACTGTTGCTCCTATGATTGCCTGTTGCCCTATTTGTGTTTGTAGCACCATGTGACCTTACTGTCCCATCTTCCTTTGCTGCAGCATGTGACCTTGTTGTCCCATCTTCCTTTGCAGCACCATGTGACCTTGTTGTCCCATATTCCTTTGCAACACCATGTGACCTTGTTGTCCCATCTTCCTTTGCAGCACCATGTGACCTTGCTGTCCCATCTTCCTTTGTTGCACCATGTGACCTTGTTGTCCCATCTTCCTTTGCTACCAACACACCATACAAACGTTGTTGTTTGTCACTTCACAACAGTCCCTAACCGTCCTCAAATCTGGCCTAGAATTTCCCTTGTGAAATGTGGCCTACCCTAGTGTGCACAGACCTCATTTACATGATTGCGTCTAGGGTATTCTACGACTGCAGCTAGGGCTTCCTTAGGACTGCGGCTAGGGCTTCCTTAGGATAGCGTCTAGGGATTCCTTAGGACTGCGTCTAGGGCTTCATTAGGACTGTGTCTAGGGCTTCTTTAGGAATATGTCTAGGGCTTCTTTAGGATAGTGTTAGGGCTTCTTTAAGACTACGTCTAAGGCAGATTGTTAAGCCTCCTTTCGTCCTGCGTCTTCGGGCTAGTTCCTCCTAGATTTCTCTCACACTAAAACCCAAAACAAGTGGAGAGAAATCAAGAGAGAAGTGTGTGTGAAAGACTCTCAAGTCATCTCCTTTTCTACTAAAATGTTGAGCACATGTGGGTGTTATTTAGTTGTTGGCCAACCTTGATGAATTGTCTTATAACACAAATAAATTCATAACTCCATGAATACTTATCGGAATCGGATGATCTTTAGATCAATCCTACACCTCACGATGAGAGGGATCCAAGAAAAATATCATCTTCCATTAATAATATGACCCACATAGAGTTTGGCCCTAGTTTCCAATTTTAACACTCCCTCTCAACTAGGGAGAACTCCATCTGTTGATCTATCTGCTAGACTGTACTATCTCTGCCATCAGTGCCTTGCACTGCTCGGCGCTACTGAATCATGAAGAAGAAGAATTGATTGAGAATGTCTCATACCATTCTCTACTGACCCGAAGTCAATTCCATAGGAAGAGAGTGTGTCATACCACTCTTACTGATCCCAGATCAGTTCCAAGAGAGTGAGTCATATCACTCTTACTGACCCGAAGTCAGTTCCAATTGATCCTAGATCAATATCAAAAGAGAGTGTCTCAAACCACTCATACTGATCCCAGATCAGTTTCATTGATCCCAGATCAATATCACAATAGAGTGTCTCAAACCACTCATATTGATCCCAGATCAATGGAGGTCATCCTAGCATAAGGAGTACAGTAGATACAACAATGCATCCATCAATAGTACTACTATGGTCCCTAACCCCATTTCCCTACTCATTGGCCAGATGAGAGGTACTTCCCATGAGTCCCAGACTGCATGGGTAGGATGCCTCGATAGGAGAACCACTCATCCTATCCATAAGTCGCCATGGGGTATCACAGGGGAAGGTTGAACCATTCACCCTATACACAGCGCACCATTAGGGGAGGGTGAGTCACCCTATGGTTGCTTGTTGCTCCAATAAGTACCCCAAGCCCCCTGGAACTCCCAGAGCTCAATGCATGCATCATGCAGGACCCTCATAAGAGGGTCTCTCAATGACTCCAAGTCATTCAGGAAAGTCACAAATTTGACCTTTCCCTAGGGCTTTGATAGAATGTCTGCGACCTGTACATCAGTCTCAATGCAATGGAGCCTTCTCGCTCATCGATGTACCATATCCCAAATAAGGTAGTATCTAATGTCTATATGCTGGAGCAATCATAGAATACAGGATTCCTCAACAATCGAATCCCCCCTGGTTGACACAGAAGATCACGGTGGTATCCATCATGTGTACAAACAACTCACTGAAGAGCTTCCACAACCAGGCAGCTTCACACAAGATCATACTCGTAGCTATGTATTCGGTCTCAGCGGTGCTTATAGCAACCAACTTCTGCTTCCTACTCATCCAGGATATCAAAGCAGAACCCAAAGAGAACCAGCACTCAGAAGTTCTCTTGCGATCCTCCACACTTCCTGCCCAGTCAACATTCGAATAATCATGCAGCTTCACATTTCCAGTAGTGTGTCTCAATCCGTGAAAGATTGTGCCCCGAAGACATCTCAGAAGATTCTTGTTACCAATCCAATGAGGCTCAACCAAATATGAGCTCATGATGCTAACTGCAAAACATATGTTTGGACGGAAGTTCACCAAGAACATCAACGCGAATGAGTTTATGAAACTCAGAGGCATTTCCCAAATCTGGTCCGGCATTACTACCACATAACTTCTGAAAGTTAAGATCCTCGAGGTAGTCACAGTCTTGCAGTTTACCATTCCAAATCCGAATCCAACTCCCTCTTACTATTGTAACTAAGAGGGTCTACATTTGTCAGAAAGAGGTCATCCTCAGAAGGTGTCGGTATGAGATGTCTATGACCCACAACCTTCAAGCAATGGTTTGGATCGACTTCACTCCTAGTGAATCTCAACTTCATCAAATAGCTATCAATCCTCTCATATTAAGCCCGGGGTGTTGGCCTCAAGCCATAGAGGGCTTTCTTCCACCTGCATACATAAGATTCCCGATCATGAATCTCAAACCCCTCGGGTTGTTCAAAACCTGTGGACTTGCTACATGACGGGAATGGTCCCCTTGAAAGATTTTCCTTCGGTACATCTTGGACATGTACCTTCATGCTCTTCTTGAATTTAGGCATCCCTGTCACCATCTGACTGACATCGGGTAGGGCCCCATAAGTAGATATTCGGTGCTATAGATGAGATGTGTCAACTGACATGGTCCCCAATGGACCATCCTACAACTTGATACAAACTGCCAACCCTAAACTCAAAAGCATCTTTGAAAATTCCATTTTCAAACACATATCTTCCATCGATGAATGTCACCCTGTAACCTTTGACTTCCATTGCTGAAATGGACACCAAGTTCTTCTTGCGATCAGGTACATAAAAAGATATTCTTGTAAATGAATCGAGTTACCCTCATTCAATTAAGGGGTAACATTCCCTACACCCTCTCCGGGATAGGTGGCATCAACTTCAAGTATAATCCCACGATTGTTTCCATCTCTACCAAATTAGAGAGAGCACCCTTCTATCTGATGATGTGCCTTGAAGCACTACCATCAATAAGCCAAATTCCCAAAGAGTTTGAAGGAAAGGGCCAATATAAGATAACGCTTCTTCATATCATTAGAAACAACATTTGACTCTTCATTCTTGGGGTTCCTTGCTTTCTTTGAAGAGTCGGCTATTTCCTTGATGACATGCATTACTTGTCATTCCTTCGATCATTGAAGATGTCCCTGGAATGATTGTTATCATCATCAAGTGATGTGTCCCTACCATTCGGATACTCCTTCAAATAATGGTTGAAATTATTACAAACAAGGCATTTGCCTTTCCTTCCTCCCTTAGATCCGGACTTCCCATTGTAGTGATCTTTAGGTAGGCCATCAGAAGCTTCCACTGCACCATACTGATAATGTCCTCTGCTTCGACTTCACCCTTGGTGAATTTGATGAGGAATCCATTGATCCTTTTGTCCTTTCCCAACTGTCTTCGGTGATTTCTCTTTCACTCTTGCTTGGGCTTTCTCTTCACCTCAGCTCTGAAACCATGTTAATTTTAGGTATGTTCTATGCTTAGAGAAATTTATTTCAATTTTCATAGTTAGCTCAATAGCTTTCCCAAATTAGCAATCACATCATCATTAAATTAAATTGCAGATAGAACATAAACATAGATCGCAAAAGACAAGCCAAGACAAGATGACACAAGATGTGGCGCTAGCCAGGGACAAACCCCAATGTGGGGAAACCCTTGATCAATTCTTATTATATGTTCTTCAATAGTTCAGTAGAGAGAGAGAGATAGTACATTTACAACAGAAGTCAACACTTTGACTTATCTAAATAAGAGCACAGATCATCTCTAAGTAGATGATACATGAGGTAGTTGAACTCAATTGAAGACATGTTGCTTCAACTGATTCTCCCAGGTTACTCCATCACCATGTTGCACCTATCATTGTGCTGCTCCTCATCATCATACTACACCTCACTGCGTTGCACCATGTTGCACCCATCATCACTATGCTGCATCTCATCATGCTTCATCAATCATGACTGTACCATCATTGTACTGCATCATGTACCATCATGTGCCATTGTTGCACTGTGTTTTCCATATTGTCCCATGTGCTTGCTGCACCATGCTTTCCCCCCTGTTGTTACATTGTTAACATGCCTTTGCTGCTGACCCATTGTTACATTGTTGTACCATGTCATCATTGTAACATTGTTGCTATCATGTTGTCATTGTAACATTGCTGCTATCATGCCATCGTTGTTATAATGTTGCCCATGCATCTTGCTGCACTATCATGCATTCCAACTTCATGGGTCACCTTGCTGTCACATTCCTAGCATTGCTGTCCCACTGTTAGTGACTGTTGCTCCTATGATTGCTTGTTGTCCCATTTGTGTTTGCAGCACCATGTGACCTTGTTGTCCCATCTTCCTTTGCTGCACCATGTGACCTTGTTGTCCCATCTTCCTTTGTAGATCCATGTGACCTTACTGCCCCATCTTCCTTTGCTGCACCATGTGACCTTCTTGTCCCATCTTCCTTCGCTGCCAACACACCATACAAACGTTGTTGTTTGTATCTTCATTACCGTTGTAATTTCTGGGACTGGTTAGGGCACACAACAGTCCCTAACCGTCCTCAAATCTGGCCAAGAATTTCCCTTATGAAATGTGGCCTACCCTAGTGTGAACAGACCTCATTTAGATTACTGCATTTAGGGTATTCTAGGACTGCAACTAGGACTTCCTTAGGACTGTGTCTAGGGCTTCCTTAGGACAGCATCTAGGGCTTCTTTAGGACTGTGTCTAGGGCTTCCTTAGGACAACGTCTAGGGCTTCTTTAGGATTGTGTCTAGGGATTCTTTAGGACAGTGTTAGGGCTTCTTTAGGATTGCTTCTAAAGCTTCTTTAGGACACTATCAGGGCTTCTTTAGGATTGCGTCTAGGGATTCTTTAGGACAGCGTTAGGGCTTCTTTAGGACTGCGTCTAGGTTAGATTGTTAAGCCTCCTTTCCTCCTGCATCTTAGGGCTACTTCCTCCTAGATTTCTCTCACACTAAAACCCAAAACAAGTGGAGAGAAATCAAGAGAGAAGTGTGTGTGAAATGACTCTCAAGTCATCTCCTTTTATACTAAAGCGTTGAGCACATGTGGGTGTTATTTAGTTGCTGGCCGACCTTGACGAATTGTCTTATAACACAAATAAATTCATAACTCCATGAATACTTATCGGAATCAGATGATCTTTAGATCAATCCTACACCTCTCGATGAGAGGAATCCAAGAAAAATATCAGCTGCCATTAATAAGATGACCCAGATGGAGTTTGGCCCTAGTTGTCAATTTTAACAGAAAGTCCCTCATACACGTTAGCCCTCATATTTCATGAGGGTAACTCTTGTGATTTCATCACAATATATGATTTGTAGCATAGAACCCTCCCTCATACATATTACCCCTTATATTTCATAAGGGTAATTCTTGTGATTTCATCACAAGATATGATTTGTAGCATTGAACCCATGGAGTTTTTGATGGATCAAGGGTACACACTTCCTTTTTTGTTTGAACATGATGCTTTTCTTTGTTGAGTTGGTATTTTGGGACAAAGGAGATTCACTTCTCCTTCTAAGATGATCATGCTAGTTGGCTTGTGGTTTTGTGGCTCCTCTTATATTTTCATGCCTTTGATTGATAGATCATCCTCTTGGTATATGTTTGATGGATGCTTTCCTTAACATGATTTATCTTGGAATCGTGGTAGTATTCACTGCATGTTTATACAGAGATCTATAACTTATATCAGTGTCATATGACAGTGATATGGCTCTTGTGTGGAGTACCCTAATGATTTTGATGGAAAGGCCTCCTAGTTGATGATTTGATGGATATCTTTCGGTTTGGTTGAGAGCACCCTAGATCATTTGGATCTTTACTTGTAGAGTTATGTTTGGTCACATGAGCACCTTCAGGCATGTGGGCAACAATATTCAGGAAGAAAATTCTTGTTTCAATATGGATGCTGGATCATTATTCTTCAATTAAAATAGATGACAGCATTATTTCAACCTAGAGCTATAAGATCTGTAGCATACAGGGATGACCTATAAATAGAACGCTCTTCCCTAGGTGATGACAATCAACATATATAAATCATATAGACCCACTTTATAAGCAGTTGGTTGGAAATTGGTTGAAGAACATTTATCTTAGTATGTGTTAAGGGCACACATGTTATGGCAATCTTACACTTTATATCATTTTATTCATTGTATTGTGGTAGATGGGGCTGACTTAAGTATATAGATATAGAGTTAGATGGGGCTGGCTTATGTTAGCACCCACACCATTTTTTGGTTGTTTTGGTGGTTAAGCAAAAGAATTTACATATTAATACATCTTTTGTGCCTTACTCATGATGTAACAAGAATGGACGTATGTGCCCATGCTGAGGGAGAAGTAAAAGGGGTTCATATTTGTCAGCCTCTTGCTGTGATTTTATGAAAATGAAGTTCCTACACCTATTACCATTTGTCTATCATGTATTTGACATAATTTTTTTTGGCTTTCCATATTCTTAAGCCTTCTCAATAGATCTATGCATATCTTTCAAATGGTTTGCGGATTGATCCTAAAGGCACAACAAACCAACAATGAATTCATTGTTATTAGTCTGTTTGCAGTAAGAAATCAGTATAAACAACAAATGTGACTAATTCCTTCCAATGTGTTGATATCCTTATTTTTTTGGGGTTACCTAGATGAATAAATAGTCCTCACTTTGAGATTTTTTAAGGGAAAACCCTCACATGCAGAACGCCATAGAGAAAATGGATAATCAGTATGCTCATATCTTACTTTAAGGAGGATCCCAGCTCAAAATTCGGCCATTTGGCATCCCCTTGACAAGAATCTGATGGCAATTCAATTTGTTTTTATGACAGCCAACTTGAGATAAGAGGCATCAATTCATGGCAACTGTTAAATGGATAACTTCAAGAGAACTAAGGTAGCTTTTTAGCCTTCCTTTCACACTATTCTCAAGCCAAATAAAACCAACAGTAATGAATGGAGAAAGTAGCTTGGATAAAGTTCAAGACACTTCCCGACTCACAAGAAATAATACACAACATGGAAGTTAAAAGTGCTTTCACTACATGATGAAGGGATAAATACCTCAAAGGAGAAGAGCACTTCACTGATTAGGGTTTGATAGTGCCACTACACATAGCATATCTCAAGGAAGCCATCCCCTCCTTCCTTCGGGCTGATTCAATCTTTATTGATTTGGCACATGGATTTATGGCATTATTATAGTGTTTGTTGACTTGTTACTCTTGGATGTAATAGTTTGACATTTAAGAGGGTGGTTATGCCTTGGAGACCACACCATTAAGAAATTTGAGGAGACGTCAAGCATGATGGAGGCACTTGTTTATTATTTCATACAGACTTGACATGGTCAAAACCATAATTCATCCCACTCTTTTGAGCTTATTGGAGGTTGGTACATGTGAGATAACCACTCATTAATTATTATTGTTTGGCTTGTCACGTGAGTTGGTTATGTGAGAGAGCCAATTCTATATTGGTTTCTTTAGAGAGAAGGATGTCTTTAGCAAATTTTATTATTTCATCTTGGAAAAGAGAGCGGAACTCAACAATTTTTTTTTTTAAAGAAACGGGTAGCATTTTCATTATAAAAACTAGAAAAGGGCCAGGTCCCGTACAATCTTGGAGAGCATGCTCTCAGAAATATTCATCGATTTAAACTGAAGAAGGACCTTCTTGCTACCAGCCTTATTTACATATGAGCTTTGTACATAGCTTATACTATAAACTCTCCAAAAAACCCCACAGTATTCTATAGATTGACATAACATAATTATAACTTTAAAATGAAACAACTACCCACTGCTACCAGGGTCAATTTCTCCTCTCGAAGCTTCATCCACAATCGTAACCAATTCTTCAACACCATCCGCTCTAGGTTCCGGGTCCCGATCAACAGCGACCTCTGCAACACCAACAGCGTTGGGGACCATACCTTCCCCAAATCCGAAGACTTCCTTTAACACCCCGACCGTTGCAGTCTCCACTTTAATTTCAATATTTTCCACCTTTTGTTGCAGACTCATCACGTCAATGCACAGACTCTCCATAGTCTTCTGCAGAAGCTCCATATCTTTGCCAAATCCCAATAACTGGGCGTAAAGAACCGCCATATTTTCATTAATCTCCTTAACAATTTCCTTAACCACCTGCTTACACGAACTGTCAACCAGACCTTCAATGTTCCCAGAGTATCCCGAACCTGTTCCGCCACCACTGCCATTGCTTGCAGAAGCCATCTTCGCGGCAATTTTGCCTTGAATTAACACAATCCTTTGGTTTATCGTTCACAACCAACTGCAATATATAATGGCCTGGTTAAATCCGACATTCTTCCCCGTCTTGTCCTTCATAAATGCTAAGTGATTCAGAGTCATGTCAAAGCAGCTACCCTCCATCTCCTCCACTGCCAAAAATAACCTGGAACAAATTGCGATGGTACCAACCTCCCCTGCGAATGTAACTATATTGAAACTCCAAGTGAATAACCAAGGATGCGACGCCCACCTGTCCTCGCACATGACCTTCAATCTAATGTTGCCACACCTGTGCCATAACTCCTTACCAACCACCCCAGCTCCCAACGCACTGCAAAGAGCCATCGGGGATATAACCTTATTAATTGCCAACTTGATATGCTGAAGACCCGTACCCCAACAGTACAACGCCGGCCTGGAGCAATTAATACAAATCAGGGAATGTGACATATTTTAACGGATTGATTGATACTTAATAAGCCTTGCTCCAAGGCCACCCCAACATTGGCTTGCGCATCCACCAGCTGGTTGTTAGCCCGCAACACATGGAACATATCAACCTTTTCAAAAAAATTTAATAAATAATTAATCTTGATCATGATTGAGGAGGGTTCAACTTCAAGGAGGTTCTCATTCTCGAAGAGGTTCAAACATTTTTGAATAATCGTCATAGAGTCACCAACTATAATCAAGTTTTTGATACCATTATTCATGCTAATATTCAAACCCTGCCAAAGAGAGAGAGCTTCAACTTGATTGTTCGTCGCAGTGCCTAGTCCCCATGCAAACTTTATTTTTGTTTTTTCTTCGAGGTTAACTATTACCCCTCCCGCTCCAGCCTCCCTAGGGTTACCTTTCGAAGCTCCATCAAAATACAAATGGCTCTTCCCGACTTTTCTTTGCCATTCAACAAATTCTTCCCCTTTCAATCTGATACAAAAGGAAGGGACAACATAAGGCTTTGACAATGGGGCTTTAAGATTAGAAGAGGAGATTTTGAGCCACTCTTTTTCGGAGTTAGATAAGTCCTTCATATCCGAAACATTGTAACCCCTGGAAGATATAACCTTGAAGAGAAGCGTCGTTCCTTTGATTGCAGTGGTTTCAGGATTATGGCGCTTATTCTAAAAGATAGCCTAGTTACGGCATAGCCAAATCAACCAACACAGGTATTTGGGAATTGCCATCCAGCATCGCCTTAACAAAGAGTTTGAGGAATAGGGAAATTTATGTTTCCATTGAATGAATATCTTGCTCCAGTCCTCAGCTATATGGGGGGCAGGAGCCAGGGGCACTAAAGCATAGTTCCAAGTATCCACAGTAAAGGAACAATGGAAAAATAAATGTTTGATAATTTCTTCTAAATTACCACATAGCGTTGTCTCTCAGAGTACCTGCGTCACCTCTTCTAAGCTCCCTAACCGCTGCTAATCACCCCCTCTTCCTTCACCCTGCAACTCTCCCTCTGAAATCAATTTCACTCTCTCTGAGAATCGATTTTCCTTTGGATGTTGAGTATCTACTGTTGTGTCTCCAAATGACCCTCAAGTCTTCTCTTATACTTTTCCTGTTGACGAATCAAAGACCGAGATTAAGTCTCTAATCAACGACTAAGATTAAAACAGACTTGATCCTTGTCTCTTAGAAGCTTCTCATCCTTATCTTTATTAATACCCATTAATATTTTTATTTTCATAAGTTTAGACTTAGGAGCCAATTAAAAATATTAATTATTTTAATAACTCCTCATCCGGATGGAATTTCTCAAAACGATTTCTAGGTCTTGGAGATTTTATGTGCCTTAGCCTCTCCACCAATTTTCATGGCTAGATCACATCCGATGCTACCACAAATCAACACTCCCTCTTAGAGAGGAATGTGCTCTAGTAATGCTCCATCACTGAACATCACACTGATCCTCCAACATCGGTACCTGTGTTGATGCTTGGCATGCTACACAACATCCACTGCAGCCCCCTCTCAACATGGCTCTGCTACTGCCACTGCTGCACACTGCAGCCCCCTCTCAACATGTTGCCCATAGCACTGCCACTGCTAACTACTGCACTGCATCCCCTGATACTTATCCATTTCTACTACTGAAATGGATTCTTTACCATCCCCATCTTCTCCCTGAAATAAACGAACTTTGTTCTTCCGAAGGCCTTGGTGAGGATGTCCGCCACCTATTCTCCTCTAGGAGTGTAGTTCAACTGTACTACTCCTCGTTGGACACAGTCTGACAAAGTGACATCGAATATCAATGTGCTTTAAACGATCATGAAATACTAGATTCTCAGAGAGCTTGATGCAACTCTGATTATCATACATGATCTTGGTCGCCTCCATCCTTCTTCTGAATAGGTTCACAAGCAATTTTCTAAGCCATATGGCTTCGCACGAAGTTGTGCTAGTGGCCATATATTCTGCTTCAGCCTCCGTTTTGAAAAATGGTTAGTTCGAAACCAACTCGGCTGAGTTGGTCTGAGTAATACCCCCACCGGGATGACTCGACCTTCGAACTGGAATGGCCGGCTAGGTTATTACCGAGACAGCCGAGTAGTCTAACGACTCGGCCGGCTCGGTGATAGCGGCCAGAAAAAGGCAGAACAACGCGGTTTTTTTTTGGAATTTGTTTTTTGGGGACCCCAAACCCATTTCTAATCTTCCTTTAGGTTCTTTGGGGTCCATTCCCCTCTCCTAAACCCTATAAAACCCACCCAACCCCTCTCATTTCCTCACAACCATCTCATTGCATTTGAGTGAGAGTTTGTGAGGAGTTGTGGAGTTTGTTTTTGGAGCAGCAGTGAGGAGTCTTGGGCAAGCATTGTAGTAGGAGTTAGGAACTTCTTGGGCAGCCATTGGAGCAGCGTTGAGGAGTTGATTTGTTGGAGCAACCTTGAAGAGGCAGTTTGTGCTTAGAGGTTTTTTTTTTCACTTGTAAAAATCTATTTTTGCTTATTTATTTTTTTGTACAAATCTAGAAATTGAAAAGAGTGTTTTTTGTGAAAAAATGAACATTGAAGCAATGTTGTTTTTTTGTTTTCATTTTCAGATTTTTTCCTTTGATTTCCAAGTGAAAAAATGGCACCTAGAGTGAAAGATGCTGCTTGGGCATATGTTGAAATGCTTGATAGTCAAATTAATTTCAAATTTTGCCATAGAAAAATTAAGGAAGGTCCTAGGGGCATTAATAGGTTGAAACAACACTTGGCAGGGATTAGAGGCCAAATTACTCCATGTGAATCACCAGAAATTGGGGAGATTGGGAAGGATTTGTTAGCCAAGTTTGAGAAGTTTAAAAAAGAAAAGGCTAGGCAAAAAGAATTAGAGGCTTAAATTGGGAGGAAGAGGAGTATACAAAAAATGTTGGCTAGCAACCCCCATTTTGATTTTGAGGGATCTTCCTCTATCCCTTGTACTGATGCATCCAACCCCTTCCAATGTGTTCCTCCCTCTTTGGAGTCTATGCAAGAAAAGGGTAAGGGTAAAATGAAAAAGAAGGGTGATATGAATATCAAAAGTTATTTCACTGTCACACCCTCCTCTCCATCAGATGCACATGGTCCTCAAGCTAGTAGAACTTTGCAGCCCACTTTAGATGACCATTGGAAGAAAGAATTGAGGGAGACTGCTTTTGATTACATATGTAGATGGTGATATGATGCTGATATCCCCTACGATGCTTCCCGTTCACCATATTATGAACCTATGTTTGATGCCATACATGCTGCTGGAAAAGGCTTCAAAGGCCCTACTATGCATGAGATAAGGGGGTATCGTTTGCATAAAGAAATTTCCTCCATTAATGAGTATTTGAAATATTTCAAGGACTCATGGGCAAGAACAAGATGTACCATCATGTCAGATGGATGGACTGATCAAAGGAACCGTACCATCA
The DNA here is from genome assembly GCA_031772625.1 of Pinus tabuliformis. Lineage (NCBI taxonomy): Eukaryota > Viridiplantae > Streptophyta > Pinopsida > Pinales > Pinaceae > Pinus > Pinus tabuliformis. Next base: position 893,540,212 of record CM062810.1, read on the forward strand.
TAAACTTTCTTATCTTGTGCCCACTGTTTCTAAAATCAGTTGATGCATCTGATAAGGTAAAAGATGGACAATTGTTGTTTCAGCTATTGGATGAGGTTGTTGAGGAGGTGGGGGTGGCTAATGTTGTTCAAGTCATCACAAATAATGCCTCTAACTATGTTCTTGTTGGTAAATTGTTAGAGGAAAAACACAAAACCATCTTTTGGACCCCATGTGTTGCACATTGCATAGACCTCATGCTTGAGGATATTATCAAATTAGATTGGGTCAAAAACACTGTAGATCATGCCAAAAGCATAAAATTTTTTATCTACAATGATTCATGGATTTTAAGCCTTATGAGGAGACACACAGGGGGCAGGGATATTATTAGGCCTGCTATCACTAGATTTCCTACTCATTTTTTGACATTGCAATCTACGCTTTCACAACATAGAAACTTGCAAAAGATATTTTCCAGTAAAGAATGGAATCAAAGCCAGTGGTCTCGCAAACAAGGTGGCAGAGAATTGAAAAAGAAAGTTAATGAACAAATATTTTGGAAAAAGGTAGCAGAGATTGTGAAGATTGTTGAGCCACCGGTTAAGGTGTTGCAGTTGGTGGATGGGGAAAGATTGGCTATGGGCTTCATTTATGAGGCTATGGATCAAGTGGCTAAGTATGGGCCCATTTGGGCAATCATTGATGAAAGATGGAACAATCAACTCCATCACCCTATACATGCAGATGGGTATTTTTTGAACCCACGGTATCATTTTAAAGCTCTGGCCGCAAGAGCTTTTAAGGGGGGAGGTTAGAGATGGATTGATATACTGCATTGATCACATGATCCCATTGGAGTGTGATCAGCTGGAGATACACCGATAGGTCACAACCTTCAGCAAAGCCACAGGTACCTTTGGGAAGAACCTAGCAAAGATTGCAAGGGAAGCAGATGAGCCAGGTAAACAAAAATTTCAATTTTCAAATTCTTAATACTTATTTTGTTAAATAATTTATAATTTGAAAGTTGGATATAATTTGTAATTTTGTTGAGCTAACTCATTACACTCCTATGTTTTTTGCAGCACAATGGTGGGAGGCTTTTGGTAGCCATTGTCCTGAATTGCAGAAGTTTGCAATTTATATTTTGAGTCAAACTTGCAGTGCTACTGGGTATGAGCGCAATTGGTCTATCTTTGAGAGCAATCACACAAAGAAGAGAAACCATTTGGATAAAAAACAGTTAAATGATCTAGTCTATGTCCAATAAAACCTCCAGCTCAGACGCAACCAATTGCTGAACAAAAGACCTGATTAAAATCCCATTGTGTTGGAAGACATTGATCCAACATCAAATTGGGTAGTGGAGAGTCATCCAGTAGAGTTTGATTATGTTGAGGATCTTGATTTGGATTTACAGGTGGAGGCATCACTCAAACATAACATTCAGTTGAATGCAAATCCTGATCCACTTGTACCAGCCTCAGGGCCAGCCCTAAGTCCTCTAATTGCAGGCGCTTCCTTTGCTCAGCCACGACAGAAGCGCATATCTCGTCTATCTCAGCTTGCAGCTGCTGCACAGCCTACTAGTGCTACCACTTCTACAGTTGCAGTTGGAGATGATGAGGACGAGGAGCCATGGGCTGGCCTATCTGACTCTGATCCAGAGGTTGAGCCAGATGATCTTGGCTCCTCTAGCAGTAGCCAGTAGTACTAGTCACAGTTTACTTTTGTTGTAGAGGTCATTTCTAGCCTCCTTGGTTATGTGTTTTTGTTTTGATCTCTATATCATCATCATGTATGTATTGGACAGTGCACTGGGTGCCATTTTGATATAATGGATATATTCATGAGCCTACTTTGATCATATGTTGTCTTCTATCTATATTCTAATGTTGTGTGTTTGGAAACATGAATGAAAATATTTAAAATTATGTTTTTTTATAATAATAATAAAATATTTAATGTATTTTTTACAACAACCGAGTAATTGAAATCGAGTCGGCAGAGTCAATACCGAGTCGGAGTCGGAGTTTTAAAACATTGGCTTCAGCTGAGCTTAGAGATACGGATTTCTGTTTCCTGCTGCACTAGGAGGTCATCCCCGATACAATGTTGAAATAGTACCTAGAGGTACTTTTATGATCTATTGAACTTCCAGCCCAATCTACATCAGTAAACCCACTCAGTCTGATGTCATTACTTCTGGTGTACAATAGTCCATACTCGATTGTTCCTTGTATATATCTGAGAACATGTTTGGCTATTGCCCAATGCGCCCTCTTAGGTTCCACCATGAACTGACTGAGGGTGTTGACAACGTAACAGATGTCTGGCCTGGTATTAACCAAATACATCAGGGACCCTATGAGCTGCATGTAAAAGGTGGGATCGACATCTTTGTCTTCTGATGCATCAATTTTCTTCCAATTGGTGATCATTGGAGTAGCCATAGGCCTACAGTCTTGCATCTTGAATCTCTTCAGAATTTCTGTAGCATATCTCCCTTGTCCAAGGAAGATCTCACCCTTCTGCTGCCAAACTTCCAACCCCAGGAAATAATGCATCTGTCCCAAATCCTTCATGTCAAATTTTGTGGCTAGATTCTTCTTGCAGTCCTCGATGAGCCTGGATGATCCTGTCAGGAAGAGATCATCCACATATAATACTAAGACTAGAGGCTCATTCTCTACAACCAGATAGTAGAGATTGGGATCTGCATCACTCTTGACGAACCCCATCTTCTGCAAGTAGCCATCAATTCGACCATACCATGCTCTAGGCACCTATTTGAGCCCATACAAGGCTTTCTTCAATCTACATACATGAGATTTCTTCTCATGTGTCTCAAAGCCTTCTGGTTGTTCAATGTATACTTCCTCTTCTATCACCCCGTTCAAGAATGTCGTCTTGACATCCATCTGATGAATCTCCCACCCCATTTGTGCTGCAAGAGATATCATGGTTCTAATAGATGTATACATGGCTACTGAGGCGAAGGTCTCTTCATAGTCTATTCCTTCCTTCTGAGCATAACCCTTAGCCACAAACCTGTCTTTGTATTTTTCCACACTGCCATCTGCAGCCTTTTTGATCTTGTAGATCCATTTCGAACCTACCACTAATTTGTCCTGAGGCCTAGGCACTACTTCCCACTGCCCAGACATCATTTACCATTATAGAGCTATATTCCTCCACCATCACATCCATCCAAACTTGATGTTGAACGACCTCTTGAAAACTGGAAGGTTCCCCAACTTGAGCTACCAAGGTCTGATATCTGTCTAGATGTCTTCGCTCCCTTTTACTATTCCACCAATGAAATCTTTTGCATCCCATAGAATCTGTCGAGTGCCTGACTCGTTCTTCCTCTGGTAGTAGGTGCATTTGTTAGCTCTTCCTCTTTCTGTGATTCCTCCCCTATTCTGAAGGAGAATTTCTAGCATTGGTTTCTGCTAGTTGAAGTGGTCTAACCAACGGCTCATCTTTTGACTGCTCCTCGAAAGGCATTTCTCGAGATTTTTTGAAGGCCCTATCCTCCATGAACTTCACATCTCGCTGAACTACTACCTTCCTGCTCCCTAGAAGATAGATTCTATATGCCTTAGCATTCTCGCTATATCCCACAAGATATCCTTTCTCTGCAGTTTGATCTAACTTCTTCCTCTTCTCCTCGGGTATACGACAATATGCTAAACTCCCAAATATCCTGAAATGACTAACTTCAGGTGTCTTCCTGGTGAAGACCTGCTCTGGAGTAATCTTGCCCAATGCCCTATGAGGAGTTCTATTCTAGACATAGACTGTCGTGCTGCATGCTTCTGCCCACAGGAATTTTGGCATATCCTGATCATACATCATTGCCCTAGCTGCTTCCACAATAGTCCTGTTCTTCCTTTCTGCTACTCCATTCTGCTCCGGATTGTAGGGAGTTGTCCACTCTCTTCTGATGCCCTCCTAGTGCAATAATCGGTGAAGTCCTGGTCAACATACTCTCCACAATTGTCTGAGCGCGACACTTTTATTTTCCTTCTTGTCAGATTCTCCACTAGAGCCTTGAACCAAAATAGAGCCTTGAACCTCATCCTTGGTTTTCAGAAAATAGATCCAAGTCTTCCTGGAATCGTCATCGATGAAGGTGACGAAGTACTCGGCACCACTAAGAAATTTTGTGGACAATGGTCCACAGATATTTGAGTGTATCAATGCTAGTACACTCTCGGCCCTATTGTTACTTCTAGGAAACGCTACTTTGGCATACTTGCCTAGAGCACACTCTCTGCATACATCATCTCGTTCAGTACTAAGATCTGGAACCCCTGTTACAATTTTCCTAAGAATTCTCATAGCCCCATGGTGCAAATGTCCCATCCTTCTGTGCCATAGTTAATTCAAATCCTTGTCTCCATTACTGCCTATCAGTCCCATTGGTGCTTCTAGCTACAACTTGTACAACCTGTGACTTCTGATTCCGATCTATACCTTCTTTTTCCAACTCGAGTGTTTGATGCATACTTTCTCCTTAATGAAGAAAACGTCGTAGCCCTTTCTTTGAAGTTGAGATATGGAAAGTAAGTTCATCCTCAGTCCTCGCACATGCAGCACATTGGTAGCTCGGAATCGCTACCCTGTTTCTGTTTGAAAAACTATAGTACCCTTCCCTACTGGAATACACTTTGCCTTATTCCCCATGGTGATCTGAAAATTCATTATTTCCTCCTGATAGTCTAGGAAACATTCCTGGATTCCCATCATATGCCAGGAGGCTCCATTTTCTATATACCATACCCCTGATGATGCAGAGCTTGCTATGCAAGAAACTTCTTCCAATCTGGAAGCCAGCATAGAGAATTGAAATTTCTATCTCTTGTGCATTCTTCTGAAAATCTGCACGAGTCTCCTGACATGGATGCCTCTACATCATGCCCTTGACCCATAATTGATTTTCCCTTCCTGTCTCTGAATCTTTGCTCTGATACCATGTGAAAATTTCTAAACAGAAATTCTATTACTGCAGCAACTGATTTATTTTACCTACTTATTTCTCAATAAGTTATTTACGAAATCACTTCAATAAATATTAAAATAAATTCTACTGTAGATATCACACCATTATACTGAAACAAATATATGCACAAGAATCAAATACATGAACACAATTATTTTTGGACAATTGTCCCTGGAAAAAACCAATGCGGGAAAATCTGTGTAGCAGAGGAGGGCTTTATTAATCTTCAACAATAATCTCTTTTACAGAAAAAAATTTGCATAGACACTAGGAGAAAACACCTGAGACTTTTCTCTGAGACTTTCTGACACCCTGGAGGACTTCATTTCCCTATTGTGTAAACCCTGCATCATTTTGCGTGGCTCTCCATTGCTCTGTCTTTCTCTGCGTCATCCACTACGTCTCTATGTTCTGCGTCTCCCTCTGCGTTGTCTCTCAAAGTCCCTGCGTCACCTCTTCTGAGCTCCCTGACTGCTGCTAATCACCCCCTCTTCCTCCACCCTGCAACTCTCCCTTTGAAATCGATTTCACTCTCTCTGAGAATCGATTTTCCTTAGGATACTGAGTATCTGCTGGTGTGTCTCCAAATGACCCTCAAGTCTTCTCTTATACTTTTCTTGTTGACGAATCAATGGCCGAGATTAAGTCTCTAATAAATGACTAAGATTAAAACAGACTTGATCCTAGTCTCTTAGAAGCTTCTCATCCTTATCTTTATTAATACCCATTAATATTTTTATTTTCCTAAGTTTAGACTTAGGGGCCCATTAAAAATATTAATTATTTTAATAACTCCTCATCCTGATGGAATTTCTCAAAACAATTTCTAGGTCTTGGAGATCTTATGTGCCTTGGCCTCTCCACCAATTTTCATGGCTAGAGCACATTCGATGCTACCACAAATCAACATAAGAGACCAACACCCAAAAACACCAGGAGGGAGGAGAGAACTGATTTGATGAGGATAACTCTCCCGACCAAATTGAGCCATCTTACTCCCCAGGAATGCACCCTTTTCCTTATTTTCTGTAGAACATTCTCCCAATATTCCCCGGATGCTTGCTTTAGGGAAATGGGAATCCCAAGATAGTTGAAGGAGGTTTGATGGGCATCTACAGGGAAGCCAAGCAGACGAGCAATTGCCTTTACCATTTCCACTTGACAATTCCAGCCAATGAATTGGCATTTCAGTTTATTTATCAGTCCCCTGGAAAGAAGAAGAACCTAACTAAGATCTTTTTGAATCTAGATGCAATCGCTAAGGAGGCTCCACCATTAGAAGGGTATCATTGGCAAACTGAGAATGATTAATTTCTCGAACATTCCTTGCAATACTAAGACCCGAGAGAGAACCTGCCAACCTCTCAACTTCGAGCATACGAGTCAAAGCTTCTGCCATGATTATATAAAGAAGAGGTGATAGAGGACAGCCTTGCTGAATGTAATATTCCTAATTAGCCATGGCTAATTAGAATATTCAATTTTGTTCAATTTTTGCCTTCTATAGTTATTTGTAAATAAAAAAGTGAGGAAGGGGGACATAACTCACTTTTAGGATAAAGTGACTTCCTAGTAGCACAACATTGTGACTTAAAGGGGAGCCAAGGGGGCCAAAGGGGACGCAGAAATGGAGCCCACACAGACACATGGAGGGACTGCGCAGGAGGGAAGAAACATGTGGCAAGAGGGGAATCACGCAGGAGGAGGTGAGCCTTGGGATTGAGAGAGGCAAAGGCTATAAAAGAGAGAGGAGCCCCCTCATTTTGGATCATTCTATTATGAGCATTTGTGATAGTCATTTCGACTTAGAGCATGTTGACTGTTTAGCTAGTCTACAACACTGTTTAGTGCATTGAGTGTCTCCGTTCGGAGATCTCACCCTTAGCCCCGGGGGACTTCGAGTGTCTGCTCGGGCAAGGTATTTCTATTGGCATTCCAGCAGTAGTTTCATCAGCATTTTAGCAGCAGTTTCATCAGCGTTTTGGAGGACTGCGCAACACTAAAAGGAGGACGCAGTTCTTTCTGGCAGGAGTCTGGGTTGAAAGTTTGCAGGAGGATTTATGCTGAGAGGTAGAGCACGGGATCAGCCCTTGCATATTGGAGAGTTTTGGCAGGGGTTTCAGGTAGGTTTCTGGAGTGTTTCATTCAGTGGCAGTGCAGAGCATTGTGGGACTGCGCAAAACCCCAAGGGGGTGATTTTCGGGGGTCGGCCACTTCAGAAAAGCTTTCTAGGCTTTTCTGGGTTTCTTGAGTAGAGTCTGGTTCCAGAGTTTCGGCCTTTTCCGAGGAGGGGAGTAGCCCCAAATCCTCATTTGATTTCTAGCAGCAACATAGCAGTTCTCCAACAGCTGGGACGCAGTTCAAAGAGGGGCCATTCTTTTGTTATTCTGAGTGTATTTCTTCACTTTCCTTGTGCAAGTCGAGGTGCCATCTTCCTGATCACCTCCTGTACTCATTCTATTACTCAGTATAATAAAATGGCTTAGCATTCTCTCTGCATTTCTTGAGTATCTGCTTATGGTTTTATTGTTATACGTTGCATCATTGTTATTTGTATCTCTTTGAACATTCTTGGCTATTATACCACTTGGGTGTTTCTCTTGTACTCTTAGATAGAGTCTGAAAAGGGCCAGGTAGCCTCCGGATCTCGTCTTCTTTTAAGAGGCAACATATTTGGTAAATGCCCTCCCAGTCCATCTCTGGTTGGAGTTTGCTTGTGTTTGAGGTATATTCCTAATAAGGGATATTACAGTGGTATCAGAGCATAGATCTGGCTCAGCCTGTGGAGCTAGCAATCTATGACACTAGAGGAAAAACACTATATCTGTTACAGAGGTCGGAGGTACAGAGACACTGGGCGTAGGTTGGAGAACATCTATGGAGAGGGAGACTGTGTTCCGGTGGTGGACGCAGAATAGGAGGCTCCGATGGCAGATGATGACGGGAAGAGATTTGCAGATATGCTCCTCAAATTAGTGCAGGATCTATCGAGGCAGATTGAGGTGATGGGGCAGAGATTCACGGCAGTAGAGGCCAAATAGTGTGAGAGCCCACGGGTTTTCCAGGTTGGTGAGGGATCGGGCACATCCCACCATTTGCCAGAGCAGTGTGATACTGAGCAGTAGGTGGCCTCACATGCCCCTACACGCTCTACCATGCCCACTTTCTTGGGAGCAGATACAGGGGCTGTAGCCCAGCAGGAGGCAGAGCCGGGACATATGGGCGATTCTTTTGCAGAGTACCAGGCCTATGGGCAGGAGTTCAGGGAAGCCCTCTCATTCAAAGATTTTGTTCAGCTCCAGCGAGATAGTAGACACCGGGACCATCACAGAGGGTACCAGCATTACCATGATGGTGACACCCACCGTGCAGCAAGTAGATTCCACTTGCCTACGTTTGATGGTTCATCAAACAGTTCGGAAAAGTCCTGGGTGGAGAAGCTGGACATTTATTTCCAACTTAACCAGATGTCAAAGATAGAGGCCATCAAGGTGGCAACATTGCATTTGGATGGTGAGGCCCAGGATTGGTGGTTTCATGGGATGGTTACACTCGAGCACTCTACAGTGACGACATATGCTGAGTTTACCAAGAGATTGATGGAGCGATTTGATCGGAGGGATCCAGAGCAGCATTTTGTTGAGTTGACGAGGCTCAAACAGACAGGGAGCCCAAATACCTACATTGCAGATTTCTTGAGGGTCTCCGTGATGGTGCCAGACCTATCCATGGCACGGAGGGTCTATATGTATGTTGAGGGATTAGCAGAGCCACTTCGGGGTATAGTTTGATCCACTAGACCAGCCACACTCCAGGACGCTATCAGCAGGACCCGAGACTTACAAGTTGTCTTACCCAGGACTCGGACACCTTACCCCTAGAGACAGACTTTCAAGTTTCTGGTCTAAGGGGAAAGACGTGAGGATTCCAACTCCAAAGGGGAATCCAGGACGAGTACAACTTGATGATGATGCCAGGAGGGAGCTGAAGAAGAAGCGGTTGTGCTTCACATGTCAGGAGCCATGGGCACCGGGACATAGATGTGTTGCTGGAAAAGCACATTTTATTGAGGTCTTCTCTGAGAGCAGTGGAGAAGAGGATGACAAGGATGATGTGGAGGCAGGAGATAGCCATACCGTACAGAGACCTTTACCACCTCCACCACCACCAGCAGGTGGTGCATCTTTTGCACCCACCAGAGGGGCCCTTGCAACATTGCTTGGAGTTCCCAAGTATCTGACACTACGCGTACGAGGGACAGTACATGGCCAATGAGTATCAATTTTGGTTGACAGTGGGGCGACCCACAACTTCATCGATGCACAGATAGTTGAGCGGAGAGGTATACAGACAAAGAGCTTTGATGGGCTTTCAGTCTTGGTCCCAGGAGATCAGACCATGACATGTGCTCGTTATGTTCCAAAGCTTTCAATGACGATGGGCACCTACACATTGACTGACCACTTTTTCGTGGTCGATATTCCGGACACCAACATGATATTGGGTGTTCAGTGGCTTATCACTCTAGGGAAGGTCACGATGGATTGGAAGACCCTAGAGATGGAGTGGGATGATGAGAAGACAGGGAGGCATGAGAAGATATGGGGACAGCACACATATCCGCCTCAGACTGTTTCGACTCATTGGATGGAGGCAGTCTTCCGGAAGGGAGACATAGAGTGGGCAGTGGAGCTGCGTGCATCAGAGGCAGGGACTATAAGGCAGACGGTACATCCAGAGATACAGTCCATCCTTGATCGGTATTCCATACTGTTTGGGGAGATTCCACCAAGACAGCCACTGGATCGGGGGTTTGAGCACACCATCGAGCTTGAGCAGGGCATACAGGCAGTGATCACCACCCCCTATAGGCACCCCAAGGCCTACCGGGATGAGATTGAGAGGGCTATCCAGAGTTGCTGGCTCTTGGGCACATTCGACCAAGCACGATTCCTTTTGCTTCTTTTATGGTGTTGGTGAAGAAGGACGGTACGTTGAGGATGTGCATTGATTACAGGGCCCTGAATAAGAAGACCCTGAAGAACAGGTACCCCATACCCAGGATCAATGATTTGATGGACGAGTTGAGAGGAGCACATTTCTTCTCAAAGGTTGATTTGAGATCTGGGTACCATCAGATTCGCGTGAGGGAGCAAGACATTTCCAAGACCGCCTTCAGGTGTCACTATGGGCACTTTGAGTTCTTGGTGATGCCTTTTGGGCTAACCAACGCCCCCTCTACATTTCAGTCCTGCATGAATCACATCTTCCGTAGACACTTGAGGAAGTTTGTGTTGGTATTCTTTGATGATACTCTCATATACAGCAAGACTTGGGAGGAGCATCTCTAGCACATTGAGACAGTATTGCGTATCCTACAGGAGCAACAGTTTTATGCCAAACTCTCCAAGTGTGAGTTTGGGTTGACGGAGATGTTGTACTTGGGACACATCATAGGGGTGGACGGAGTGAGAGTCCATGAGGAGAAGATCAGGGCCATCAGGGAATGGCCAGAGCTGAGAAACGTGACGGAACTTCGAGGATTCATTGGCATTTGTACTTACTACCGGAATTTCATCAAAGGTTTCTCACAGCTTGCTGCACCCCTGACTGATTTGATGAGGAAGGGGGCATTCAGTTGGTCGGATACAGCGCAGCGAGCCTTTGACAGGCTCAAGGAGGTTATGAGCAACTTCCCAGTGCTTACGTTGCTAGATTTTACACAGCCATTTGTTTTGGAGTATGATGTGTTGGGAGAGGGGATCGGCGCAATATTGATGCAGGGAGGTCACCCTATAGCCTTTGAGAGCCGGAAGCTCCTTCCGCACGAGAGGTTGTATTCTATATACGACAAGGAGATGCTGGCCATCATGCATGCATTGGCTAAGTACCGGCAATATTTGGTGGGTAACAGGTTCAGGGTGAGGACTTATCACAATAGCCTCAAGTTCTTTTTAGAGCAGAAGCAGCTACAGGAGAGGCAATAGAAGTGGATTAGTAAGATCCAAGCATATGACTTTGACATTGAGTATGTCAATGGTAAGAACAATGTGGTAGCAGATGCCCTTTCACGTAGACCAGCCACGTTGTCTCTTATGAGCTTGGATATAGACTGGAGGGCTCAACTCTTAGTAGAGTACTCCAAGGACAGGTTTGCATGTGAGGTTTTGGATGGGCAGGTGGCAGATGACAGGTACAAGGTGGTCGATGAGATCATCTATTACAAGGATCGGATCTTCTTGACTGAGGGGTCTCAGCTCAAGAAGAAGATACTCCAGGCATCACATGATTCACCTTTGGCAGAACATTAGGGGTTTACCAAAACCTATAGGGCCATTAGAGAGAGGTTTTGATGGAAGGGCCTCAAGGAGGACGTACTCCAGCACATCCGGGAGTGCGATGTTTTCCAGAGGAACAAGGGAGAGATGAGCCATCCCACGGGTTTATTGCATCCTCTTCCCATTCCGGAAGGGAAATGGGAGAGTATTTCGATGGACTTCATCACAAGATTGCCCATGGTACAGGGCAAGGATTGTATCTTTGTCGTCGTTGATCGACTACAGAAGTACGCACATTTTTTTGCCATATCCGCACACTATACAACAACACAGGTGGCCGAGCTGTTCTTCAAGCTACATGGTCTTCCTAAGACCATCGTCAGTAATAGGGACAATCATTTCATGGGCGGCTTTTGGCAGGAGATTTTCCGATTGGTGGGGACGGAGTTGACACCAAGTACCAGTTATCACCCACAGACGGATGGGCAGACAGAGATAGTTAACAAGTGACTGGAGGGCTACTTGCGTAACTATGTCAGTGGGCAGCAGCGAGCATGGCTGAAGTGGCTGCATATGGGGGAATACTGCTACAATACTTCACATCACATGTCCATTGATATGTCACCATTCTATGCCTTATATGGGTATCATCCTTTATCTTTTGTTAATGTGATGTTTGGTGATAGCAGCGCTCCTAGAGCCAAGATTTGGATCCAAGAGAGTTAGGATATCCTCCGAGCTCTCAAGAATAACATGGCTACAACACAGAACCAACAAAAACTGTATGCCGACAGGGGTCGAGTGGAGAGACAGTTCAAGGTAGGGGACATGGTCTACCTATGATTACATCCATACCGACAGTCGTCACTGAAGCAGAAGGGGGATGAGAAGCTCAAGCCCCGTTTTTATGGGCCATACAAGGTGACACGCAGGATTGGACAGGTTGCATATGAGTTGGAGCTGCCCCAAGGCAGCAAGATTCATAACATTTTTCATGTATCATGCCTGAAGAAGGCATTGGGGCAGCAGCTGACAATGACAGATGAGTTACCACCCATGGATGATGAGGGGCATTTGGTATTGTAGCCGGAGGCTATCATTGATACTAGGGAGAGGCAGCTGCGAAGCAGGACAGTCCGGGAATTCTTGGTGAGGTGGAAGAATTTGCCGGATGAGGATGCCACTTGGGAGAGTGAGGAGATCTTACAACATCCATCACTTCAGTTGCTTGAGGACAAGCAACATTTTGCCGGGGGAGACTGTAATATTCCTAATTACCCATGGCTAATTGGAATATTCGATTTTGTTCAATTTTTGCCTTCTATAGTTATTTGTAAATAAAAAAGTGAGGAAGGGGGACATATCTTACTTTTAGAATAAAAGGTCACTTCCTAGTAGCACAACGTTCTGACTTAAAGGGGAGCCAAGGGGGCCAAAGGGGGACGCAGAAATGGAGCCCACGTAGACACATGGAGGGACTGCGCAGGAGGGAAGAAACACGTGGCAAGAGGGGAGTCACGCAGGAGGAGGTGAGCCTTGGGATTGAGAGAGGCAAAGGCTAAAAGAGAGGAGCCCCCTCTTTTTGGATCACTTTGTTATGAGCATTTGTGCTAGTCATTTCGACTTAGAGCACGCTGGCTGTTTAGCTAGTCTGTAGCACTGTTTAGTGCATTGAGTGGCTCCGTTCGGAGATCTCACCCTTAGCCCTGGGGGACTTCAAGTGCTTGCTTGGGCAAGGTATTTCTATTGGCATTCCAGCAGTGATTTCATCGGCATTTTAGCAACATTTTCATCAGCGTTTTGGAGGACTGCGCAGCACTGAGAGGAGGACGCAGTTCTTTCTGGCAGGAGTCTAGGTTGAAGGTTTGCAGGAGGATTTGTGCTAAGAGGTAGAGTAGGGGATCAACCCTTGCATATTGGAGAGTTTTGGCAGGGGTTTCAGGCAGGCTTCTGGAGTGTTTCATTCAATGGCAGCGCAGAGCATTATGGGACTGCGCAGAACCCCAAGGGGGTGATTTTCGGGGGTCAGCCACTTTAGAAAAGCTTTCTGGGCTTTTCTGGGTTTCTTGAGTAGAGTCTTGTTCTAGAGTTTCAGCCTTTTTGAGGAGGGGAGTAGCCCCAAATCCTCATTTGATTTCTAGCAGCAGCACAACAGTTCTCCAACAGCTGGGACGCAGTTCAGAGAGGGGCCATTCCTTTGTTATTCTAAGTGTATTTCTTCACTTGCCTTGGGCAAGTCGAGGTGCCATCTCCCTGATCACCTCCTGTACTCATTCTATTACTCAGTATAATAAAATGGCTTAGCATTCTCTCTACATTTCTTGAGTATCTGCTTATGGTTTTATTGATAGACTTTGCATCATTGTTATTTGTATCTCTTTGAGCATTCTCGGCTATTATAACACTTAGGTGTTTCTCTTGTACTCTTAGACAGAGTCTGGAAAGGACCAGATAGCCTCCGGATCTCGTCCTCTTTTCAGAGGCGACATATCTGGTAATTTCCCTCCCAGTCCATCTCTGGTTTGAGTTTGCTTGTGTTTGAGGTATATTCCTGATAAGGGATATTACACTGAAGGCCTCTAGAGGCAGCAAAGAAGGGGGTCGGGCGACCATTAATTAATGGAGCGATCCAAGGGGAACCAATACAAGCATTAATCCATAAAATGAGATCATTACTAAATCCTAACACTCATTACTAAAGACATATTCTGAGTGACAACTCGTTCTGTGTCTTTGATTAGGCTACCAAGGGTGAAGCTCGGGGCATCACGGGTGGGAACATTCTTCAGAGGAGTGACTTCACCTCTGCCTTCCTTCGGGTTACTTTCCGCTACTATTTCTCCTTCTTCAATTATTGAAACCTCCACCACACTTGTCCTTTGAGGGGGAGCCTCCATTTCTAGTTCCTCGTCACTTAGCACTTTGAAGGGGTTTGAGGAGGACAGAGCAGTGTTGTTGGCCACAAGGCCTCGAGGCTTTGTCATCAGTGCTTTTCCTTTCGGAGCTCTTTTTGGTTTTTTCCATTGCTCCTCCTGAGCAGCTGAAGCATCCATACTTTTATCTTTCCCAACTTTGATGCAGTCTCTGGCAAAGTGACCATAATCGTGACAGTGTCTGCATTTAAATGGGATTTGTTCATAGTCCAAGACTTGTTTGTGCTTCCATTCTCCCAGATTTAGATTAATTTCAGTTGGCAGACCCTTCTCCAAATCTACTTCTACACAAATTTTGGCACAGGCAAATTGGGAGCCTTTGGGTTCAGACTTGTCCAAGTATTTCCCAACTCCATTACCAATAGCCCAAAGGCAATCATCACTCCAGCAAGAGATTGGGAGGCACGAAAGCTTGACCCAAACTGGAATAGTAGTAGGGATGTCCTCGTCTGGATTAAAGTCAAGGGACCATTTGTTCAAATACATCCCTCTGGAGCCAAAGAAATATGGCCCATTTCGGAATACTACCTCTTTGTCCTCCTTATTTTCAAACAAGAAGATAAAAAACCCATTGCCAACTGCAGAAAGAGAAATCTCACCCTTCATCATAGGATTCCAGGTTTTCTTTATCCAGACTTCCATCAATCTAGGTGAGGGCCACATACCCATGAATTTCCCAATCAAGGCTCTCTCGGCATAAGCAAGGGAGGTTCGACACACCCAATCCGACAAGGATACATTCTTAACCTCATCGTTCCGGTTGACAAACTTGGATGCAGTGACAGAAGGTCATGCACGCTTTGGGAGGGAGGCCACTACAAATTGGAAGGCGACATCAAAGGAGGGGTCCGATAAGGGAGGTGCGGGTGCCCCCTCCGCAGCGGTCATAAGGGAAGCTTGCAGTTCTCAGTTCGAACCAAGGACTCCCACTGAAAAATCTCCAGTCAATCAATTCCTAATTCTTGAGCCTAAGTCTTGAATATCAACAAATTATTGTTATTGTTAGTACAAAAAAATTTAAGGAAGATATTTTACTGCATTTCTTGGAGAACTAAAGGGTCTAGGAAAGCAATTATTATTTTATTGTAAGGAAAGATGAAGTTCAGCTATATTTAAAGAGTAGCTCTCTCCATTTGTAGTCATGGTTGGATTTTTGGGGAGTATCTCCTCTTTGAGCTTCATTGTATATCTTTTGGAAGACATGATGGAAAGTTCATGGTTTCCCTTTATTCATGTGTGAAGCTTGTTGTGATTTCTTTTGTTGATTTTAAAGTTACTTGAAAATAACATGCTTGAAAGGCCAAAAGGTAAGGATATATTACCATTTTGGAAGGGTTTAATGTGAGAATTCTTCCCCTTTTAATCTCCTTTGATGTTTTATTGTTGAATGTGTTATCTTACATCTACCATCTTTTAAGAATTGTTTTCAGGTTAACACTTCATTGTAGAATGCAACGTTATAGTGTTGTTTGAGTGTGGCACCTTTAAGGTCCCCTCCAACTCTTTGAAGAGGGTTTTATTTTCAACATGCATGAATATATGACAAGAAGGTGGCCCAACATAACATGTGTGGACTAAATGTAGGTTTAGCTTTGTATAGCAGCTCTATGTGATATAACTTGAATAATATATGAGCTATGCTAGTTACAACAAATGGTTGAATGTACATGTCCCATGAGTAATGGAGTATCCACATCCATATAGTAATGTAACACCTCCAATATTAAATTTAACAAATACCATAAGAAGTAGGACGAATCTCTACACAAATCAACTAACTCAGCTACATGGTCAAAGAGACTAAGGTAGTGGAGGAAATGGCTTCATAAAGCATAACTTTGGGCCCACAAAAGTTATTTTTGTGAAGTCTTTTCCTCCACTGCATGATCCACTTTGACAATGCGATTGAGTTGGCCAATTTGTGTAGAGAGAGCCATCTTTCTTCTTATACCATTTGATAAATTTAGTATTGGATATATCACATTGTTATATAGAGGTTGATAATCCATTACTCATGGGACATGCATATTTAGTTGTGGTTCCCAGCTAGAAAAGCTCAAATATTATCCAAGTTATATCACATGGAGCCACTTTATGAAGCTAACTCTACACTTGGTGCACACATGCTATGGTGGGCTACCTTATTATCATATATTCATGCATTCTAGTGGATTGATTTTGATTGAAGTCTGTCAATGAAGCTATTTCTCTTATGCTTTATGGAGGTCATTGGAGCACCTATCAAAGACAAACAACCACATGAAGGAGGTTGCTAACGTCTCGGTTATTTTTGGAGAAGGATCCTAGCTAAGTCATTATTTTATTGTTGTTGAAATTGTCTCATGGAAATAGTTAGGATGAGAACATTACTATATTGTTTTCCTTGTAGACGATGACTATTATATTGTTTTCTCTAGGAGAGGACATTGGTTCCTAACAAATCACTTCTAATTTTAGTAAGGAGTTTGTTTAAAAGGATGGAAATGTAATATTTTAGTGTATTCATTGAGGAACAAAGGTAAAACAATTAATTTTTTATTGTAAGAGAAGTTGAACTCAAACCTATATAAGGGTTTGATGTGTTACACGTATTTTATCAAATTTTATTATGTGTTTCCATGTGATCTGGATTCGATCATCATACTATTTGTCATCTATCACAATAATTTCTAGGTGGAAAAACTAGAGGAATCAACTTACAAAGCCATTTTAGCGACAAGTCCCATTTGGAAAATTTGGGGTCCAAAACTGCCCAAAATATTCCAGATCCATGTTGAGGCATCAAATGACAACTTTTTATGGTCCCAAACTTACATGGACCAAGATACAATATTCTAAATATCGAGACCTTTCCAATGCCGCAAGAATCTCCTCAATCGAAGTTTGTATGAGAAAGTTATACCTCTTGCAAGTTGACCTACCTAGTTGATCACCATGGTATGAATGGGTGACATGTTAGCCTTGTTACTCATATATGTGGTGCTAGGTATGTGGACATTAAATAAGACTCTACAAGGTCCAAAACTATAACTTTAGTTGAGGGTTGAGAGAGTAAAGCCTTAACCCTAGTTGGTTGTCGGGCTGTGTTAAATACCAAGTTGTTAGGAGGAGTAGGGGTTCCATTCTATGTTTTTGTATTATGTTCCATTGTTGATCAACGCAAATAGGAATTGGAAGTGAGAGAGAAAAACAAAGGGAGTTGAATTCCTGTAGCAACTATACAGGCCACAGGTCTCAAGTAACTCCATAGGGAGTGCCTCTTCCTTTGTACTTGCATATTTCCATATTAGAGAAAAGAAAACAAAGTAGCCTCACATTCTAGCTAGGGTTTCTCTCCTAAGTGTTTCTCAGGTTAAAACTTATGTCTATTATGGATGGTGTGTGTGTGTTTTTCTTTCTAGTCTCTATTTCTCATATTTCAACTATTTCATTCATTTAAGCAAAAAAAAACTATTAAAGAATCTAAGATCTATAGCGAATAGTTATTTTATCAGAACTATTATATGAATTGTTCCATTGGAATAGCCAAAGAATACTACAGATCACAATGATGACAGATATAGATGCCCTTTGTAAGTGAAAAAGGTGCACCATCTATGCATTTAATGAATATAAATTTCCGAGTGATTACTCTTTTAGCGAATAAAATAAGGCCAATATTCAAGGGATTAAAACAAAGATAGAGGTTTACAATGGTAAACTCAATTTTAACGCATCTCTATATTGTGATAAGCTGAAATACATATATCGCCAATTTCCATAGAATCCACCTAAATTGATCTCATGACAGCCATCGTACTTCTACTATGGAACTTAAATAAGGCTAACAACCTAGAGAAAATGAAGGAAGGTTTGCAAATTAATAAAGCTCAGCATGTGTTGACTTCATAAAACTATTCAAGTTTCTCAAGGAAGATATGGTTGGGAGAGTGAATAACATATCATAGATGACATCATTTTGGTATATGATTACCATTAATGGAATACAGATCAGCAATGATCATAAAATTTTGTCCTCTTAAAGAAACATGGTGATTTTGGCAATTTATTTCTAGCTTTAAATTGCAATTGAAAAACAAGCCTGTTTGCAAAACTTGCAAAAATGTTGGGAAAATTGGTAGCAACTATAACTTCTAGGAAATATTTAGAAATATTAGATTCTTGCTCTTAATGTTTCCACTTGGATCTTTAAGTTAAGAATAGGTTTTTCTAAGAGCATGTTACATCCAAGTTTCCAATAGTTTTTAAAGAGCACAACAATGATAAAGTTATTGTACTTTCTAACTATACAAGATATGAAGGATAATCTACTCATGTTCAGACCCATCGATACTACAAACTGTACTATAGGACACATTAACTTTGGATTGGGAAGCCTTGGTCATTTTGCAAGTTGTCTAGCAACTGAGGTTAGCTTTAGTTTTGTTCTTGTACCTAGTTTTAAAGTGCAACGTCTAGAAATGAAGTTTTCACTTGTAAACTAAATAATTTTTTAGTGCAGTGGCCCTTTCTGTGGATTTACAACACTAGTTCATAGGCCTGCAATAGAATTAAGATATGATTTGTTACAAGGTTCAAATA
The DNA here is from genome assembly GCA_031772625.1 of Pinus tabuliformis. NCBI lineage: Eukaryota > Viridiplantae > Streptophyta > Pinopsida > Pinales > Pinaceae > Pinus > Pinus tabuliformis. The sequence goes on from CM062810.1 coordinate 893,558,994, forward strand.
TATCAAATTTAAATCCTATGGCATTTAATACGATGATAAAGGCCTACTTTTAAGCCCTAGGTCTATGATGTTATGCATATGTTCAAATTTACAGAGAATTGAGTTGGTCCCTCATATCATTTCCTAAATGATTTAGTGAAACCCAACTACACTTATATGTATCAAAAAACCCTTGCAGACAGATATGGATGTGAGAAAAATACTTCCCAAAGCTTTTACTTCCAGTAATATTTATACATGCTCTATGCATAGATGGTAGCCTAAAAAAAATTAAGCAAAGTTTGTCAAAAATTTCACTCCCAATAGACTCAATCTCTCTTCAATGGGTTGTAAAAAGAGACATAATGGTCAGCTCAATACTTTTATGTCGATTTGCTTATTGGTGCTTTTGAAGAGGATAACAGTGACATCATTTTTGTATATAAAGGATAGCTATAGTCTAAATGTTAGATGTTTTTGCCTTTTTCCAGGCAATTTTTCCTGTCAATTTTGACTGAAATCTGGCAGGATTTTATTGGAATATTAAGTTTCAGGGGTGTAATCTGCAGAAATCAAGTGCCCAGGAGTTTGTCAGGGCACTGAATCTACTTACACACTCAAAGACACATTTTAAACAACTTAAATTCATGATTTTCCAAAAATTGTATTGTCAAATTCCAGTGGAAAAGGAAAAACTATCTAATAGTTAGACTGCTCCTAAAAGATAATTTGTTGATACTAAGACCCATCAATAGTTCAAAGTGTATAAGAGGAAATATTAGGTTTGGCTTGGGAAGCCATGGTTATTTTGCAAGGTGTTTGACTACTAATAATAGTTCTGGTTGTGATCTTGGACCCCAGCTTAAATTGCAATGCTTAGAAAAATGAAGTCTTTGTTTCTAATTCAGAATACTTTTTTATTCAATGGCCCTTTTTCTGAACTTACGCTCTTGGTTTGGACACCTACAACAAGATTAAGGGATGATATTTTAGAAGGTTCAAATATATCAAATTTGAGTCCCTAGAGTATTTAATATGTTTTGCAAGGCATACATTTAGGCTAGAAGGATCTACGATGTTGCTTAAATATTCAAACTTATCAATAATTGAGTTACACCCTCATATCATTTAGGAGATGATTCCGTGAAACCAAACTATATCCATCTATAGCAGCAAACCTATGCAGATAGATATTGGTGATGAGGTAAATACCTCCCAAAGATTTTACTTTCAATAAAATTATTCATGCACTATGCATATATGGGCATATATGGTATCCTAGCAGCCTAAAGGATTAGCTCAACCAGTGGTCATCAATGTTGTTGGGAATTAGGCTAGTTCTATGCTAGAAAGTGCCCAATTTCAATCCCCTTAGGTAGGGTACACTACTCTATGCTGATGGGTTTACTTAGAATGACATCCATAAATGGGGGAAACATCCCTTGGGTTTCCACATGACGTTTTCCTTGGAAAAAAAAGATCATATCCTAGAAAAATTAATAAAAGAAAGTTTGTGAAAACACATCACTCCCAATTGACTAGATCTCTCATCAATGGGTTGTAATAAAATATACAATGGTTAACCTGGTATTTAGATGTTTATGCTTTTTTCAACGCTTCTCAGGAACCTATAAATCATTTTAAAAACAATGACCCATCACTAACATCCTGTGTGCTTCAAAAGTTGCATACAATGCATCTAAAAACTCTTTAACACTATGGATGGCTCATCATCTAAAGTACATTGTATAAAATTGTCTTCAAGGATACATAATGATTATTCAAAGGTGCATATAATTGATTTTTATTTGGCCTTAGACTAAAGAATTGTGAGACTAAATGTAAGTATTGCAAAATCTAGTATACTTCAATACATTGTGGGCAAATGCTCAAACATTTTGCAGCATCTCAAAGTTTGGGATCTTAAACACCCTTGACACGAAGAATATTAATTAGTGTGAAGTGAGAAAATGTGCAAGAGTATTATTTTGTTAGCAAAGGTAAGTGGAAAATGAAGATAGCCCACAGGGGGCAACTCAATTGGTGATGGCCTTGTTATGAAGTGTTGTGTTAAACTATGAGATTCAAAGTTCAAATCTATCTGGGTCAAGTAAACAAAAAAAAAGAATGGAAAATGAAGATGGAAAACTTCCTTTGGTCTAGAATGTCATAGAAATATTACTAGTTAAAAAATGTCCAATCCATTCAAGAAATAATAAGCACTGTTAGTAAGCAAGAAATAATAAACACTCTTAATGAGCAAGAAATAATAAAATCGATTCAATCTTTTTAAAATATTAGTTTCATTTATTTATTACTTATCCCAAAATTAATTACAATCAACTTTGGCCCAATTCTCCCTAGATGGGATGTTAAGAGGGGAGATGTCACACCGTTCATTATGAGAGGTGACGGTGTAAACACATGACTATCCTTGGCGACAGGCACGTATAACATTCATGGATAGTAGGAGATGATACGGGAGAGAACATCACTCTACACCAACAAGGCTTTGTATCTAAAAGAAAGCTCTCCAGGGAATGATGGAGCAAATCTGATTCAGGACAAAGTAGGGGTTATGGGAGATTATGGCTCTCTGCTTCCAAGCCAATACCATTCTCATGGTCAACCCCATGATGCATAATGTGGACCTCCCTATTGCACTCCATCTCCATAGCATCCACCAGAGGAACAAGGCAATTTCGAGGGGCTCTGTGGAAGCAATAATTGAAGGGAATCAGGGCTCAAAGGAAGGAATGAAAAACAGGGCACCTGTCTTCGTCTTTGAAGAAAAAAACAAAGATGGATCACTAGACAAATACTAATGAAGGGTAACAACAACTTGCTCAATACAGAGGCAGAGGGAGGTTCCCAAGCACAAAGCTCGTGGAAACACTACACTCAAAATACTAGCACAAGGGGCCATAATGCTGAGGCATTGCATGGATAACAAAGGTTAGGCACAAGACCACCATAGTTCAAAACTCGAAAATTGGGCTGAGCCCCTAGAACTGCCACCAGCAACAAGCAAATTGATAAGGAATTGGCAACCATTGTCCCAGATATAGGGGTTATCACAGAGAAGAACCGCTAGATATTCACTTACCCTAGACCTTTACAAGCACATCGAGGTACTGATAGCTTTCCATATGGAGTTGGTCACAAAGAAAAACAATCCTTGCCTGAGCACTATCCTAGAAGAGCTACATCAACTCAATGACAAATATTACTGCCAGCAAAATGCCATCCAGGGTTCAAAACAAGTACTGGAGGACCATGACGAACTAGGAGATGAGGAAGACACCAAAGATAATGCGACGTGAAAGAATTCCTAGTGCCCCATCTCCCTTGCAGAGAATGAAGATTAGTTCAAAGACTCTTTGGTTCACTTATAACTTTGAGGCTATAGTCTATATGTTTCTCTCTGAAATTATAATAGCGCAGCATATAGTGACCAAATGCCAAGTTATCTCCATTACTATAAAGATGTCTAGGTTTTTCTGTTTTGTAGGCACATACTCAAAGTTCAAACATTTTCAATTGTATTGACAGAATGTTATCTGGGAATTTTCCCGAAGGTTTCTTCTCTGAATTCTGAGTTTGCGTGTAAATATTTTACTGTGCATATGAACAGAAAACTTGCATCATACTAAACAAAAAAGGGCTCAAATTAATTGATCCCCAGCACACCCGTGATCTTATTGTCTGACAAAACCTATTGCAATGTGTGAAATGTTCTTCACTGATCTTTATATGGTTACGTAAGGGCATTTCTTATGGACCGAGTTTTACTTTTCTCCAGGGAAATTTGGAAACGGTATTCCATTTTTTCGTTGAAATCTTATAAACAATCTGTGTCTTGTCAGAAATTTTGTAATGCATAAATGTGTAGTTTTACTTTGTTGAATAGGATCTTTGTTTTACCATTTTTTTCCTCTATTTGGTTGTTTGTTGCTGACCCTTTAATTGATTTATCATTGATAAATTGGACCGATTAAACTATATTTAGTCTAGTATCACTATGAGAGGAAAGAAAGAAAGGGAAGGGCAAACTTCCAGTTCCAGTGATGTGCCTCCTCGCCTCAACCCTTGGTTTTTAAATTATTTAGAGATGGCTTTAGTTTGGAAAGACTCCTCCCTTATGGTTACACTTTCAGTTATTTAGAACAACCCACTAGGTATGGGTAGGACATTGCCCTCTACTTTCCTCCAGCGAGCTAGCCCAAAGAAAGAGAGTTGTTAGTGATAACAAAATGAGCTATTTCTCGGAAACGTTTTTAACTTTCCTCCAGCGAGCTAGCCCAAAGAAAGAGAGTTGTTAGTGATAACAAAATGAGCTATTTCTCTGAAATGTTTTTATTTCACCAGAAACGAAGCTTTCTTGAGCAAGTCAAATTCAAATTTTAATGGAGGTGTCCATTATTTCATTCATTCAGGTGTTCTACGTCTTACAGGATGAAGGGAAAATCTAAAAGAAAGAAGGAAAACTCTTATTGGGATGGATTGGGTGTGCTTAACTTATTTATGCCGTTGTTCTTGTTGTGCCTATGCTTGCCTTTGTCTCTATTTCTGCTGGTGCCCTGCGTCGGCTATCTGTGTTGCTGGAGTATAGATTTGTGGGAATAGGTCCCAGAAAGATAGTGAAGGATAGGTAATAGATTTGGATGCCACCTTACCCCTGCAAAGGAGGGTGGTTCTGGAATTGAATACTATTTTTATACTAGGTAATTTAATAAATATCAACCGCTTCTTTCTGTTGCTCTTGTTTAATTCTACCTCGGCATAGGAGCAGAGTTTAAACTTATTTATAGAAAAACATGATATAAATAACATACAAGTACATTTTCCAGTTCTATAAAGCCCTTATCTAAACAGACTAAATCTAATGGAAAATCAGTCGTTAAATATATTTCACAAAAGAATATGAATCAATATGGCAGATAAACTCGTCCCCTCACTGAACATACCCCCTACACTTTCCCATCGCCAAGGATTGTGGGGGAAAACCTCTGTTTGGAAGGGGAAATCCCAAGGACGTCGGAAAACTGAACTTAAGAATTTTTATCTCCGAAAACTCAATGTCAACGTGGAAAATTTTATTTCTAGAATCTTATTGTCCGGAAAGAGTCAGACAAACATAATGGCAAGTCAATATGGCAGCAACATCATGATCATGCCCCACCAGGTTGAGTGGGATGTATTTAGAGAAAATATACAGCAAGTGTGGGAAGTTTTCAGTGTTTGTATGGACAGTTGGTCAGGATGCTGCATTAAAACCACACAGAAGTAGGGTTTAATCAGTCCAACGTTTGGAAAAGAAGCACCTGAATGGCTCTTTGATGTGTAACACTGGAGAAAGATGTTCTAAGAACGTATCGAACAGGGGGAGACAATAATTAACAAAAGCTGTGAAAATGCTAAATTCTTATGGTTTAAAGGTAAATTTGGTAAGTTGCCTAACCTCACCGTGGGTTCACTGGGCTATTGCTGAACGAACCAAAGAATTTTCGCAAAGCCCGCGCGTGCTTTTCACCATCATGTGCAGAAGTAGGGAGCTCAAGCCTTTGGATTTTGGGTAATGCGAGTTGTTTCTCTAACCTCAACATCTAAGAATGGGTAATACGATTTGTTTCTCTAACCTCAACATCTAAGAATGCATACTCAATAGTCCAATTACAGTAAATAATTATATTAAAAGAAATACTTTACAAAACACGGAAGCACAAGTCGATAACGTACTCTTGAACAATATATAGAACATTACTATGATAGAATGGTATAGATTGGATTAATTTTTTTAGTTATACAACATCATTTATAACTATAATTTGATTGATCGGATTAAAATTTCGTTGAGATATCTATTAAATACAAATAACAAACTTAATGAAAAGAATTAAGAAAAACCAAAGAATAATTTTTGAAGATTTATATTAGATGTATTTTTTTAGTATGGCTCGGTGTTTTTTTCCAGTCTTATTTTAGATAAAACTACATGTCACATCAAAATAATTAGTATTTTATTTTACTTCTACTATTCTTTTCCTCTTCTCTGTGTAAGATGCACAATTTTTCGATAAACTTTATCAAAATATTAGATAAATCCTTATTCCCCTACATGAATGCTCTTAATCTTAGATAAATCATTATTCTCATATAGTAATTTAAAAACTCGTCAAATTTACTCTAAATATATTTTTAGAATTTATTAGTAATTTAAAATTGGAATTTATTAGTAACTTAAAACCGCCTATAAACAATTACTGGATTAGGAAATTTATGCAAAATTTAAAAATTTATTTTCTCAAAAAACACTATATTTAAAATTATATTTTCTTAAAAACACTATATTATTTATTGTTAACTAGTATCAACTCATTTCTTTAAACTATTCCTACCTACTTTTATGTATCTTTAAACCACTACAATCCTATTTTAGAGATAACTACAGTTTATTTCTACATACCTAAAAAACAATGTCAATTTGTAGAATTTATATTACAAATTTAATATATAATTTTTTTTAATTTAATTTATAATTAATCTAAAAAATTATAAATTATTTATCGAAACATTTAAAACCTAATATCATGATATTGATATTTTATGATAAATTCTCTATTATGGATACTGAATGAGTTTCACTTACGGATTATTTTTTTTAAAGATAGCTACGATTTTTCAGTATGTAGAAAAATCAATTCTATTTAAATAATTTATCTCCTAAAAAGAAAATTTATTTTCTTAAAAACAACCTCCAACAAATAATCAAAATATCTCGAATTAGCAAAAACAGGGAAAAACCTAAACCATGAAAATGGTTGGCTCTTTGAAATAATATTAATATTAATATTAAAATATTATTAAAAATTACACAAAGTTTAAAATCTTATATTTTTAACTAATACTATAATATTTATATTTTATTAATTCGAATTAATTGTTGAAAATATTTTAATTTGTTTTTACAGATAAAATAAATTATATATAGCCTATAGGGCTTAGAATAGACTATGATTGGGTGTACTATTAAGACACTTTGTGATGTGAAGTTCACTAGTTCAAAATTCAGTGGGTAAAAATCTAGCCATGTTAAAAGATAGTGTGGGTGTGTTAAAGGCTAGCATCTTAGACGGTTTTGCATAGTAATTCCACATATCCTTCCATCGCACTTTCTCAATCTAAAGATTCAACATACAATCATCTCAAAACTCACACAACTTAACCAACAAAAAAATAATATATATTTAAAGTATTAATATTAAAAAATTAATAAAATAATATAAAATTAAAATCAATATATTCATTTTTTTATTAAAAATAATATGTAAAATTCAAATTAATATATTAAAAAAAATATGGAAAATTTAAAAGTTTATCTAATAAATCTTTAAACTATTTCTACCTATTTCTATATATTTTTAAATCATTACTATCTAATTGGAGACATAACTACAATTTCTATGAAAAACAATGTCAATTTATAGAATTTATATTACAAATTTGATATATAAATTTTCTTTAGTTTAATTTATAATTAATCTAAAATATTATAATTATTTCTGGAAACATTTAAAACATAATAGCATGATATTTTATGATAAATTCTCTAGTATGGATACTAAACTAGCTCCACCTACCAATTATTTTTTTTGAAAATAACTAAGATTTTTCAGGAGGTAGAAAAATGTTTAAATCATTTATATGGTAAAAACCAAATTTATTTTTCCAAAAACAACCTCCAACCAAGAATAAAAATATCTCGAATTAGCAAAAAGGAAAAAACCTAAATACTGAAGACGGTTCGCTTTTTGGAAAAAAAAATGGGGCGATAATTATTAATTAAATTTCCATAAACTCTTTCCTAGTCCAACGCTAGTTTAATAACCTAAACTAACCTCAACCGCGTGACTTGGTATTAGGTGCAGTAAAAAAATTCGATTAAATTTCCATAAACTCTTTCCTATTCCAACGCTAGATTTATAACCTAAACTAACCTCAACCGCGTAACTTGGTATTCAGGTGCAGTAATAAATTTCATGGACTTTTTCCTGTTCCAATGCTAGTTTGCATAACCTTGATAATTTAAAAGCTCATCTCCATATCTCCATATGAGTTAAAAAGAAGAAAATTAGTGAGCCAGCACGAACTTAAAAAAACATCTCCCAGTACAGTACGTAGGAAGGAACAGTATCATTCTTTAAAATTTAATATGACAGACAAATTCTGTGCAAGTAAAATTTCAAATTCAAAATCAATATAGCAGATTCTCTGAGTGCACAATTTTCCAAATCAATTTTATCCCCAAACTGAAAAAAGTGGCAATGATAAATCGTGTCTATAGATAATATCTATAAATCGTGCCGTTCCTTACAGATTTCATAAAAGACTAGTTTCAACATAGATGCAAAAAAGAAATTGGGTTTTCTTTATGGTAACAGGAAGCGAGAATAAAAGAAATAAAAGTCATGACTAATTTCAACATAGATGCCAAAAAGAAATTGAAATGCGAAAAAGAAATTGGGTTTTCTTTATGGTAACAGGAAGCGAGAAAAAAAGAAATAAAAGTTCCATGACTTACGTATGTTCTTATTCTCATATGAATTTTCATTTGTCATCCATAGTATTTAGAATTACTTTAAGAGACTCACCTCCATAAGATACGATGCGATGTGGCCGAGTTCGAAGATCCTGGTAAGCATAAATATGTTGGCATGTGGACTAGAAAACCAGTGCCTCATAGCTCTTCTGAAACTTTTCTCAAAGCCGTGCTAATCATATGTGTAATCCTGCACAGTGGTACCACACACACATCAGTTAATTGCCAAAACAAAACATATAATTCCAATGACTTCCATCACTGCAAAATATACAGTTCGTTTTTCACCAGCATGCATTAATCACCTAGTTCTCCTAAGTACATCAAAATATATACAATAAATTTTCTCAAACTACACATGGCAATGGCAATGGCAAGGGAATGATTTATCTTACCGTGTCATTAAATTATGTCGATTTAGTGCACTCCCATTCATTTTTCTGGTTCATTTTTCTGGTCAAGAGATGTCATGCAATGCAGTTGAAACTCATCACTATACCCAAAAAGAAATTGAAAAGCCAAATTCGGTGCACCGAAAAAACACAGAAATAGGCAATGCAACCATGGTTCTGGAAATCCAAACCAAAACAAAACACAGAAATAGGCAATGCAACCATGGTTCTGGAAATCAAAACTAAACCAAAACAAAGAGATAGCATGAAAATAAAGAAAGGATGAAAATAACAAAATTTTCAAAGACGCAAATTAAAAAAATATTGGTGCAGAGAGGCAAGCACATGAAAACAAGCATACCAATGCAAGATCGATCTGAATGATATAGAAGTGATAAATTTGATTGAAGCCTGGTTTTAAATTCATCGACCTGAATGACCGTTGGAGCATGGAGACGCTGCTTTTTGCTTTAGATTGAATGCTTTTTGCTTTAGATTGAATGCTTTTTGCTTTGGATGGAATGTTTTTTCTTTTCTTAAAAAGTAGCTTTCTTGGTTTTATTCAGAGGGGATGATGGTGATGGACAACCGTCACGCTCCACTACATCGCATCATCATGCCATTTTGAATGAAGGATGAGCATCATCATCGTTAATAGAGGTTTACACGATTTGAATTTAATCATAATGACGATGGATTGGAATCGAGATTGATTCCTCTCAAAGTCTTTTAGGGGTTTAAATTTGGAAGAATTTTTTTGTTTTAAATAATATTTTTAATTTTTAATTTAATAGATATATATATTTTGAATAATTATTATGTTTTAATATTAGATAAAAATAAATGAGAATGGATAAAAATTAAAAGTCCAGGTTTATTACTTGGCTTTGGTCTAAAAGGATTTTTTTTTCTCAACTTTTATTTATTAGAAATTTTATCTTTCTAAATCTTTGTATTCCATCATTTCTATAATATTATATTATTTGTTAGTTTTTTTTGCTTTGGAAAATATCCAAATAATTATTTATAATTCATAAGTAAATTTTAATTGGATAAAAAACACATTAGTTCGATTAGTGGTAAATATGTGGTTTTATGATAGTTTTGAAGAATAAATAATAGATAATTATTTTTTTTCATTACTAATGCTATGTGTCACTTTGTGATCAATGATGTGGTTAAATGATGTTGTCTCTCTTTCTTTATAACCTCTTAAGCGAGTCCATCTATCTTTTACACATTTGTAATCTGATTGTAAAGATAATGTATAGTTTTTCATTTCAAAAGTAAGTGTGTCAATGTAAGAATGGGAAGAGATAGAGATGGAAAGGAAGAGGGAGAGATAGATAGATAGATATGGGGGGAGAGAGAGAGTGTGTGACATATGTTTCGGGGGTTGACATAGAGAGAAAAATAAGGAGAGATGGAGAGAGGTATAAATATAGATGGCAGGGGGAGTGAGGAAAGAAGAGAAAGATAGAGAAAGTTAGGGAAAGGCAGATAGAGTGAGATGGGGGAGAGAAGGAGAGGGTGAGTGAGATAGACACATAATGGAAGGTGGAGAGAGAGGGAAGAAGAAAGAGTCTCACAGAGACAAATACAGACATAGAAATTAGATCTAGAAAGTCATGAATATTTTAGAATTTCACTAAAATAGTTGTATTGATTTCAATGCAGTTGTTGATTCCTATTTGATCACATGCACTATATGCATTGATTTCAATGTAGATGTTGATTTATAATTCTATATAATACCTTACACTAGATGCATTGATTTCAATGTCGATGTTGATTTCTACTCTTATTTGATCGCTTGCACTATATGCATTGATTTCAGTGTAGATGTTGCTTTCTACTCATATTTGATTGCTTGCATTAGATTCATTGGTTTCAGTGTAGATATTGATTTCTTGCACTAGATGCATCTATTTCAGTATAAATGTTGATTTCTAATCCTATTTTATTGTTTGCACTAGATGGATTGATTTTAGTGTAGATGTTGATTTCTGATTTGATACAACAAGATGTATGATGTACAATAATTTCAAAGTAATTAGATTCATAGTGTGCATTGATTTCAATGTAAGCACGTCTCTACCTCCTCCATCTATATCTCTATCTCCCATTGTCTCTCCTTCTCTATCTCACTATCTCAACCCCTAAACATAGACACACACTCTCCATATCTATCTATATCTCTCTCCCTCCCTCACTTTCCCCTCCCTCTCTCTCGCTCTTCCCCTTCTCTCTCTCTCTAACATTTCTATCTCCATATTTATATCTCTTCCTCCCTTCCTATCTTTGCCTCTCTCTTCTTCCCTCCCGCCCATCTATACCTTTATCTCCCCTTGTCTCTCCTTCTCACCCCCAAAACATACACACTCCCTCTTATTGTAATCACATAAAAATTATTCAACCATAAATACAATACATCATGGAATTGAGTCATGGATGAAGGGAATGAATCCGGCTTGCACCATCGAATCCTTTCTTGTAAACAAAGAATGGAGGATCGAATGACCAAACTCATGAGTTCCCTGTCAAGAGCCTCCTTAGTGGTGTCATGCTTCATGGTTGCCTTAAGGTCATGGTATGAAAGAAAAGGGGGGCTCTAAGGTGAAGGACTAGATAAACTATGAGGATCATATTGAAAAGTAAAAACCTCCATGGGTTTTTTACTCCCAAAGCATGGTTGGGAAATAACCATCTCATTTGGATGATATGAGGAACAAGGTGAGACAAAGGTCTTATTAGTATTATTATCAATATTACAAATAGGATCACTGTCAAAAAATGGTTAATCACCTCCCACCATTCTTCTTCAATTCATAGGTAATCTCTAATTCCATCTTCAAAGAGGGGAGTGTGGTCACCCTCCCTTTTGAGGTTATCGATAGGTGGGTTAGAAGTAACATCCTGAAGAAATGGCATGCTAACCTCAACCCCATATTCTTCATAAGTATCATAGATGGGGTCCCCACCAAAAGGATGTCCATCAAACTCCCACTTCCCCTCTTCAATGTGCAAAAAATCACTAATGTTAATGTTAGGGGAAGCAACGCCGTCCACATTTTTTAGAACTTCATTAATAAAATCATTTGGCATTTCTTCCTAGATCAAAGTACTAGCTTCATTAGGTTCTTTATCATGGACTTGGGCTTTCATGGTCCCTTCATATTCACTACTATCATGTTCTTCCATGCACTCCCTGTTTGTTGGATTTCTTTGGGGATCATGATCTTCAATACCTGTGGCTTTATTAGGATCCTCATTGATACTTTCATCTTGGTGGTTTAGGTTGGAGTCCTCTTCTTGGTCCTGATGAGAGTCACCATGTATATATTGTGTTATATCACTCAAGATTTTGAACCCCAGTAGATCGACATGATGTCATAATATAGCTCCGATGAAGAATACTTTATGTAAGGAGCTTCATCTCACATACCTCATTCCTTTTCTCACTGCATAAATTAAGTAGGTAAGTTTTATTTGTGTATCCTTCAACAAAATGCTTGCAATGTTCCCTATACTCATTGAGATGTTTGTATACAAGATTAAGTTTCTCGTTCGCTTGGCTACCATAACGAGCCATTTCTTTGACCTTTGTATAACAATTGATTTCAAAGTCACTCAGGTTAATTCAAGGTGCCTTGAAAAATGCTTGCTTCACCCTACAAGCATTTACCTTTGTAACTCAATGAAGAACAAGGGATTCATTCTTCCAATGGAGTCATCAAAAGAGGATCTATATTATTATAAAGTAAAAAACCTCTTCAAAGAGTTGACTAAGGAGGTAGACCTACTTCCTCGAAAACAACGATGCCAAAATGTTACCACACAACCTAGCAGGGCCCTAGGAGAATAAACCTAAGGGAAACTACTAAACTAAGTGACAACAATGGGAAAATGACCCACTATCACCTGTGTTAATGTCCACTTATTTTTATGTAATTTCACCGATGGGAGGAGTCCTGGTAGGTAGGAAATCACTTGGAATGAATACATCAATAACTAGGGACTAAGTGATTTTGAAAATCCCATTCAAGGAGAGACACTATGAAGGTGCAATGCTTCAAAGAAGCTAACGCGATCTCTAAGAAAGACCTTAGGGAGAGAAGATCAAGACCTAGGGTTTGAGATATGCAATGGTAATATGTATTCCTAAGGTTAAGACTTTAGGGGATGAAGTATGATCTACCAAAGGAGCTCTATGTAATTATTTAACACTTCTAAAAGGCTCTTCACTCTCTTTGAAATACCTAAGGAATGTTTGCACTTGACCTAGGGTTTTATGAATAAGCGTGGGAAGAAGTACTTCGAAGGTACTGGCTAGGTCAAGGAAAGGTAGAATAAATGACTTCTTACGATTTGTTCCAATTAATACTAAGCTCATACAACCCTCAAAGAAGTCCCTAAGGCTAGAGAGAATGGCCTAAGTTTTCCCTCTTGGAGTGGCACATAGGGAAATATTTTTTATGGATGAAACTTGGGCAGATGCCCACCAAACTTGAAGCATCGATACCCTATACCCTAAGATTGATGTGTGGACCCTCATATTCTTGAAGAATCATCCCCCTAAAATTTCACTGCAAGTGCTAGATATCTGCCCTACCTTTAGGGAACCAAAATTTAGGAGGAGAAAATATGGAGAAGAGAAGAGTTGGTCATCAAAATTCTTGTACTAGTGCCTAGTCCTTTGGGCTGTGGAGTCTTAGATGATTTAAAATTGGCCAAAATTATCCTTGAGGATGCTAAACATTTATTCCCTAGTAACTAACCTTCAACATTTACCCACTCAAGATTTATGGAGTTTTATGCAATAAATACAAGATATAACCCACGAGGAACATTCATCATTTTCCATACAATGAGTAACATATGCAATTGCCAACCAAGAAGCTTTCCAAAAACGATATTAAAAAATTAGGGAAAAATAGCATTAAATTGGTTCCAACAATTCCATACATTAGACATAATTCTAAGAAAATATTCAACGAGAAACACTTACAAGATGACAATATGATATATCCATCCAAAAATCATGAGATAGGTCCAAATAAGATCGAAAATTTCAGCTCCAAATGTTAAAATGCATCTAAGAATCTCCAATAGTCTCCAAAGAAAAAGTGTGAGTTCTTTTACAATAGAATAATCCAAGTGATGATGATGTTGTCTCACAATGAAAGCAGGTTTTATTTATATTAGACCTTTAGAGGTTGAATTCCTATTATAAAGCCCCAAACGTTATTTTAATATGAAAAAATAAGGCCTTGGTGACAAGCCCACCAAATAGCTCAAAAAATTATGAATAAAACATCCAATAATAGGCCGAAATGATGATTTCAAATGAAATGAGGCTATTGGAAGGCCAAGTTGAGTCCTAAAAGTTCCAAACTAAGAGAGAGGGATCCATAAATTAAGCATAAGGAGATGTCTCGTTGATGTCCATGTAAGTCATCATGTGGTGCTTCAAAGTGGATATGGGGCACAAATATTGGTCTCATGGGTCTCCTCGTGAATGATAAGCCTGTAGACTACTCCAAATGAGGACAATGAGAATGGTGCTTTCCATCCCATGTCTCAAGGGTGAGGAAAACCTTCTATGGGACTTGGATCAACTGTCAAACCATGTGTACACTGCTAAATCGGCTGGGAAAATGTTGTTCAAAGTGCATCATCTCACGAATAAAGTGGGGAAATGAACAAGTTGTTGAAGGTTTTAAGGGTTCCCATGAGGAGAAATAATTCTCTATCACATGACGAAGTCCCATGGCTCTCAACGCATCCCCTACAAGTGTCAATATGATCCTCTAGTGGGCTTGAGCCTCAGTTAAGTTACCCTACCTATAATGAAACCACCTGCCAATTACATATAATAGCTAGTGTGTCTCCTCACCATCAGGCACAATAATTCATTAATGCATATAAGTGAACCAAGATTGTTAGTCAAGGGCACAAATGGGACTTCATAATGGGTTTCTCTTCCAAATTTGGGGCTTTGAGCATGTAATAGTGTTACCTTCCTAGGTAGGAGTGGCTAATAAACAACCCTATTAGGTGTTTGCAACCCCTAAAGGGAAATGCATGTCCAAGGTACATCCTTCAAGTGGTAGGGGTCATGTGAATAATGATGAGATGGATAGGGACATAGGGATATCAAGGGAAAATTCCACGGGTTCAAGGGTGGTAATGATGAGGGATGTCCATATATTTGAGTGTATAGATGTAGGAGGGAGAAATTGTGGTACATGAGTTAACCCAAACTTTATTTTTCCACCCTTATTCATTTTCCTTTTGCCTTTTCTTGAATTTTGTTTTATTATACTGCTCGGGGCTCTAGACGATGAGTGCATGCTATGTATGATATAAGCAATGATTACCCCTAGAAGGTGGCGTAGTTCATCACCCACCGGGGGTTGGGACATGCATGGGTTCCTTAATGATGTGGAGGGCACTCATGGGGCCCTAGGAATAAGGGTTATGGCCATAATAAAGGGGAAGAGATCATGTTTGGAATTTTCCCATGAGATAATTTAATGTCCTCGTCATATTTTGCTTTTCGTAATGTAATTTTCTTTTGTATGTTGCAAATATACACTTTTATATTTTTTTTAGCTGCATCAACCTCTGGGGCAACATTTCCAGGCTCGAACTAAACATCTGGATAAGGGGAGGGGTGTGTGCTAGAGCCTTGTGGATCGAGTGGTCATTTGGACCCAAAGAGGTAAGTTGATGAAATAGGGCGTGTAATGTGCAAAGAGGAGTGAAAAATATGAAACATGAAAATAAGACTGTCCTGCCAAAATTAGGGTTTCCAAAGTAGTGCACATCCTAAAGCTATAAGACAATAGGGGATATCCCATGGGACTAGGGTTGAGGATTAATCCTGGCCCACCATTTAAGGTGAGATAATAAGACTACAATAAAAACCCTTCTTTTTTTTTCTAGTCACCCAATAATCCATATCCAATGTGCCCAAGGAAAAACAAGCATAAGCATGCCATTTCACAATGAAAAACCATACCTTAGAATTGGATGGACCACCTACAAACATACGCTCTTGACAAATGGGTTAGGGGATATATGACTGGGTCAGGGAGAAGAGATCAATTGGCCCAATATATTGGCTACGCTGGTGGTTTCCATGGTTTTTTGGTTGCCAAGTGAATACAAATCTAGGAGAAAATTTCTCCTTTGGGGTCAACCACTGATGTTCTGTAACATTTGGCTCCAACCGGGACATGAGCTCTGTGTAGAGTGCACGAACCATGTACTCGAATGGGGAGGTCATCAGAGCACCAACAATATTTTGGGAGTGTAGACATGTATCTTGCACATCACAGCTAATGTTAGAAGCATGTGTCCTGGGTGTACTTTTATCACCCATGTTTTCATCAAATATAAAACCATAAAGAAAAATAAATATATTCTAAGATGTAAGTTTAATCCAAATGAATTTACATGAGAACATGATATGTTGATGTTATCTATGTAAAAATCAATATGCAAGGCAACCTACTCTAACATGCATGGTACTCTATGCAAATGCTAAGTATAATCATATAGCCAATGTAACCAACATATCATAAAATCAATGTCATTCCTCTTGTTCTTGTGATCAATCATGGGATGAATCCAAGGGAAATCATAACAATAATCATATGCAGTACAAGGGTGGGAAGTGGGGAAATAAGAAAACCAGAGACATGGATGAAGGGAATGAATCCAACTTCCACCATCAAATACTTTCCTATAAACAAAGAATGGAGGATTTAATGAAAAAGCTCATGAATTCCATATTAAGAGCCTCCTTAGTGGTGTCATGTTTCATGGTTGCCTTAAGTTCATGGTAGGAAGGAAAATGGGGGTTTGAGACAGAGGGATAGAAAAACTATGAGGATCATATTGAAAAGGAAAAACCTCCATGGCATCTTTACTCCCAAAGCATGCCTGGTAAATTGTCATCTCATTTTGATGATATGAGAAACAAAGCGAGAAAAGATCCTATTAGTTTCATGTTCTGAATTACAAATAGGGTCATTGTAAAAAAAACAGTTAACCACCTCCCACCATTCTTCTCCAATCCACGGGTAATATTTAAGGTTGTCTTCTAAGAGGGGAGTGTGGTCACCATCCCTTTCGAGGTTATTGATAGGTGGGTTAGAAATAACATCCTAAAGAAAGGGAAGGCTAAACTTAGCATCATATTCTTCATCAATATCATTGATCAGGTCCCCATCAAAAGGATGATCATCAATCTCCCATTTCCCCTCTTCAATGTGCAAGAAATCACTAACATCAATGTTAGGGGAAGAAATGACATCCACATTTTCTATATCTTCATAAAGCACATCATTTGACATTTCTTCCTGGATCAAAGGATTAGCTTCGTTAGGTTCTTTGTCGTGGAATTGGACTTTTATGGTCCCTTCATCTTCACTACTATCATGTTCTTTCATACACTCATTGTTTGATGGATTTATTTGGGCATCATGATCTTTAATACTTGTGGATTTATCAAGATCCTCATTGATACTTTCATCTTGGTGGTTCAAGTCAAAGCCATCTTCTTTGTCCTGATGAGAATCAACATGTATCTCTTGTATTAGATCACTCAATATGTTGACCTCCCAGTAGCTTCGTATGATGTGACAATATAGCTTAGGTGAAGAATTATTCTTGTATTGGAGCTTCATCTCACATATCTCATTCCTTTTCTCACTGCATAAATTATGTAGGTAGGTTTTATTTATCCACCCTTCAACAAAATTCTTGCAACATTCCCTATACTCATCAAGATGTTTATGTATGAGATCAGGTTCCTCCTCCTTCACTAGGATACCATAATGAGCCATGTCTTTGATCTTTGTATAATAACTGATTATGGAGTCACCGGAGTGACTTCAAGGTGACTTGAAGAATGCTTGCTTCACCCTACAAGCATTTACCTTTAGAGCTCAATGAAGAACAAGGGCTCCGTTCTTCCAATGGAGTCGCCAAAAAGGATCTATTTTTTCGTCAAAGGAAACACCCCTTCAAATAGTTGACTAAGGAGGTAGACCTACTTCCTACCCATAAATGGTACCAAAATGTTACAACACAATCTAGCAGGGCCTTAAGAGGGGAAAACTTAGGGAAAACTACTAGACTAAGTGAAAATAGCGGGAAAATGGTCCACTATCACCTCAATCAATGTCCCTTGCTCTTTACAAAAGTTCACTAATGGGAGGAATCATGGTAGGTAGGAAATAACTTAGAATGGATATGTCAATAACTAGGGACTAAGTGATTTCACAAAGCCCATTCAAGGAGAGACACAATAAAGGCTCAATGCTTCAAAGATGCTAACACACTCTCCAAGAAAGACCTTGGAGAGAGAAGATCAAAACCTAGGGTTTGATATATGCAATGTTAATATGTATTTCTAAGCTCAATACTTTAGGGGATGATGTAGGAACTCTCAAATGAGCTCTATGTAATTATTTAACACTTCTAAAAGGCTCTTCACTCTCTTTGAAATACCTAACGAATGTTTGTGATAGACCTATGGTTTTATGAATAATCACGCGAAGAAATACTTCTACGGTACTCACTAGGTCAAGGCAAGGGAGGAGAAAGGGCTTATTATGATTTATTCCAATGAATATTAAGCTCATACAACCCTCGAAGAAGTCCCTAAGGTGAGAGAGAAAGGCCTAGGTTTTACCCCTTGGAGTGACACCTAGGATAAGAGATTTTATGGATGAAACTCAGGTTGATGCTCGCCAAAGTTGGAGCATAGGTATCCTAGACCATAAGCTTGATGTGTGTACCCTCAGATTCCCGAAAAATCACCTCCTTAGAATTTTGCTACAAGTTGAAAATTTCCACCCTACCATTAGGGCACAAAAATTTATGAGAAGAGAAAAGTTTATCACCAAACTTCTTGGATAAGTGCCTAGTCCTTGGGGCTATGGAGTCTTAGATGATTTAAAATTGGCCAAAACCATCATTAAGGAGGCTAGAGATCGATGCCATAACAACCAAACTTCAACATTTCCCCACTCAATATTTATGGAGTTTTATGGAAGAAGGGAAAAATTTCATCCAATGAGAACATTCATCATTTGCTATACAATGAGTAAGATATGCAATTTCCAACCAAGAAACCTTCCAAAAATGATTTTCAACAATTAGGGCACAATAACATTAACCTAGTTGCAACAATTCCATACATTAGATATAATTCAAAGAAAGAATTCAACAAGCAACAATTACAATATGGCAATATGATATATCCATCCACAAACCATGAGATAACCCTAAAGAAGATTGAAAATTTCAGCTCCAAATGTAAAAATGCATCTAAGAATCTCTGGTGGTCTCCAAAGAAAAAGCGCGAGTTCTTTTACAATAGAAGAATCCAAGTGATGATTATGCTATCTCACAATGAGAGCAAGTTCTATTTACATGATACCTTTAGAGGTCGAATTCCTATTCTAAAGCCCCTAACATTATTTAATGTGCAAAAAAAGGCCTTAGTGAAAAACCCACCAAGTAGCTCAAAAAATTATGAATAAACCATCCAATAA
The DNA here is from genome assembly GCA_031772625.1 of Pinus tabuliformis. Taxonomy (NCBI): domain Eukaryota; kingdom Viridiplantae; phylum Streptophyta; class Pinopsida; order Pinales; family Pinaceae; genus Pinus; species Pinus tabuliformis. Next base: position 893,578,535 of record CM062810.1, read on the forward strand.
TAGGCCGAAATGATGACATCATGATGAAATGAGGCCATTGAAAGGCCAAGGTGAGTCCTCAAAGTCCCAAAATGAGAGAGAGGGCTCCAAAAATGATGCACAATGGTATGACACGTTGATGGCCATGTAAGTCGTCATGTGGTGCTCCAAACTGGCTATGGGGCACAAATATTGATCTCACTGGTCTCCTGGTGAAAGATAAACCTATAGAATACTCAAATGAGGACATTGACGATGTTTCTTTCCCTCCCATGTCTCAAGGGTGATCCAAACTTCCTCTGGGCATTGAATCAACTACCAAACCATGTGTACATTGCTAAGATGGCTAGGGGCTTCATGAGATGAGTGCATGTTGTGTATGATGTATGCAATGATTACCCCTTAAAGGTGGAGCAATTCAATGCCCACCAGGGGTTGGGCATGCATAGGTTCTTTAATGATGGAGGGGGCACTCATGGTTCCCTAGGAACTAGGTTGATGGCCATAATAAAGGGATTGAGGTCATGTTTTTCTTTTACCCACGTGCTAATATAATGTCATGGCCATCTTTTGCATTTTATGATAGTTTTATTTTGTATGAAGCCACGATACACTTTTATCATTTTAGTTTTAATTTTTTTAGCTACAAAATTATGGTCTCTACATTTCACCCTATTTAAGCCTTTGCCATGGTCTTCCTCTTCATTTGGTGTTGATGATGAACCACACTTGTTGGTTCAAAACGCGTCGGCCAAAAAATTCTCTTATATGATTTCTACTGAAAGGCTTTGCTTAAAGCCTATTTATTCATTAATAATAGTTAGAAATAAAAAATTGAGATTTATCTCAAAACAAAATTATGTCATTTATACCCTATAAATTATGGAATGCTATTTTTTTCTAAATTCAAATTTTTAATTTTTAGATTACGTTTTTTTTAAATTAAAAGAATATTTAAACTATAATTATTAATTATTGAAGATAAACAATTTATATAGATTAATTTTTTTTTAATAATAATTAATTTATTTGTAATTTTATATTTTAAAATATTTTTTTTATAATTTTGCTATTTATATTATTGAATTTTGATAATAGAAAAAATATAATATTTAAAATTGTACTTTTCAAATTGTATGTATTTTGATAGAGAATATGGTAAAACCAATAACAGCCTAATGGAATTGATAAATCGATTAAAAATTATTTCTTAACTGAATTATTATTTTGTAAAACAATACAACGTTAAAATTGTAAGCTGATATAGGATACTTGAAATGTTTCCAGGTTACGTGAGTAATGAGGGAATCTCGTTAACATAGTATATGAAATTTACGATGAAGTGAACTGAAATTTTTTATTTTGTTATGTGCTTTATGTTAGATATCGGAAATTGTTTTTATATTATTTATATTAAAAGGAGAAACTTTTCCGTATTGAATTTTAAATTTTATTTATTTTTAATTGATTTATATGGTTAAAAAAATAATAAAAAATTATTTATGATATTTTGAGTGATATAATATAAATATATTTTAAATAATTTGAGTGGGGTTTAGTTTTTATTATTTTTTGGGTTTACATTTTATAGTAAGAGTTGATGATGGAAGTTATTTTGGGGAATCAAACTATGTTAGGGGTGTCACCAAACAAGGTTTATGATGGGTTTATGATGGAAGTCATATTGGGAAATTAAACTATCTTAAAAGAAGTCACTGAGTCTCACATAATTTTGGTGATAATATTCCATTGTGAATTAATCTTTCTTCCTTCATCTTTTAAAATTTTTAGCCCAATCCTAAACATATTTAAACACAAAAATAAATAAATATATTTTAAATTGCTTTTATATATTTTTTAAATGAGTTATATTTAAAATAAATAATTAAATATGATATTTTGGAAATTTTTATATATTAAATTTTAAATTCAAAATTATATGTTTTTGAATTGATTTATATTTTTAGAAATAAATAATTGTACTGAGAGAGACTATACATTTTAGCTAGAGAAGAAGTAATTATTGTTATATTGCTAATTTTTTTATTAATAAAATTACAAACAATTAATTTTTTTTAAATTCTTATACACATATATTAAATAATGATTCAAATTAATCATGGCCATGGGTATGTCTTTTGGAATATAGATTATAGAATTTTAATTTAATTATCAATAATTATTAGGTGGATGGTAGGAATTTAACCTTCATAAACCATTCTAGAATATTCATATTAATATACACAATTCAAAGGTTAAGATTCATCTCCAAAGTAGTTATGCTCTTTTTGTTGTTTTAACTAAATTGATTAATTACAACGAAAATGTCATTTGAAATGAATTATGGTTTTTTTGGGCATGGGTATTGATAAGTCATGATATTGGTCCATAGTATTGTAATAAAGCCTATTTTCAGATTAAGAATCTACATGGTAAAATATGGGTAAATCTCCATGGTTAAGAATTGTGTTCCCTATTCTAAATGTATATATGTTTAACTTATATATTAATTCTTTTTATAATTAATAGTAATGATAATAATTTGTTCACAAGAGACAGTTTAATTGGAAATCGACATGTTTTTTTTTTTTTTTTTGTAAAGACTAATTCTATTAAGATAGGAAATGTATAGTACAATCAAGCTTGCATGCAAGCGAAGCAGAAAAGCAAGGGAGCCATAGGAGATAGGCTATCTACCTCGCTCCTTAGAGACAGTCAAGGGAAGGCCATAGAAAACACGGGAATACAAAAAGATAGAACTAAGCAGAGAAAACTACCCCGAGGGGTTAGTTCCTGCCACACGACATTTTTTTCCTTTTTTCTTGCTTACTTTGACCCACCCAGTGGAGTTTGGCTGAGCCATAACAAGTTGTAGACTATTCTGCACTGGTGGCGGAATATCCTTATCAGAGTCTGAGGACGAAGAAAAATGAGTACATTTCTGAGAAATCTGAGGGTCATAGGGGACTGCCAGACCGACCAAGGGAGCGTCCATCGGAATCTCTTCATTCTGCACATTTGCTATAGTTTCCTCCTCATCCGAACTAGAGAAATCTAAATTTTCCGTAGGACGGGGTGGCTCACAAGGATTCCGCCACTTGGATTTGGGTTTGCGTTTCAGATTCTTCTTTTTGTCGAGGAACTGGGTGCAAGTACTCTGGAGGTGTCCCGTTTGATGACAATGTCGGCAACCAAAGGCTGTATTCTCGTAATCCAAAGTTTGAGTCCAGTGGAAATCTCCAATCTTGAGATTGATTTGATCCCATGTTATGAAGTATCATGTAAACCATAAAATTTAAGGTTCAAATCCTAGTGAGTCAAGCTTATAATTTAATTAGTTTTTATGATTTTTAATTTTATTAAGGTGAGATACATAATGAAGTTATTTAATGCTTATTATAAATTGACGCTTATAAGTGTTTATAAAAAAATTAAATTTTATGATTACCCTAATAAATATTATGTTGTAGAATTTCATAATTAAATTTATTTAATACACATATATAAATTTAATATTTACAATAAACTATTTTTGTTAAATATATAATTAATATTATATATATTAAATTAAATCATATGAAAAAATGTCCAACACATATTATCTAAATTTTAATAAAATTGAAAATAAGAATATTTTTATATATCTAAATTTTAATAAAATTTAAAATAAAACATTTATATATATAAATATAATTTTAAAGTCTATATAAACCTTTTAAATTTATATCTACCCTACCACGTGTTAAGTATTATCTACTGAATGTTTAGAAGCCAAATAATGGCATCACCACTATGATGTTGATCGTGTATTTAGAGGTTGTGAAAATAAAGGAAAAGTTAATACGGTGAAAGCTTGGTGTTAAATTTTAATTTGTTAAAGTACACGATAAGATCTTTGCTAATCACATATGTGTCTTGTGTATTTAATTGGTTTCTGCGTTTTATAATTAGTGATGTATTTGAATTTTATTTACGAGGGAAAGGTATTTATTTATGTTTGTGTTTTGGTTATTTTATGTATATTAAAATATTTTAATGATTTAAATATATTCAATAGTTATATTTTGTATATTAAAATATTTTAATAATTTAAATATATTTAGGAAGATTATATTATTGTTAATTTTAATTACATCTTTTAAATTATGATGTATATTAAAAATATTTATATTGGCATGGTAAATTTTAGTGGTTTTCACTATTATTCGAGGGAGTTGTCTTTAGTGTCATTTTTTGGATTTTTTGGTGCTGGAATCTGGTGGAAAAATTTGAGGTGAAATCTTTTAAACTGAATTTTTTTTTACTGTATATATGGATTCAACACCCTGAAAAAACTCCTAGGGCACTTCCATTGTGCAGGGGTTACCCATCAAGCTTGTGATTTCAATAAATTCCTACTGTATTTTACAGAAATTAGACTGGAAAAACCCACTCGAAAGGCTTCCAAAAAATCACACTAAAGACAACTCGTTATCGGAGTGCACTTTGTTCCCGGCGAGCCATCAACAATAAAAAGATAATACTGAATACATCTTCCACTTGTCTAATCATGCTTTCAAATACAATGTTCCATTGGTGTAAAAGACTCTTCTCTCCTACTCTTACACTTGAATTCATAATCACTGTTAAAAAAATTACAATTTACTAGTATCACATTCAACTTTAAAAATTGAATAATGCCAAGACTCTAATATTATTGTCTTGCACATCCCTCCTTACATCATCTACTTAAATGAAAGAAGAAACATGATAACGATGAAAACTTATTTAAGGGGGGCTCTGCAATCTGAACTAGGGTTTTGCGTTAGGGTTTTGTTGCTGGTCACCATGGCAGGGCGCAGAGGAGGGAGTTCAGCGCCCTCCTACAGTCAAGTGGTTGCAGACAGAAGCAAGGGAGTTGGATCACATTGCTTCAAGAAACCAACAGAGGTGGCAACAAAGGCTACGAATACAGAAAAATCGGAAAATATCAGACCTCATGGACAGGAAGAGAATCATGAGGAAGCTAGTAAGGAGAAGAGGATAGAGGTTAGCAGTCAGAAAGTTGCTCCTATGAGTACAACAGGGGTCTGTAAACCCAAGTCGACCACTATTCCTCAGGTCGTTTTAAGTGACCCAGCGCTACAGGTGCACAGAGATCACATGGCAGAATATGCGGTTATCTACAAATTTATGGGGATTTGGCCGACGAAGAAGGTTTTGCAAGCATGGATAAGGAATCACTGGAAACCAAAGGGGGAAATCAACCTTCACCTTGGGTCCAAGGGCTTCTTCACGGTGGTGTTCACAAGCTAAGAGGATAAAGACATAGTGTTCGAGGGAGGAACCTATTTTTACGCTTTTGCAGGCCTTTATATGTGACCATGGGTTATGAACTTTGTCCCAAAACGATAAACTTCCACATCGATACCAGTATGGATAAGGCTCTACTCCCTTCCTTTAGATTATTAGTTGTCGAAGTCTCTAACGACTATCGGCAACAAGCTAGGGCATTTTATAAAGATCTTAGATACTACTCTAAGAAGCAAATACACTTCCTTCGCCCGGATATGTGTGGAAATGGACTTATCTTGACACTTCTGGATGCAATCATTTTAGAAGTGTATGACGAGGAATGGGTGCAGGCGGTGGACTATGAACGTGTCCCATTTACGTGCCATAAGTGCCATGAACACGGGCACCTATACAGGGACTTCCCATTGAACAAGCTGGAGAGCAATACGAAAGCCACTACAGGCAAATATCTCGAGGGTTTTACTAAGGTTGGGGGTAAAGGGAAAGGAGGCAAGCGGTACCAAAAGAAAATTAATGAAGACGGACAACCGAGCCACAATAGTTTCAAGATCTTAGAAGAAGAAGTTGGAAACAATGGGACAAACCAGGAATCAGAGAATATTCCCACTGATAAGGAAAGGGATGTTAATATGGAGGATCAACAAACAAAAGGATGATATGCCAAGCATTATGGAGCTCAGTAGGGACCATGAGATGACCCCAAGTGAGGCTGGAACGGAAGACCATGAACTGCAAGAGATTCTAGAGAGAGAGAATTTAGACCTAGAGAAGTTTCTGGAGCAGGGAATCACCAAAGGGGTAGACTCTCTGCCAAAACAGGAGTTTGACAGGGTTTAACAACTCTTCCTCTGGAGATCACAAATGAAGTGTTTTGGAGTCAAAAGAAACCATGATAGCCAGGATAATAGAAGGGTGAAAACGATGGAGGATACACCGATGCATTCTTCCAAAAACTCGGGTAGGAAAAGAGGAAGAAAAAAACAGAATGAGCTGCTGACCGAATGTGGGAAACTTATGATTAACTCAGGTAAGATGATGGATCTTTCCAGTTACTCCTTTAAAAACCTTTCTTAATGAAGCTTACAACATGGAACATTAGGGGTCTAGGAAGTAAAAGGAAACAAAGAAATCTTAACAGTAGAATAAAAGAAGAAAAACCAGATATGGTTTTTATTCAGGAAACAAAATGTTCAATGGACAAGATTAGAGAGATACACAACAAATGGTTAATCAAGTATGAGTATCTAGAGGATAAAGCGGACAACTCGGCGGGTGGGATTCTTATGCTATGGGATCCTCAAAAACTTGGAATCCTAGATGCTAAAGCTTCTAGGAACTATCTATCGGTGGTGATTCAACCTTTGGGTGATAAGGAGATCTACTTGATCACTAACGTCTATGGTCCTCAAAAAATAGAAGACAAACTTAACCTTCGCACCTACCTTGAGGAGCTGAGAGAGAGATATCCTGATATGCCCTGGATTCTGGCAGGGGATTTCAATATGATCAGATCTCTTATAGAGAAAAAAGGCGGTACCAGAACACTAGGTAGAGACTCCATTTCCTTCTAGAACTTCATGAATAACATGGGGCTAGTGGACACCGAAACAGTAAATGGCACTTTTACTTGGAACAATAAGAGGGGAGGGGCTTCTCAAGTCACCTCTAAACTAGATAGATTCATAATCTCAGAGGACCTCCTTCTCACAGGCCTTGATATGTCAGCTTTAATCCTTCCCTTCGGAGGCTCGGACCACTGGCCTGTCCAGCTTGAAGCTACTTTTATGGGTACACCGAGGAACAGACCTTTTAGGTTTGAAAATGTCTGGCTCTCTCACCCTGACTTCACCAACAATATTGACAAATGGTGGACGGAAGATATGCCCGTTCAAGGCACTAAAATGTTCATGTTACAGTAGAGACTTAAACACATCAAATCTAGGCTTAAAGATTGGAACAAAAAAGAGTTTGGTAATATTTTTAAAGCCAAAAGAGAAGTTGAGCAGAAACTCTAGGGGATTAATCAGATCATCATCACAGAAGGTTTTACCAAGGAACAAAAAATTCAGGCTGACTCTCTTTAGAATGAATGGGAAGATCGGTGCATACAAGAGGATATTTTCTGGAGGCAAAAAGCAAGGGTGCAGTGGATTAGAGAAGGAGAAAGAAACACGAAGTTTTTTCATAGATCAACCTTTGATCACAAATCTCATAACAAAATTTCAAAACTTAAAGATTCTCAAGGGAAAGAGCTCATCTCGCATAGAGAAATGGAACTTGTCCTAGTTCAACACTTCCTTAGCATAGCAGAGGAGCCTCTCATCGATAGATCTCGGTTCATTAACAAATTCACAAAGTTCATTCCTAAGCTTGTAACCAGGGAAGACAACCACACTCTTAACAGGCTAGTGTCTGAAGAGGAGGTTAGTGAAGTTATCAATGAGATGAAAAATGGGAAAGCTCCTAACCCTGATGGTATTAATGTGGATTTATTCAAAGCTTGCTGGCAAATAGTCAAACAAGATATCCTTGATGTTGTGGAAGACACTAGAAGATCCAAAACTGTTTTGAAGGCTCTTAATGCCTCTTTCATAGCTTTGATTCCAAAGCAGGAAAAAGCTATGACACCGGACAGATTCAGACCCATAGCCTTATGTAATGTGGTGTACAAAATTATCCCCAAAGTGATCGCTAACAGACTCAAGCCCATTCTCCCTATTCTCTTCTTAGAGGAGAAAACTGGATTTGTGGAAGGAATACAGATTCTCAACAACATCTTGACCTAGCGAAAGCTTATGATAAGCTAAGCTGGTCTTACATTAGGGCAGTGCGAAGAGATTATGGCTTCGACCACAACTGCATAAGATGGGTTATGGCCCTTGTATCCACGGTTAGCTTCTCCATTCGGCTTAATGGCTCTCCCTCTAGAACCTTTATGCCTTCTAGGGGTCTCAAACAAGGGGATCCGCTCTCCCCCTTTCTCTTTGTTCTCATGATGGAAGGGCTAGGCAGAGTGATCAAAATGGAAAATGCTGAAGGAAGAATCCAGGGTCTGAAACTTACCCCGGATGGTGCTGCTTCTACTCATCAACAATTTGTGGATGACACAATGCTGCAGGGCATTCCTACGATCAAGGAAGCCAGAGCTTTCAAACAAATCCTGAACGACTTTGCTTTCGCTACTGGTATAGAGGTAAGCCTTAACAAATAAAAGGTTTTCTTTTTTAACACTGACATTTCTATTCATAGGAACCTCACCAGAATTCTCGGGTTTCAAAGGGATCAGTTACCTTCCAAGTACCTTGGAATGTCTCTTACGGACAAACCTCTAAGCAAGGGAGTGTGGGAGCTGGTAACTAATAAACTTTAGGACAAATTCAGGAAATGGACCTGCAGGTCTTTGAATTTGGTGGGGCATCTTATGCTTACAAAGGCTGTCCTGCAGGGTATACTCGTTTCATGTTTTCAGATCTTCCTGCTCCTAAAGGAGTTATGCAACAAATTAGGAGTATTCAACGAGATTTTCTTTGGAGCAAAGGGGAAGAGAAAAATATGTGGGCTTTGGTAGCTTGGGACAAGCTCTACAAACCCAAGGCCCATGGTGGTTTGGGGCTTCATGACCCTGAAACCCTTAGCAGAGTTTCGAGAGCCAAACTTTGGTGGAGGTGGCTCAAGGAATCGTCAACCCCTTGGGCTAAGCTTTGGAAGTAGAAATATGCAAATAATCGGCAGGAGAGGGATCATATCCAAATGTCAGAGCTCATCAAGGGCTCCCACATTTGGAACCTTGCTTGGGAGAATAGAGCCATTGTCCAGTAGCATAGTTTCTGGGAGATCCGAGTTGGGAACCTTGCATGGTTTTGGGAGGATAACTGGCAGCAAGAACCAAATTTGTTTAGAGAAGAACTAACCGCTCTCAAGAATGACACTGACAACAAAGGTTTACTTATGGTAAGTGACTTATAGGATCGGGTAAGGGACAATGGTAAATGGAGAATGTGGAAGGATCTTGGTTATAGTGAAGAGAGTCCTTTGAAGGCCCAGGCAGATTCTCTTGCTCTTGACTTGGAACAGAGGAAGATTTTGGTGTCATCCTCGTCTGACCAACTGAGATGGGGACGAAACGCCGAAGGCACTTTTAATGCCAAAGAAGCTAAATGAATGGCCTTAGGTTTTGATTATCAAAACCCTGATCAGGTTTGGAATGACCTTTGGTAGAACTCGCAATGGATGAAAATCAAGTTGTTTATGTGGTTGGTTCACCAAAAGAAAATTCTCACATGGGAGAATCTTCTGAAAAGGGGATTTGTTGGCCCATCCAAATTCCATCTATGTGGCTTATAGGAGGAGACGATGGAACGTTTACTCAACCTTTGCCCATTCACCTCTACCTCGTGGGATTGGGCGGCCTCTGTCTTCAGGCAAACTGACAGGGATAGACTTAGCATCGCCAACACTTTGAAGAATTGGAGGAAATAATTCTCAGGCAATGGAATCATTAACAAAGCTTGGACTCTAGTTCCAAGCTTTATTGTCTGCGATGTCTGGAAAGAATGAAATAACAGGATTTTCAAGAACAAAATAGGCTCGACCCAGAACATCATTGCCCAAATATTACGACAGCTCAAAGATACAGTTGGAGCCATGTTGTCGCACAGAGTTCTAGGCACTGCGACAACACTTAGAGTAAGGGTTGTCACTCTTGATCCTTACTCACTCCGTTTAGACTCTCTCCTAGGCAAGTCAAGGGGGGTAGTCCCTAAGGTAAATGGATGAGAAAGCCTGCAGATCACGGGCTCTAGGAGATTTTATCGATGGACAACTTGATGAATCTAAATGATTAAATCAGATTGATAGATTAAACGCCAACAAGACACGACCACAAGATAGAAACAATTATAGACCAGTGCCTTCGATATTTGAATTAACCCTCAATAAAACAAGCTATCCAGAAAGATTTTCAATATGTGACAAAAAGTGACAATCATAAATAATCCATGAAAACTCCCAACACTATCACATGCAAAAGATTCCAGATTTAAAATTATTCTCACTGTCAATTTATAAAATTTATATTACAAATTTGATATATAATTTTTTTCAATTTAATTTATAATTAATCTAAAGAATTATAATTATTTATAGAAACATTTGAAACCTAATAGCGTGATATTTTATGATAAATTTTCTATTAGAAATACTGAATGAGACTCCACCTACCGATTATTTTTCTTAAAAATAGCTACGATTTTTCAGTCTATTTAAATATATCTCGTAAAAAGTAAATTTATTTTCTTAAAGACAACATTCAACCAAGAATAAAAATATCTCGAATTAGCAAAAAGACTCAAGCGTGAAGACGGTTCGCTTTCTGAAAAAAGAAAATTGGGGCAATAATTATTAATTAAATTTCCATAAACTCTTTCCTATTCCAACGCTAGTTTTATAACCTACACTAACCTCAACCGCGTGACTTGGTTTTATAACCTACACTAACCTCAACCGCGTGACATGGTTTTATAACCTACACTAACCTCAACCGCGTGACTTGGTTTTATAACCTACACTAACCTCAACCGCGTGACTTGGTTTTATAACCTACACTACCCTCAACCGCGTGACTTGGTATTCAGGTGCAGTAATAAATTTCATGGACTTTTTCCTGTTCCAATGCTAGTTTGCATAACCTTGATAATTTAAAAGCTCATCTCCATATCTCCATATGAGTTAAAAAGAAGAAAATTAGTGAGCCAGCACGAACTTAAAAAAACATCTCCCAGTACAGTACGTAGGAAGGAACAGTATCATTCTTTAAAATTTAATATGACAGACAAATTCTGTGCAAGTAAAATTTCAAAAACATCTCCCAGTACGTAGGAACAGTATCATTCTTTAAAATTTAATATGACAAATTCTGTGCAAATAAAATTTCAAAAACAATATAGCAGATTCTCTGAGTGCACAATTTTCCAAATCAATTTTATCCCCAAACTGAAAAAATGGCAATGATAAATCGTGTCTATAGATAATATCTATAAATCGTGCCATTCCTTACAGATTTCATAAAAGACTAATTTCAACATAGATGCAAAAAAGAAATTGGGTTTTCTTTATGGTAACAGGAAGCGAGAAGAAATAAAAGTCATGACTAATTTCAACATAGATGCCAAAAAGAAATTGAAATGCGAAAAAGAAATTGGGTTTTCTTTATGGTAACAGGAAGCGAGAAGAAAAGAAATAAAAGTTCCATGACTTACGTATGTTCTTATTCTGATATGAATTTTCATTTGTCATCCATAGTATTTAGAATTACTTTAAGAAACTCACCTCCATAACATACGATGCGATGCGATGCGATGTCGCTGAGTTCGAAGATCCTGGTAAGCATAAATATGTTGGCATGTGGACTAGAAAACCAACCAGTGCCTCATAGCTCTTCTAAAACTTTTCTCAAAGCCGTGCTAATCATATGTGTAATCCTGCACAGTAGTACCACACACACATCAGTTAATTGCCAAAACAAAACATATAATTCCAATGACTTCCATCACTGCAAAATATACAGTTCGTTTTTCACCAGCATGAGTTAATCACCTAGTTCTTCTAAGCACATCAAAATATATACAATAAATTTTCTCATATACTTATAATGCCCATATACCCATCATAAGGTCACATTTGAAATTGCAAAGGATTTTTGTTATTAGATTCTTTGAAATTAAGGTGTATTTATTTAATGATTGATTAATTTTTAATGTGGTAAAAAATGGGAGGGGAGATATTTTTTTAGATTAAATATTTTATGAAATTTATACCTAGTTTAATGTTGTTGATTGAAGTATAAGTAGTTTTGCAACTTTTTATGACGTGAGGGTTATAAAATTATATACCCTTCAACTTAAAATTAAGAGTAGTCCTTCAAATTTTATAATTGATGACTAGTATGGTACTCCAATGGATATACTATGACAAGGAGAAATAATATCCAACCAGGGTGGAGAGAGAGTGTGTGTATGATGGGGGAGAGATAGAGGGAGGTAGGAGAGAAGGGGAGAGAGAGGAAGGAAAAAGATAGAGGACTTGAGAGAGAGGAGAGACAGAGGGGGGAAAGAGATGGAGTTGGAAGGGGAAGAAATACATAGAGAGGGAAAGGTGCAAAGGGAGTGGCAAGGGAGAGATGGAGAGTCAGAGAGAGAGAGAAGGTGGAGAGAGAGAGGGAGAGGAAGGAGGGAGAGAGAGATAGATATATGTGGAGAGAGAGTGTGTATGTTTTAGGGGTGAGAATGAGAGACAAGGGGAGATATAGATATAGATGGGGCGGGGGAAGGGGTAGAAGAGAGAGGCAAAGAGAGGGAGGGAGGAAGAGGGATAGATGGGAGAGAGAGAGAGAGAGAGAGAGAGAGAGAAGGGGAAGAGATATAGATGCCTAATGTATGTTTTTCCTAAGGTGAAGGGACATATGACTGGCTCAGGGAGCGGAGATCAATTGACATAATATATCGACTACGTTGGTGGCTATCAGGGGGCTATTGGATGCTAGCTAAAGACAAATCTGGGAGAAAAATTCTCCTATGGGGTCAACCATTGGTGGTGTGTAATAGGTCCAATAAACCTTATTAGTCCTAGTGGACGTTAATCATTATCATCATCATTATAACAAAACTTATTTATACATTAATAGTAATCATAAATCAAATGTTAAGATTTATCTCAAAAGAAGCTGTGTCATTTTCCATCCTTTTAATTAAGTTATGGTTTTTTTGGACATGTGTTATTGATAAGACATGATATTGACCCATAATATTGTAACAAAGCCTATTTTATAGTTGTGGCCATTTCGAATATGGTAGTAATTTCTGTATTCAAGCTTCTGTGATCCATAATGGATTAAGCAAAGTCTTTTAGTAGAAATCACATAAGAGAAATTTTTGGCCGACACATTTCAAACCAACAAGCGTGGTTCATCATCAAGACGAGATGAAGAGGCAGACCATGGCAAAGGCTTAAATAGGGAGCAATGTAGAGACCAAAATTATGGTCTCTACATTGCTCCCTATTTAAGCCTTTGCCATGGTCTCCCTCTTCATCTCGTCTTGATGATGAACCACACTCATTGGTTTGAAATGTGTCGGCCAAAAATTTCTCTTATGTGATTTCTATCGAAAGACTTTGCTTAAAGCCTATTTTTTCCTTAATAATAATTAGAGATCAAAATTTGAGATTTATCTCAAAACATAATTATGTCATTTATACCTTCTTAATTATAAAATGATAATTTTTCCTAAATTTAAATTTTTTATTTTTAGATTACGATTTTTCTTTTTTATTAAAAAAATATTTAAACTATAAATTTTAATCATTGAAGATAAATAATTTATATAGATTAAAGTTTTTTAATAATTAATTTATTTATAAATTTATATTTTAAGATAAAAAAATATTAGAATTTTGCTATTTATATTATTGAATTTTGATAATAGGAAAAATATATAATATTTAAAATTGTACCTTTCAAAGTGTATTTATCTTGATAGAAAATATGGTAAAACCAATAACAGCCTAAAGGAATTGATAAATTGATTAATTATTGTTTCTTAACCGAATTATTATTTGGTAAAACAATATAACTATCAAAATTTTAAGCTGATATAAGATACTTGAAATGTTTCCAATTTACGTGAGTAATGAGGGAATCTCATGAACATAGTATATGAAATTTACGATGAAGTGAACCAAAATTATCGGAAAGTGTTTTTATATTATTTATATTATAAAGAGAAAAAAACATTTCCGTATTGAATTTTAAATTTTATTTATTTTTAATTGATTTATATGGTTAAAAAGATAATAAAATTTTATTTATGATATTTTGAGTGATATAATATAAATATATTCTAAATAATTCGAGTGGGTTTAGTTTTTATCTATTTTTGGGTTTATATTTTATAGTGAGAGTTGATGATGGAAGTTATTTTGGGGAATTAAACTATTTTAGGGTGTCACCAAACACGGTTTATGATAAGTCTATGATGGAAGTCACATTAGGGAATTAAACTATCTTAAAAGATGTCACCAAGTCTCACATAATTTTGGTGATAATATTCCATTGTAAATTAATCTTTCTTCTTTCATCCAATAAAGATTTTAGTCCGTCGTAAACATAATCTAAACACAAAAATAAAATAAATAAATAAATATATTTTAAATTGCTTTTATATTTTTTTAAAATAAATTATATTTAAAATAAATAATTAAATATGATATTTGGAAATATTTATATATTAGATTTTAAATTCAAAATTATATGTTTTTTAATTGATTTATATTTTTAAAAATAAATAATTGTATTTGAGAGACACTATATTTTAGTTAGCGGAAAAAGTAGTTATTGTTATATTGTCAATTTTTTTTGTTAATAAAATTACAATTTTTTTTTATGAAAATTTTATACACATATATTAACTAATGATTCAAACTAATCATGGCCATGGGTATGTCTATTTTGGAATAAGGATTATAGAATTTTAATTTAATTATCAATAATTATTAGCTGGATGGTAGGAATTTAACCTTCATAGACTATTCTAGAATATTCATATTAATATACACAATTCAAAGGTTGAGATTCATCTCCAAAGTAGTTATGCTCTTTTTGTTGTTTTAACTAAATTGATTAATTACGAAGAAAAAGTCATTTGAACAAGTGTCATTTGAAATGAATTATGGTTTTTTTGGGCATGGGTATTGATAAGCCATGATATTGGTCCATAGCATTGTAATAAAACCTATTTTCATATTAAGAATCTACATGGTAAATCTCCATAGTTAAGAATTTTGTTCCCTATTCTAAATGTATATATGTTTAACTTATATATTAATTCTTTTTATAATTAATAGTAATAATAATAATTTTTTCACAAGAGACAGTTTAATTGGAGATGGCCATATTATGAAGTAACATGTAAATCATAAAATTCAATATTAATTATTTTTATAATTAATAGCAATGATAATAATTTGTTCACAAGAGACAATTTAATTGGAAATCACCATGTTATGAAGTATCATGTAAACCATAAAATTTAAGGTTCAAATCTTAGTGGGTCAAGCTAACAAAAAAAAATAGTAATAATAATAATAATTTAAAATAAAATTATAATTTTATTTTATTTAATGTTTTTCAACGTGAGATGCACAATGAAGTAATTGATTTGATGCTTGTTATGAATTGATGCTTATAAGTGTTTATCAAGAATTTAAGTTATCTGACTACCTTAATAACTATTATGTTGTAGAAATTCATACTTAAATTTTTATTTTTATTTTTTTCTAAGTAAATCTATTCTATTAATATGAAACAAAATATGTTTACATTGAGGCACAGGCCTCAACAGTACTGAACATTATCTGTCAAAAAATAACTTGACTGCCCCATCGATGGGGAAACCAGTCCACGAAGGCAAAAATACCCACATATGGGTTATCAGTCTTAAAAACAGGAAATATCAAAACATGGCAAAAGCCTAGGAAAGTTTAATCAGTTCAACCATTTCAAAAAAGAGCCAGTCAGCAAAGAAATACCTAGCTGGCATAAGGGTGACACCTGGCTGCCAAGTGTCATCACTTGAATTCGTTTGGGGCGGGTTCCTCTTCGATGAGGCACACATACTTATACCAATCATCCTCCTCCTCCGACACGCCGGTTTGAGGCCCACGAGCAGGTTGAACGCCACCAGAGCTGCCAGCAGCTGCATGCGGCCCTGACGTGTCAACCATTCTGCCACCAGGTGTTTGCATGTCTCCAGATTTTCCTTTCGCTGCATGCTGACCGCCACCCAATGCCTTGCCATGCAGGATGACCATCTCCTCGTCCATCGTTTGCTTGCCTGAATCATGGTCACTCCTGAGCCTGTGAGCATCCCGTTGCTGCGCTCCAGTGTTCCCCGATGGAGCATCCTGCGGATCGTTTTCTTCAGAGAAAACGATGGTGATAGTGGCTGTAATGACAGGTCTGTTCAGGGTGCTGCGGAAGCGAAATTGGGTCGAGTGGGGAGCAAGGTGAGGGGGGAAAGGAAAATTCGCGGTGTGGAAAACAACATCTCTTCGGCTAGCGCCTTGAAGTTGTGCGCGTCCACGGCCACTGCGGGTATCAGGATACCTGCCAGAGAAGGAGCCATATGGGTTGGGAATGTCAGGGGAAGGGGAGGCAGAGGCGGATTCAAGGCTAGGCGTCGCAAGAGGGCGGACACTACCACCATGAAATCCCCCTCTTCGACTTTGCATTCGGTGACGAATGCATGCCATGGCAGAATGCAAAGCCGAGCTAGAGTTGGCTGAAGAATTGAACAGAGGATGAGCAAGGGAAGGTTGGGTTGATGTCAAATTACAGAGCCTAGTTTGGGAGAAGTGATGCCCATTACCAAGGTCTACACAACTTACCAACCAACAACGGCTCCAGGTTCAGCAGCCTGAGGCGGACAAATGCAATGGAGTGGGGGGGAAGAACAACATTATGGCGAGTGGAATCCATTGATGTGCGCATGATGGGTAAATCTCAGCCAAAGTACCCATTTAATAAGCTTGCAGGCCGCCATGAATTCGTATTAGGCTGGCATGGGAGGGAACGCAGACGGCCATGTGACCCGTCCTCTCGCCGCCCATCAGTCTAATCATTTTAAATGGTTAGGTTATCACCCGCATCCAGATATATTTAATTTTAATTAATACAAATATAAAAATTTAATATTTACAATAAACTATTCTAGTTAAATATATATAATTAATATTATATATATTAAATTGAAACATATAAAAAAATACCATATAATTTAATTTTTTATTTTTTTAATGTGAGATGCATAATAAAATAATTGATTTGATGCTTATTAATATTTATCAAGAATTTAAATTATGTAACTACTTTAATAACTATTATGTTGTAGAACTTCATATTTAAATTTAATTAATACACATATAAAAATTTAATATTTACGAAAAACTATTCTGGTTAAATATATATAAATAATATTATATATATTAAATTAAAACATATAAAAAAATACCAAACATATATAATCTAAATTTTAATAAAATTAAAATAAACATACTTTTATATATAAAAATGTAAAGTTTATATGAACATTTTAAATTTATATCTACCATACCACGTGTTAAGTGTTAATCTACTATGATGTTGATCGTGTATTTAGTGGTTGTGAAAAGCTTGGTGTTATATTTTAATTAGTTAGAGTACACGATAGGATCTTTGTTAGTTTTGTTATCGCTAATCACATATGTGTCTGGTGTATTTTATTGGTTTCTGCATTTTGCGTTTTATAATTAGTGATGTATTTGAATTTTATTTCTCACGGAAAGGTATTTATTTAGGTTTGTGTTTTACTTATTTTATGTATATTAAAATATTTTAATGATTTAAATATATTTAGTAAGATTATATTTAGTTTTTTTTTTTTTTTTCACTGCTGGTTCACGGATACCATGGTCAGTGGTCCGCTACGTCCAGGATCGAAAGTCTCTAGAGTGGACCCCACCCGAAGGGGGTCACACCCCTAGCGAAAGTCTCTAGAGTGGACCCCACCCGAAGGGGGTCACACCCCTAGCGAAAGTCTCTAGAGTGGACCCCACCCGAAGGGGGTCACACCCCTCGGCCATCACAGACCTAACCCCAAGGGCTTTCGGGTTTCGACCCTGTGACCTCCCATTGGCGAGGCCCCGGCTTGACCGATTGAGCTAACCCTTGGGGCTAAGATTATATTTAGTTATTTTATGTATATTAAAATATTTTAATAATTTAAATATATTTAGGAAAATTATAACATTGTTAATTTTAGTTATGTTTTTTAAATCATGATGTATATTAAAAATATTTATATTGGCATTGGTAAATTTTGGTGGTCTTCATTATTATTTGAGGGAGTTGTTTTTAGTGTGATTTTTTGGACTTTCTGGTGGAATAGGGTGGAAAAATTTGAGGTGAAATCTTGAATTGTGTTATCTAAACTGGTTTTTTCGATTGTATATATGGAAAAATTTGAGGTGAAATCTTGAATTGTGTTATTTAAACTGGTTTTTTTATTGTATACATGGAAAAATTTGAGGTGAAATCTTGACTTGTGTTATTTAAACTGGCTTTTTCGATTGTATAAAAATTTGAGGTGAAATCTTGAATTGTGTTATTTAAACTGGTTTTTTCGATTGTATATATAGATTCAACGCCCTGAAAAACTCCTAGAACACTTCCATTGTGCAGAGGTTACCCATCAAGCTTGTGATTTCAATAAATTCCTACCAGAGTTTATAGAAATTAGAGCAAAAAAACCCACCAGAAAAACTTCCAAAAAATCATGATAACGATGAAAACTTATTTAAACCTCTTTTAACAAGGCATTAAAAAACATCTAACAAAAAATCGTGTTTCATAAATGAAAGTGCTTACAAATTACACCAACCACTTTTTAAGAAAATAAATCGTGTTTCATAAATGAAAGTGCTTACAAATTACACCAACCACTTTTTAAGAAAATAAATATAATTTTTTTAGCTAAATAAATATAATTTTTTTTAGCTAAATAATGCATTAACGTTTGTAAACTCATAACATGTATAGCGAACCAGCGAAGACTCTTAGCAATTTTGAACATAAGCTTAATGAAATAATTAAACTCAATGATAGAAATATTCCACAAAATTAATACGTACAATGATTTTATATTCTTTTTCACTTATACTTCACTAATGATGAACATTAAAACGTGCAAGTATGTTTATTCAATCAAAAATATTTTGAAAACCAAAAAAGAGCCATAGAAAATTAAATTAAATTATATATATATATTTAATTTTTTATTTTTTATTATCAAAAACTTTTAACCACCAATATGAACTTACTCTTGAGAAGCATCATTCACATAGTAAAGTTCTTATTGCTCTAAATTTATTTTATCACAAATAACAATAATCATACACATCTTTTGTAAATTATACAATCTACCATAGCTCTAAACCCCAGATAAGAAAATGTTTTTCCACATGAAATGACAATAGTTTGTGAACTGGTAACCGTCATATTACTATAGATAAAATCCTAAATGTTTATGAAAATATGGATAATTGCCATTACAATATTGTCATGCTTTCTTTATAAGGGCTCCAAGGTTATGATTTTCCAGGTATCTCATTCAATTGTCTTGTTTTGGTCTATGGGGTATGGTATCTTGGGAATTGTTCTACTGAGTTTTAACGGTAGCTTCTACCTTGACATTTTACAGCGGAAATTGAGAGTTTTATGGCTTACTGTTGTTAGTTTTGGGCTACATTGTTTGATGTTGGTGTTTGGCAACAAAACTCGATCTGTAGTCAATGATTTTATGCTATTGTATTCTGTGGGTAGTCCTATTGTATCAATTTTTCTCTGTAAGGTCAAGGAATTTTGGTTGTCCGAGTTTCTAAGAGTGTATAATTCAAACTCTATAGTCATTTCCCTTATCGTTCTCCTGTCACAAGTAATCACGATCTATCAAGGGTCACCAGAATATTAAGTCGACTTTCCTTTGTGTTTTGGGGACGATATAACTCTGCTTGGGTCTGTGTTTCATAATGGGTGACCAAATTATATAATTGGATTTCCTGTGAGTTTTGGGGACAATATAGTTTTTCTTGGGTGTTGTCCTTTTCATCGTTTTGAGAGTCAAATTACAAGTCTTGGGGTCAACCAAGTTAGTGTCAATACTATGTACCTCTTTGTGACTATGGAAAGTTGACAGGGAGGTTCCAGTAGTAGTTCTATTTCTCATCACAGACGCTTATTTGGATGGAATTTGGTGGAAACTGTGTTCGACTTGGTTCCTCTAGGGATTAGAAAGGAGATTTCACACCTGGAATCAAAAGAGTCTAGGGACAAGGCCTTCTTATTTGATTCCGAGGTGGGCGTTTGAGATTTTAAATGGATTAACAACCCAGGGAAATTTAGAAGGAGACTACACTTCTTGCATTATGTCGCAGTACATCAATAGTTGGACACTCTATTTCATTTGGTGCTCCAAGACAAAAAGGTGGATAATTACAATATTTTTGCAGGCTAAGAGGACATAAAACACCTCCTAGGGAATGTTCGCTTCTATTTGGATGATATACTCACACATTTGCAAAGGGTGGAAAAGTATGTGATGTTGGATTCTAATTCTGACTCTAAAGATGTCATTTACGCTCATGTTGTTATCAATGTTCAACCGGTCAACACTTCTCCACCATCCAACGCAACTCCCCTCTCTCTGGTCATCATCTAAGACTGAATGGTACTACTCCATCATCAATAGTGGCAATGTTTGGATGCAAATTATCTTATTGGCACTTTTCCATAATATGAACTGCGCATTAGGGCTTTCGACTGTCTTCTTGGAATCAAGGAGGCTAACGAGTGGTGGTTTTTGTTGGTCTCATGTCTTACTGTAATGATTGTAAAAATTTCTGGTATAGTTTTTTAATTTAGAACTTAGTATTGTGCCTCCTTTTGGTGTTGGAACACATATAGTTATCATGCTTTTTAATGTTTTGTAAAACCAGTGGTCAATGTTGATCAAACTCATTTCTAATTTTTGAAAACTTTGATTTTATTCAAACATATCTAATTAGACGTTTACACTCCCAAATTAGTCCTTTTGAATAAGCATGTTATCAATGTAAAATCCTTTTATTAATAGAAAAATTTTGTACCAACTTAAAAAATATAAAAAACTACTATAACAAATTATCATTCACCCTCTGATAATAAGAAACATAAGGGATAATACTTTCATATAACATTTCTAACCTTTTAAAGAAAATCGCATTATCATAACACACTTTTAAACTCTGTAATTATATTTCCCATTTAAAACTAAAGGACATGAAATGTGGAACTCCAAGAAGGGGTGTGAATGAAAGTCACATAAAAAAATAACTACCAAATTTAAATAAACATTATCAATCAAAATGTGACCAATAATTTAGGATACAAATACAAATAAGAAATACCAAAATAATGTAACAAGCATTATTATTATGGTTAAGGATACACTGGTGTGTAAGTCCATTATTTTATATGGGTTTGTACATGTATGTGGTAGAAGTTAGTTCAATTAATAACGTTACAAAGTAGTGAAAATGATGCAATTTAAAAAACCAAAAAATGAGGAGATTTAAGGGAATGCACTATAGGTTGTTGTTAAAAATTAACATTTTAATTTATTTTTAATGCTTATACAACATAAAAACAATCAAAGAAAGACAAAATTTCAGAAATTTTTGATCAATCTTTAAGGAAAATTCCCTTAAATGTAATCATTGTTTTGAAGCAGCCTAACTTCTCTAAAAAATGTAATTTTCTTCCCCTAGTTCTTGTCATGCTAATTGCCTGAGTAAAAAATGAGAAGATGGGAGAGGTTGAAGAATAAATGAATAAAATTTCAAAAGAAGAAAATATGAACAATAGATATATGCAAAAATTAGTTTTTTTGAATAATGTGTTGGTGAACTTTGTATGTTTGGTTGATATTGAGACCAAAAAGATTTATGATAAAAAAATTAAAGGGACTTTAAGCTCATTTATATGTTCATTGGAGTTAAAATTCCTTGAAATATGTATTGTAATTTTATGAATTTTGGAATTAAAATAAATGCCTATAGTATGCTTAAAATTTGAAGGTGTTCTTTTTGCTTACATGTTTGATATTTAAATTATTATATGTTGGTTAATTGTAACAACTTTGGGTTAAGTTTCCATGTAATTAATGAGCATTATAAAAGGCAAAAATAAAACCAAGGTCATGGGACACATATTTAAGGTTGAATGGGGGGAAAACATACATTAGGAATCACTTGTGGTTAATTATTGGCTATGGAAATTGACATTGGCATTGGCAAAAGGCAAAGGTGAATAAATGGAAATCAATCCAAGAAATAAAGGAAAATAAGAGAAAAGGAAGATTAAGAGAAACGAATATGCATGCAAAGGAAATTTAAGACAAAAAGGAAAAGGAAAATAAACTAAAAGAGGAGAGAGAACATTCTAATATAACTCTTGGACTCTTTGGACTCTTTGGACACAAATGGACATTCTAGCATTCACTTGGAGGAAAAGAGGAGAGAGAACACTACAATAAGAGAAGAGAGCACTTGGACACAGGAAAGACTCAAGCAAGAAAACAAGTAAGGGATGGGCAAGGAAAGGAGCGCAAGGAGAGGAATTGGACAACAATAAGCAAGGGCATAAATCAAGCAAAGAAAGAGCAACTAGCAGGATGATTTTGCAGGTAACAGGTTGCATGTGTGTTTTCATTGCTAGGATTTGAATGCATGGTGAAAGCATTTGGTCTATTGGTTATTTTATGTTATTGGCATGGATTTTGCTTGGATTGGTAGTGGTGTATAACCTTGCCTATGCCATTTCTTGGATAGCCATCATGAATTGGCTTTCCTATTTGGTTAAGATTTGGAATTGCCAAAATATTTTAGAACCAGGTTAAGGTGGTATCAGAAAAATACCAAGGGTTGGGGATGGAGATGGTTTTCTCCGGGAAGCCCTTGACAAGTGGGTGGAGACAGGAAAATTCCTCTTGGCATGGTGAATAAATTACGAGGCATTCAATCTTGTGTTGGTTTTAGTGATCTTTGGACCAGTTTAGGTGAGATCAGTATGACTTGAGGGTGGAGGTGGTTTAACCTCTAGAGTCCCTATTTGGTTATGTTTTGGTTTAACCCATGAGATCCAACATTCATGCTTGGAATATGGAACATGGGTGATTGGCTGAAAGAGAGATTTGGTTCATCCCAATCTATGGATGGGTGGTATGTGGAAGTCCCTAACTTGGTTGGTATTATGCATATGTTATTGTGTGTATTTATTATTGAGAATAATGAGCACAAGTTCTGATTTGATGTGTGATTATATGACTAGTTTGTCATGGTTTCATTCTGGTTAAATGTTGGCTATATGCACGGTATATATATGAATGCATGAGCTAATATGTGTTGTTGTAGCTAGTAAGAAAGAGAAATAAGCCTTCTTGATAAACCTTTAATGAAACTAATGAATTAGTGAACAATTATGAATTCATGACCTATAAGTATTATGTTTACAAAGTGTTTGTCTAAATGTTTCACATGTGTTGGATAAGTTTTCAGAAAGAGTAGAGTTTGGAATTAAGCACATAGAAAGATAGACCTTGTTGACAAAATTCTAGAAATTTCTGGGCAATTTTGGGCAGTTGGCCTAAATACTAGCCTAAAAATCTAGAACAGGGCTTCTAGCCACACCCTCTTAACTAGAAAATTTCAGTTGTTGCCACATGTTGGATGACTTATGCATGCAACTGAAAGCCTTTGGCTACATTCACAAGACTGCATGCATGCGACTGGGAGGTAAAGTAGGTCAAAAAGGTAGTTCTAGCTCAGGGAAGGGTCACCAGTGGATGTTCTCTGATATCTGGGTGATCATGTGTCCCCGAAAGGTTGCAGTAAGGTTTGATAATTAGACCCCATTTCCATAGTTGAATCTTGGAGGTTGGGTCATGTATAGTAACTTTCAACTCATAGTTACTTGGTGAGCTTGTAAAAGAGGGTGAAAGTGGGGTGGGGTGTTAGAGGTTGGTATCAGAGAAGTTTCATAACACTAGACCTTGGGGTAAATGTAGGTTGTTATGCAGGTTTATATGTTTGATATGAATGCATGTCTGTTACTCAGTTATTCATGCATGATAAATGCTAGTTAATTAGTGTGGGCATATGCATGTGCATACGTTATTTATGCATGGTAGTTATGTTATGGTTACTGTTGTTTTAATATCTTGATTCATGCATGTACTAATATGTTCTTGATATTATTATGTATCGTGTTAATCTGAATTGACTTGTGCAGTTGCAATAGCCTCATCAGTAGTAAGTTGAGGTAATGCCTTTGATTATGCCTTTATTTTATCTAACAGTGATATGTTGCAGGAAATAAAAGGCTAAGAGATGAAGAGCATAATGGTTGAGTATAGTTCATATAACTACTCGTTCAAGCCAGAGGAGAAGTTATTTGAGTACTAGGGAGAGGGAGACTCTCCTGATCTAGTAGATATATTAAGAAGTCTAAAAGTAAAGATCATAAGTTGTAAATTCGATAATTAAAGGTTGAAACAAAGTTACCGATCAAACGAGAACAATTACCTCAAAACGAGAACTCTAGCCAAAAAACCCTATAAAAATGAAAAATGGACTGAAAATGAAAAGTGTTGATGCTAGAATAACAATTTTTATTTTCGGGATAAATTTTCAACATTTTAAAAATGGCGGTAAAAACAATTTTTTTTGTGCAAAAAACACCCTGAAAACGAAAAGTGTTGATGTTAGAATAACGTCTTTTTTTCGGGGTAAATTTTCATTTTTTAATAATGACATTAAAAATAAAATATCATGACTCCGAAAACTTTAAATTTCTAACGATTTTGAAGCATGACATTAAAGATAAACTATCACGTCTTTGAAAAGCCTTAAAATTCCAACTGTTTTTAGGCATGACATTAAATTTAAAATATCACGTCTTTGAAACCTTAAAATTCCAACAATTTTCAAGCATTGTGCTAAAGAAAAAATACTTATAACTGTTTTCAACCATAACATTAAAGATAAAAATATCATGACTTAGGAAAACATTAAAATCTTGACAATTTTTCAACCATGGAATTAAAACCAAAGATTATGACTACAAAAAAACTTAAGTTTTAAAAATATTTCAAGCATGACATTACGAAAAGTTTTATGACTAAAAAAACTTTAAAAATGAACACCTGAATGAAAGGGTTATTATACCAAGAGTAATTTGTTTTTAAAATGCTAAATGCATAGCGATTTTAAAATCTTAGCATAAGACAACTTCATATATTACAACAAGAAATTAAATATCAACCATCAAATTGACACGTAGTGGAGGTGAACTCGACCCATTGTAATGAAAACTTAAAGACTAACCATGAAATTGACAGATTGTGGGGGCAGACTCGATTCATTATAACAAAAATTTTAAAATCAGCTATCAAATTGCACATAATGTGATCGGGTTGCTAGACGAGCATCGACACAGACCCTGCAGAACAAAAAAGAAAAAATCAAAATCAAAATAATAAATAAATATATAAATAAATAACAATGAAAAATACAAAAGAAAACAAAAATTCAAATATTGAAAAAAAATAAAAACAATAAAAAAACACAATTAAAAAAAAAAGCAACAACAACAACTATAAAACGTAAAAGAAATCAAAATTAAGTTGTAATATATATATATATATATATATATATATATATATGGGGAAAATATTTCAAAAATACAAATAATTTAAGAAAAAAAAATAAAATTAAAAGTTAACAAAAGAAAATAAAAAACACTATCTTTTTTTTCTTTTTCTTTTTTAAGTTAAAAAAATAAAAAATAAAAGCCAAACAAAATAAAAATTAAAAATTAAAATAAAACTATATATATATATATATATATATATATATATATATATATATATAACCCCTCCGCACCCACCTCGTGACCCATTGGCCCCTGCCACTCGAGCCCGGTTTAGCCGCAATATTTTTATTTCATTTATTATTTTTTTTTTTTGAAATATTTCCCTTATTTATTTATTTTTTATATTTTATATTTTTGTTTATTTTATTTTATTTTTACAAGTTAATATATATATATATATATATATATATATATATATATATATATATATATATATATATATATATATATATATATATAAATTGTTATGGGTTTTTTGCCATGTTTTTTAATTTTAATTTTATGTTTTATTACCAACATGAAAATCACCAACATTTAAAAAAATTATCCACACTTAACACATTAGAAAAATTAAAGTGTAAAAAATAAGTTGTTTAAACATAAAGGGTTGATGTTGCATCAACACTTTTCAAAATCAAGATGAAAATCACTAACAAAAAAAAATGTTCATACTTAATACATAACAAAATTTAAAGTGTCAAAAATAGGTCCTCTAAAAAAATGTGTTGATGTTGCATCAACACTTTTCAAAATCAGCATGAAAATCAGTGACATATAATTTTTTATTTATTTATTTTTACTTGAAACAGAAGAAAATTTAAAGTGCCAAAAAATATGCTAAAAAAAAGAAGGTGTATTCTGAATCACCACTTTTCAAAATCAAGTGATTTTTTTCTACCTCAAAAAAATGGGTGCTAGGTAATTTTCTCATTTGTTCGGTAACTATGCTTTGATTGAAACATAGGAAAGGCTTGCAAAATCACAAGAAAAGTAAGTTGAGGTCAATGTAGTTATTCTTCAGAGCCTTTTAGAATTACAGAAGCAGGGAAAACTAGGGATCAATCATGGAGATAAACAGGAAGAAAAGACTAATGGGGCATATGAAAGCAAATCTCAAAAAATGTATAGGATGGATGGGGATGATACAGTAAAGGGTGGAAGATCCTTGATTACACTAGTGAGGAAGGCTAGTATGCATGGATTTTATTATAGCTCTAATTCCATGAGACATCATCGACATCACTGTTAGCCTCATATGAGGAGTGAGAAAGGGGACTTTCCATAGGAATTCAAGAAATCCAAGCCTCCTACTTTTGATGGTGAGATGACTTAATCAAAGGATGCATAAGCATGGTTGCTTGGGATCAAGAAATTTTTTAAACTTCATGATTACTCAAAGAATATGAAGGCCAAGATAACTACTTTTAGTCTTAAGGGAAAAGCAAATATTTGGTGGGAATATGTTAAGCATGCTAGAGGCATGAGGGGAGATAAGTTGATTTGGGAAGAATTTGAAAGAATCTTAAGGAAAAAGTATTTGTCTAAGAGATATTAGGATGGGAAGGATAAGGAATTATGTGAGTTTAGGATGGGTTCCATGTCAGATAAAGAGTATACAACCATATTTATATAGTTATTAAGATATGTGCCCTATCTCAAGGATGAGAAAGTAAAGATCCAAAGGTTCATCAGTGGATTACCATTAGCATTCAAAGACCACATTGAGTTTGATGAGACTCACTCTTTGGAGGAAGCCATTAGAATGTTGAAGCACTGCTATGAACAATCAAAGTGCAAGCTTGAGTTCAAGCATGATTGGAAGGGTTGTGAGAAGACTAAAGGAAAATTGCCCAAGAAGCTAGGAAGACCTCAAGATGTAGGTGAGAAGGAAAATGTGGCCCCTTATAAGAAGCTCAATGCATAAGAGAAAGGACATGGGTCTCAACCCGTGGAACAACATAATAAAGGCAGTGGCAAAGAACAATTGAAGTGTTGGATCTATGGTAGAGACCATTGCAACAAGGATTGTCCATTATATCGGGGTGACATGCCTCAGATCTATAGTGCTCATGAGGTGCAGATAGTTGGGGTTGTATTTTAGAGCATTCCTTATATCTATGCAGTAGTTGATATCGGGCAGATAGATCACCGAGCATCTATCATTGAGATGGAAGGTAAGCTTTGTGATAAAGTTGTTTCCATTTTGATTGATCTAGGATCAAATTATAGCTATATTAGTCCTTACCTGGTGGATAAATTTCATTTGAATAAGGAAATGCATGCAAAATATTGGTTAGTGCAATTGGTTACAGGTACCAAGAGAAGAGCTCATCATTGGGTGAGATCTTGTGTATTTGAGCTTAATGGAATGCCTAGAACAACAAATCTTAATTTTCTTCCTTTGGGTGCGTGTAGCATGCTTTTGGGCATGGATTGGTTGTTTATTCACAGGACCAAGTTGGATTTCTATGACAAGGCCATAGAGTGCCAAGATGAGGCTAGAAAAAAAATAACCTTACAGGGAAAGAAGAAGCCTACATCAGTGAGGATGGTTACAACTATGCAAGCTAAGCGCAACTGCAAAAAATATGTTTATTGTTTTCAATTCATGTTTCCAATGAAAAAGGATTGGATGGTGAGGATGGTGAAATCCTTAGGAGGTATCCTATTTTACAATAGTTTCAGGATGTGTTTCTTGCAGCGATTCTAGAGCTGCCTCCTCATAGAGAGGTGGATGTCTCGATTGAGTTGATTCCAAGAGAAACACTAACATATAAGGCACCATACAGGATGAGCACTCCAGAGTTGGTGGAATTGAAGTTGCAGCTTAAAGAAATGCTTGATAAGGGGTGCATAAGGCCAAGTGTATCTCCTTGGGGTGCAACAATGTTGTTTGTAAAGAAGAAGGATGGTACTCTCAAATTGTGCATTGATTACAGAAAGTTGAACAAGGTGATTATCAAGAACAAGTATCCATTGCCTCGTATTAATGATTTGTTTTATCAGTTAAGAGGAACAATAGTATTCTCAAAGATTAATTTGAGATTATAATATCATTAGGTGCTCATCAAAGAAGAAGACATCTACAAGACAACATTCCATACAAGGTATGGGAATTATGAGTTTATGGTTGTTCCTTTTAGTATTACGAATTATCCAACCACCTTCATGTGTTTGATGAACAATGTATTGTGACCTTACCTAGATAAGATTGTGATAGTATTTGTTGATGATATATTGGTCTATTTAAAGAACGATGAAGAGCATGCAAATCATCTGACAAGACAATTGAGATTATTGAGAGAGCATAAGTTGTATGCCAAGCTCAACAAGTGTAGTTTCTTTCAGTCTTAGATTCACTTGGTACATGTTGTTTCTAAGGAAGGTATAGCATTGGATCCATAAAATATTAAGGCTATCATGGATTGGCCAACTCCCAAGAATGTGGATGAGGTCAGATCATTCATGGGACTAGTAGGTTATTACAAGAGGTTTATCACGAAATTCTCCAAGATTGGCTATCCTATTACATCATTACAGAGGAAGGGAAATAAGTTTGAATGAACTGATGAGTGTGCATATAAATTTGATATGTTGAAGAAATTTCTTACCAATGCTCTGGTTTTAAAGATTCTAGATACTGATAAGGAGTTTGTGGTTTGTACAGATGCTTGCAAGGAAGGACTTGGTTGAGTCCTGATGCAAGAAGGGCAGGTGGTTTTTTATGAATCACAGAAGCTGACTGGGCATGAGAAAAATTATGTGACTCACGATCTTGAGTTGGTAGTTGTAATTCATGCATTGAAGATCACGTGGAGACATTATCTCCTTGGAAAGAGGTTCATATTGATGAGTGATCATAGTGGGCTGAGGTACTTTTTTGACCAACCCAATTTGAATGCAAGGCAAGCTAGATAGTTGTATACTCTTAGTGAGTTTGAATTTTGGATTAGTTACATTAAGGGAAAATATAATAGGGTTGTGGATGCTCTCAGTAGGAGAGTGGTGGTGAATCATATATCTTAGTTGTGAGATCTTATGGTACATATTTAAAGGAGAAGGTATTACATTCATGACAACATGATGAGAGGTACCGGTAGCTAAGGAAGAGATTTAAAAAACAAGTTATTAAGGATGAGGAGTATCACCTCACAATATATGGCTTGGTTAGATTCAGGAGCAAGACTTATGTGCCTGATAGTAGTGAGTTGAAGAAGCTTATTTTGAGAGAGTTTCATGTCAAGCCATATTTAGGCCACCAAGGATACCAGAAAACTTTGAAAACCATTAAGAAGTTATAATATTGGCCTAATTTTAAGAAAGAGGTGGCTAAGTTTATTGCTAAATGCTCAGAATGTCAGTAGGTGAAAGTTGAATGCAAACATCTAGTTGGTCAATGGAAATGGGAGGTCATTTCCATGGATTTCATTATAGGATTTCCAAGGACATCAAAGAAGCATGACTCCATCATGGTTGTGGTTGAAAGGTTGAGAAATGTAGCTGACTTTATTGTAGTGAAGTTTACCAATTCAACTAGTGAAGTGGCTGAAATATTCATTAGTGAGATAGTGAGGTTGTATGGAGTTCCCAAGAAGATTATATTAGATATAGACGCAAAGTTCACTTCCAAGTTTTGGAAGGAGTTATTTGCAAGCTTGGGGACAGAGTTAACTTTCAATACAACTTATCGTCCACAGAAAGATGGGTAAACAAAGAGGATTAAAATGATCCTTGAGGATATGTTGAGGATGTATGTCATACATCAATAAAGGAAGTGGGAGGAGTATCTTCCACTGGTGGAGTTTTATTATAATAATGGGTATCAAGAATCCTTCAATGTGAATCAATTTTAGGATCTCTATGGTAGGAGTTGTAATACTTCTATCAACTGGAGTGATCTAGTCAGCAGGGTATTGATTGGATCAAATATGTTGAGAGAAATGGAGTAGGAGATGCATATTATCAAGAGGAATTTGAAGGCAGCATAGGACATGCAGAAGAGTTATGCAGATCAACATAGAGTATTCAAGGAGTTTCAAGTTGAAGAGCATGTGTACTTGCATATCAATACCAAGAAAAGTTCCTTGAAGATTGGGTCATGTGCCAAGTTAGCACAATTTTTGTTAAGGTGTTAAGAGTCTATATTGTATGCTATTTTACTCCAAGTTTGTTTTCCTTGTTGTATATATTTAGTCTCTTTTGTTTGTGTATATATACACCTTTATACATAGTTAGATAGAACTACTAGGGCTCTACGCAACCATGATCCGTTCCCACCTAGCCTCGTGAGATTGAAAAAGCATTGTTAGTGAAGCATAGAAAACTTTGTTTCTAAATAATTTTTTGGTAACCACACTTGGGATCAAACCCAAAATATCTGGCTTTGCAAAACAGTGAACATGCGTAGTATTTTCCCCTTCCAGGAAACTTCTCAAATGTTGTTGCTGTGGTGGCCTTGTTAATTAGTGAAGAATCAAATTTAATGTAACTTGGCCATTTATTTCAAGATGTTGAAATGAGATAAAGATGGAGAGGGAGAAGAGGTAGAATTTAGATTTGTGTGAAATTGGGTAATATTTAGGGATTTCCTATTGTCTAGCTCTTTAGAAGATTATTATTTAGCATTTCTAGCCTTAAAATAACTCCTTTTTTCTACCAGCGTCACATCTTAATATGTAACATAATCCAAGGTTGTGATTGTAAAGTCTAGCATTTTACCTAAAATACTTTCTCGAGCATTCTTCTTAACTTCACAAGTTTTTTCATCACGTTACTCCTCATAAAATTTCCACCATTATTGGGAAAGAATAGTGTTAGGCCAAAAATTTTGGGGAGTATTCCTTATAAGGGCTAAAGTTGAACTTTTAGCATGGGGTTGAGCTGCGATCCTCTTTTTGAAAGAAATCATAAGATTTTTCATGTGTTGCATGAGTTGAAGTATAGAGGAGATATATTGCCAGTTTCCTAAGTCTTCTAAGGGTAGGCTAGTCCTTCAAAGTTTTTCCTTATATTTGGGACATATCTGTAAAGCAAATCCAAGGTTGTCGATATTCATTTCTTTAAGCCTATGGCGACTTGGTGGAGGAAATGTACTATAATAATGCATAATTGGTATGAAATTTTGAAGAGAATGAAGTGAAATACATATTTATATCCAAGACAGAGAGATATTGTGAGACTTGACTTCAATTAATAAATGGAAAATGTTAAGGCTATATACATGTAGAATGAAATAAAACTAGCTTGAATAGTAGTAGATTATCTCTAAGAAGAGATGTGACGTCTACACACGTTCTTGAATTGTGTTACAATGAGGATGGGAAGAATTTTTATCATAAATAAGTAATGAGAAACCATAAACATCCAAAACGCTAACCCTAGGAGATGAAGCAACAAAGGATTTTGGATCCTGATGGTGTAAGTTGGAATGCCAACTTCTCTAGGTTTTAACCATGGCATATGATCTCTATTTATGCACAAAATAACCCATTGGAAAGGTCTATTTGAGGAGTAAATTTTTTGACTACCAATGGAATCTATGATTTCTTTGGCATCCAAGACTACCATTGGCCCATTTCCCTAAAAAATGTCGTTTATGGCCTCAAAACGACTCCAGATGTTTAAGAGTTTAAAGCTTTCAAAAATAGGGAAATTGTGTTGCGAGCTAGTGGCATAGGTGGGTGGACACCATTATCCACTTGGATCAGTCCTCCCCCCTTAGGAAGTAATTATATCCTTGAGTGCATCTATTAGATGGGGAAGCTTCTACTAAACTTAGTCCCTAGTGAGTCACTTTCCTTGGTGTAGGAGATGGCTTACTTTCACAACCTGATATAGTTGAAAATTATTCTTGTGATTTCTCTTAATTTGTGTGTCCACAATCTTATCAATTGTGGCTTGTTCAATGCAAACTAGGTTGAGCTTTGTCGGTGTCAGTTGCTATGTGATTTTTGAGGTTTCCAACAATGGTGGAAAGTATGTGTTTTATGGATAAATTCCTTCTACAAACAGAAGCAATCTCCCTAGACCTAGTGGCTTAGTCTAGAAACAACCAAGACAAAACCGCAATGCTTTCCTTACATATGTTTGAAATATGGGAAGAAAACCTACATGGAATCCAATGCAAGCTTCCTCCTTCTCCTAGCTTGTTAGCTCCCGCACCAACGCCAATTTTTGAAAGTGGAACCTACAATCATCCATTATAATCAAGAGAACAAAATAACATATACAAAAAATCTAAATAAGAAGTCAAGGATTCATGTTCTACATATGCATAAACAAGACATAATGTATAAGAGAAACAATGCACTTTTGTATTAATAATGGTAGGAAAATATTACAACCCTCATAGGCCTTGAATTTGTGAATCTCTCCCTACTATCTTGTCATTCCTTTGCCACAATAGTAATCCTTCAATCACATCTCAAGCACATTGATGGATTATGGACCTCTAGACACAAATGAGCAGCATAAGGGAATAATTCAAAGTCTCCAAAATCCAACCTAGACTCTATGGGAGACAATGAGTAAATGAGGTCATTTTGGATTTACCATTATAGGGCTTAGATCCACATTAGAGGGAGTTAATTTCAAGGAGATAAGAGATAAGACCTCAATAGTAGGAGTTTGAGATTTGATCCAATAGTAAATATTTAAAACCACTCCCGAATCTTCTAGAGAGAGAAACTTTGAAATTATTTTTCATTTTCCCTCCTTTTCAGGTGTTCATCACACTTTTTGGGAAAGAAAGCTGTGTTGGTCAGCGCGAATTTCAAGTGTGAAGCTTGCGTCAGCATAGTCTGTCTTAATGGTAAGTGTGATGATCCACAAAATTACGGTTTTTAGCCAATTTAATCTAGGATCCTTGTAACTTTTGGAAAGTGGATGCTTTTGGATTTGTAGGGGATGATTGCAAAGTGTAAAAGGATGATGATAGATCTAGGTTCAAGGCCATTTGTTTAGATACAACAAAATGACCTATGGTCCCTAAAGTAAAAAGTCAGAAGTTGTGGCTGAGGGCTGAAGGTCTTTACCATGTGAAAATTTGGATCAAGAATCAACTAAGTGAGATCATAAATTGACTGTTACAATACATTATCAACATGATATTACTACTGATGGAGGCATACCCATAATAAACATATAAGTCATTTTACATGTACAATGATCAAAGTCACGCCCTTTGATTACATAGTGGACCATGCTTGGATGAATTTCTGTATGACCATAGCCATCATACTTTATAGATCTTGTATGAATCCTGAAATCACAACCCAAATGGATGAAAATTTATCTGGGGTCTTCTGCCTTGTCACTCGACAATATTAGTCTAACCATGTGAATAGATGTACTGGAGTCAAAGATGGTAGACAACATCTGATTACCAGCCAATGATGAAAGTTGTTAACAGATGTGAGAGGATCCACCAGTAATGATAATGGACCTCAAGGTACTAGACATAATATATGAGGTGTGAATAGACATTAGGGGAATTTTGAGGTCTAAAATGGGTCTCCTAAGAAAAATGTACAACCAAAATAACTTTATAATAACCAATAGGATTGAACATGATGATGTCAACCATGGGGGATGATTCACCATTTTTGGAGTAAAAAAACAAAAAGATTAAAAAATAATAAAATAATAAAACTACTTTTTCAACTCCTATTTTCAACTTATCTCCCTATGGTTTTACTCACATTTAGAGCGGAAGTACTCGTTGGATGAAAAAAATAATTCCTTAGCCAAGGAGTACCCATGTTGCATACTTTCGATAGACCCTACTACACGAAAAATGAGAAATACATGAAAAACGTGATTGCAATCATGTTTTTCATGTATTTCTCATTTTTCATGTAATAGGGTCCATCGAAAGTATGCAAAATGGGTACTCATTGGATGAAGAGTCAAATTTGGCATCCAACGAGTGTTTCTGCTCAAAATTTGAGTAAACCCATAAGGAGATAAGTTGAAAATACAAGTTGACAAAATAATTTTTTCTTTTTTTCCCTCTAAAATTTGATGATGTAATCTAATATTATTTTATTATTTCCACTATTATTTTATAATTTCCTTATGAGGCCCATTTTAGACCTCAAAATTCCCCTAATGTGAGTTGAAGTCTAACACCCCACAGAATCTTCCGATCAAAGGCTAAGAATAAGAACCTAGCACTGAAAGTGAAGAAACTTTCCATTGATGTATGCAAGTTTCAAGGCATTGGAGGGAGTTTATAGGTCAAATTCCTAGATAATGTGTTGATGTCATTACGAAGTGACCCATCACAAGAGGGACTTAATGTATCCCCCATCAATGACATGAAACATGTATCAAGATTTGAGATAAAATGTGATGATTCAGAGTTGGTTCAGGGGTGAAAGGCATGAAAGAAGGATTAAGGTATTATAACAAATATCAACTGAGGGTGGACTTCTATTGAACAAATTGACGACACTTTTATGGAGTTGGCATCATTGGCTCAAAGACCCATCATGAAGGCTTTCAATAAGGTGTGATCAACAGAGAGACAAGAGGATTCCCAAACCCAAAATAGCCACGGAGGTGAAAGAGTGTCATGTTCAAGAGCAACTCGTTGCCATAAACAAATTTCATATATTGTTTCCCCAATTTCCCCACCATTTATGGCAAGTACCTCTTTATTTTTTTACAAGCTTGAGGAGGATAATATGTGCTTGATATGCTAGTTCATCCTTTGGATGAATCCTTCTGTGTATTTTTAACAAACCTTGAGAAGTGGTGGTTTGGTCTTGTCATTCTTAACAAGTCCAACGTTGTTTATGTTTTTACGAGTCCAACAAACACTAGCATAAAACAGATAAAATTTACATATAAACGACCATTTTTCAGTCGGTGGCCAGTAGTAGCTAATTTATAGTATCTTATAATGCGACCAAATTTTAGTCATTTTTAGCAGTCATTAATTTGTTGTCTCAATTTTATTGTCTAGTAGTATATTTAGTCATAAATTTGATCATTAATTTAGTCATTAATTGCCACAGTTAATGACCAAATATATAACAAAATATATTACTATATGGTCAATCAAAAAAACCAATTAATGACCAAAGAAATATGACCAAAATGTTGGTCGTGTTATAAGATAATGTAAATTAGTTACTAATAGTCATATGTATGGAAATTTTAGTCATTGTTTGAAACCAATTAATGACCAAAGAAATATGACTACATTTTGGTCGTGTTATAAGATACTGTAAATTAGCTACTAATTGTCATATATATGCAAAATTTAGTCGTCATTTGTAATCACAAATTTATCATTTGAAGTAGTGATTTATCTTTTTTTGGTGGTTTCATATTCATTATATAAATGACTAATTTAGTGGTTTATATTCATTTCATTTACTTTCATTATTAATAATTATAAACAACTAATTTAGTCATATATTCATTTTATTTGTGTTCATCATTAATTAATATGAACTACTAATTTAATAGTTTTCAATTGATTTTATGTTTTCATTATTAATCAGCATAAATTAATTAGTATGATTTTGAGACTAAAAAGAAAAATGTGCATGTTCATCTAATATAAAAATGCAAAGTTACATATTTTAATTACAATACTAAACAATATCAAGTGCAACTATAAATAATTTCAACCACATAAATTATATTATATAAAATGTCAAGTATCACGATATGACTACAATTTACACAATGTTAAGTAGTTCAACTTAATATTGGTTGGACTACAATTTACACATGAAATGTTGTTTCATCACTTCAAAACATTATCATTGTGTTGCCAAGGCATTGCAAGGGAATTCAACAACTCTGAAGACTTGACCATCAATCTCTATGTGTGTCTTATGCGGGATACTGACTCTAAGGGTATCACTAGATCAATTCTCTTCTCTCTCTCTCTTTTTGCATTTGTCGCTCTCGTGTTATTGTTCTC
The DNA here is from genome assembly GCA_031772625.1 of Pinus tabuliformis. Classification (NCBI taxonomy): domain Eukaryota; kingdom Viridiplantae; phylum Streptophyta; class Pinopsida; order Pinales; family Pinaceae; genus Pinus; species Pinus tabuliformis. The sequence continues at coordinate 893,615,083 of CM062810.1, forward strand.
CTCTTTCTTCAATTCTTGATTCTTAACATCAATATTAAGTTCCTTTTATGAAAACAAAAGAAGATACAGTGCAGAGTGTAAGACATGAAAGACGATGAACACTAGGATATAAACTGAAGTAGACTATAAAGGATTTATATGACATATACCTCAACGTCAGCAATGTCAAAGCCATTTTTACCCATAAAAGAAAGAATTTCGAACAAGTTTTCTTCACTTGGGCAATAGTGGCCACTATGTGGCCAGTTGACTTATATAAACAAAACAAATAAAACATCACCATAGAAAAGAACACCTTAGTAACTTAGTATTCAACCTTTAGGAAAGCTTAAGGCACAATCATGCCAACTAAGTTACATGCTAAAAAGCTCAAGTTTTAGATAACTTGTGAAAACAAAAAATATGAGGTTTGATGTCTAATCCTTGTCATTTTATTCACAACAACATTTCATTTTGTAACACATGAAACTGGTCAAGTATATAAACATCATGTGCTCAAACAACAACATGAAAGTAAATTTTTCTAATAATCATGAAAATGTTTTAACACAAAACAACGAAAAGGATTTCAATCAATATCGTGTAATACTAAATTCATCTTCAAGTTTTGGTTGTTGTTTAAATGGACATGATACCAAGTATTTTCATTTTCATAGTTAAAATACAAAACAAAATCAAAATAAATGTTCAAAATACAATCAAACAATAAAGAGAGGATACCATGGAATAGACATTGCAATTATAAAAAAAAATTGTTTACCTATCCACCAATGTCTTGTATGGAATTCCTAAAACATTTTCTTTCCCAAAATAACCAATGAGGTGAAAGAATCAGAACATTAAAAACAAAAGGAATCACCCTGGTAGATTTGATGCTCTGAGCCATGAACTTGGGAAACCCTTTCCCTTCAAACTTTGTCCATTTACTAAAAAAACATCATTTTAAATTCCATACGCAAATTTTCCCTTCAAAAAATGTGTGCACATGCAAGTCCAGTTATACCCAACCCACGTATATGATTTAAAATATGAAAAAAGTAGAAATCTCTATTTATTGGTGAGGTTTATGGGTTACATCGAAAGCCTACCTACAGGAGTCTGTGGCCTAACTATATCCCAACTGAAAAATTTATTTTTAGGTGATATAAATACACCTCATGGGGAAGGCCTAAGGGGAGAGAAGGATAGGGTATTGATATTATATCCAATTGGTCCCCAATCAAGTTTGATTTATCCCTATGCCTCATGCACTCCCAGTTATAGGAAACCCTTGTTTCCTCATAGAGATGTCCATCTCCTTTATATGGCATCTATGTGTATGCATTTGAAAGAGGATTGTTGAGGCTTGGGCTGGACGAATCCGAAGGAAGGTTTCACTTGGAGCCATAGACGAATCAGGTTGTATTCTTCCACATTCTTTTTCACTCATCAATAAAGAAGCTATGTCTTGTTCCTGATGTTATGATCTTAATGCTTTAATTCATGTTATGATATAATGATGTATGATTTCATGTTTTATATATACATGCTTATATGATCTAACATTTATATCTTGAACATGCTTTGAACTACTATTATTATATATGTTTTTTCTTGAATAAGTTGTAGGTTTTGAAGCAATGGAGGAAGCTGAGGGTTTGCACCCTATGGGAACAACCTCAAACGTAGGACCTTCAGGTACTATCTCTTCATCCCACTTTAGTAGTTTAAGAATTAGGACTACTTGTTTGCTTGCTTCTTGTTGGTGTATGCCCTTCGATCTGTTGGGGTTCTCAACCCAGACCCTAGGGTGTATTATTCCCATAATAGAACTCGTGACTCCACTAGGAATACATCTGGTATTTCCTAGTTTGGGTTGTCTCTCTTTTGACCTGGGACTTTTTGTTTGGTTTCTTGTTTTTCTAGTATCTTTGACTTGTTTGCAACTTGGGCAAAAAGTCTGATCTTCTGGATCAGGCCTAAATTTTTATTTCTCTTTGCTGACTTTTTATATGCGCTTTTTAATTCACACAGTCACATATACACACTCTTTTGTCTATAGAAACGTGCGTGTACGCATGTTTACTTGAGAACAGTCACATATACACTCAACTCTGTCACTGCACAGTCGCATATGCTTGGTTTGGAATCATTTTTTCAAATGCTGAGTCTAGTAAAGGGTTTTGCTTGATTTTATTACCTCCATTTAGTCATTGATTGTCTTGGAGAGTCTTGTTTCTTGCATATTTTCAGTTTCCTATCTCGCTTTGTGGAAAAACCTAATGAACCTAGGGTTTGCATTTTGGTGAAGTGTTAGTTTATGTGTTTGGGGTCAAGGTTTCTCAGTGAAATTCTTGGTTGTTCTGAGCTTTTGGAACAGGGAATTGGTCTCAATTCACTTATAACCCAGCCTTTACATTACTTTGCCTTGCTTTCTTGAAAGTTGACATCTTTGGTTTTTTCTTGGTTTTTGAGAAATTCCTTCTTGCAATCTTGAAAATTTTTCTTGGTCTTCTTGAAATCTTTCTTGTTTGTTGGAGTTTTTATGTTGTTGTTTAGATCATTTTGTTTTAGTTTTTAGCCTCTTTTCAATTTAAGTCTTATCATGTTTATAATTCCTATGGCTTGTGAAATTTGAGGTTTTTTATGCTTGAATTTGAACTTGAAGCCTTTAGTAGGCTTTGTTTTCTCAAGAACTCTTTGTGTCCTTAAAAAGAAAAAAAAGATAAAAACATATTTTGTTGCCTTCCTTTTTATTTTTGGCTTTGGTTTCGTTTTTGGTCTTCTTATCATTTAGAGAAAGTGTGAAGTATTTTCATTAGGTTGAATTTGCTTGACTTTGGAAAAAGTTTGCGATCGAATTTGTTCCTCCTTTGTGTCAAGTTTTGGCCTATTGATCTCTTTGAGAAACACATTTTCTTGATTTAAGAGCAATCCTTAGAATCCTACATTAAGAATTTTTGGTTTGCATTAGAATAGTTGCACTGTAAGCATTTTTAGTCTTTTGGTAGATTTTGAGTGTGAGTGTATGTTTTGAAAAAGAAAAAATATTTTTTTCTTTCATAGTTTGTTCGTAGAACCTTGTAGAAATCTCTTTCATCAAAGAAAAAGGGTTGCATATGCATGTAGCCATGTTTTCTATTAATTTATTTTTTCGTCCATAACATCATAAAGTTGCACTTCCATTTTACCCTTTACTTAAGAAAAGCCCTTAAAATGAAGCGCTATAATTAAAATGAACTATAATTTTTTGATTTGTCATAGTAACATCAACTAGTCTAGGTAATTTAGGGCCTTGGAATAGGTGAGTGGAGAGTTAAATATCCAAGGTCACTCTGAATTTAAACATAGAAGTTGATTAAAAGTGTGAAATCCAGTGTCGTGAAGTTGACCGGGAAAGCTCTTCTCTTCTGGGAGTTAAGCACAAGGGCGAGTGAAGGCAAGGAAGAGAGATACCCCCTCTCCTACTTGTTGGATCTTGACCAAAGACTGTTCCTCCTGACTTCCGATACGAACTGGTGACCTTAGTTTCCTTTCCTATGGACCACATAGGTGACTGCGGGGGGGAATACCCGTGGTACCCAAGGCAAATGTTGTATCCCTCTCATTAGTACTTCTGGAGGGTGCCCTTGCGAAGCTCGGGTACTTGCACCATCAAAGGCTTTTGATTGGAGGTCAGTGTAATTGTTTCTATTACCTTCGCTGCTAGGCTTGGGCCATAATTATCCCAAACTATCTATGGAAGGTCCTTTACTTTGCTTTCTTGTATTTTTGTGTTTGGTCCTAATCACACGAAGCAAAAATACATCAAAGTTGCTTGATTGATTGTATCTTTAGGGACATTTCAGTGAGTTCTTTTTGCTCCTAGATTGCCATAGATTTATAATTTTTTGAGTCTTTACAAGTTCTCTTAATAATTAAAAGTGGCTGATCGACGAGTTCATTGGTCTAGGAGGCTTCGTGGGCTCTGACCTACGACTGTCGAGCCTTCTTCTAGAATGCGTAGAAGCAATTATACTGGTGAGTTTCAATCAGTAGCAACGAACACATCAGAGATTGATCCTCTGCTTCAGGCTATTGTTTCACAGGGTAAACCTAGTGTAAGTCGTGATTTGGAGAGGAATACTCCTATCTTTTCTAGGGTTCTCTTCTAGTCGGAAGACGAAGTTGAGGTTGAAGAGATTCTTGAGTCCCCTGTGACTCCTTCTTCACCTTTTCCTTCCAATTATCCATACATTATATTATACGTTTGGACCCTAACTCATACGCCGAAAAGCCCTGGATTTTATCGTCCTTTTTCGTCGATGGCCACTACTGGGAGCATGAATCCGACTATGAGTGCTACTAGTGAGCATACTCCTATTTTAGTTCAAGGAGGAGGTACTATTGTTACATCTACTATCATTCCTAGTACTACAATATTTAGCTCTACCTCCATTCCATATTCGAGTGGGGGCACCCAAGCTTTTGCTTCCCACACTGGTTCCTTCCCCTTTGGGATGACTTTTAGTGTAATTCCCTCGGTTCCTCTAACCATCTCATACGTTGTTTCCACAACTATGACTTCTATCGCTAGTGGTTCAACCTATTTCTAGGTTTTTCCTTTTAGAAGTGGTCATATACCTCATTCTAACCCTTCTTTAGGATCTCTCCCTTTCTCCACTCAAGGTGAAGGTTATAATCCTTTTCAAGGATGGACTAGCCCTACTTTTAGTGGTTTAGGAGCTGGGAATCAGTTTTCTTTTAGCCAACAAGGGAACATGCCTTACTCCTCCATAAACAACTTTTAGGGTTATTCTCTCTTCGCCAATGTGTGGAACCCTTACTAAGGGCTCTCCTCTCATTTTAATACTTCACTTGGGGGAAATTTCCCTGGTTATGGTAACCTTTCAGCAAGAGGTGGTCAAAGTCTGAATTTTTCTAGACCACAAGGTTTTCCTTACGGTTAAGTTTCTTCTACGAACAATCCTTAGCAATCAGGTGCCTCTACAAATCCAATATATTATTTTCAAAATGTTGGGAATCCTACTCATAGTGGGTGGAATTCCCAAGCTCCTCTACACTTACCATTCTCGCCAACCCTAAATTTTCCAGATCTCTCAAAATTGACAAACGATCCGATCCGATATAATTCGGCTTGGCCTCCGGTTCCCACCAAACTTCCATCAGATATTCCAAAATTCGAAGGAAAGTATGGGGAGGATTCGACTGACCATATAAAAACATTCCATTTATGGTGTTCATCTAACTCCCTAATTGATGATTCAATTAGGTTGAGATTGTTCCAATGCACCTTAACTGGAAATGATACCAAGTGGTATATAGAGCTTAATGAGGGTACCTTTGCTTCATTTGGTGAATTGGCTACTATGTTTTTGAACCATTTTCAGTTGCCCGTTCGATATGATGTTGGGACTGAGCTATTGGCTAGTTTCCAACAAGATAAGACAACTCACATTTCTGACCATATTCAAGAATGGCGAAGAAGGAAGAGGCTCATCAAAGCCTATATTCCTAATGAATTCCTTCTCGAATGGTTTTTAAAATCTCTACAACCAGAAATTTCTAAGGATGTATCGCTCTCCGGGGTATTCACTGAAGAACATGCTATCTTTAGAGCCCAACAATTAGAACTTATATATTCTCAGTCTGGGATTCTTGAAAATATTTTGCCTGATTCTCCTCGATCCAAGATCGATTTAGCCAAACCGAAGCTAGGTCCCCATGTCGATGGGATAGTCGGATCGATCGATAACAACATGACTAACCTGTTAAGTCAATTGCAACAATTGTCTTTATAAACTGCTCCTTCGATTAATGCATCTTCGTCAATGCCTATGACTTCTCAACCTTCAACTATTAATGTTGTCCAAACTTCTAACCCCAAAGGAAATCAACAATCTGATGGGAAGAAAAAGGGATGTGGTAAGAAGAAAGATAAGGATGGGAAGGGTAATGCGAACAAGAAAGTTAAGTTTCCGTGCAAATTGTGCAATGGTGACCGTTTAACTCATCTTTGCTCTAAGATTCAGGATGCTCAACATTTGTTAGTACAAATTCCAGCTCCCAGGAAGTTCTAATTAACACTTTTCCCCAAGGGCAAGAAATGTTTGCTAACACAAATGCTAATATTGGAAACCCCATAGGGGGAAACCAGGAAGGGAAAAATCCATCGAATGTCTACATCATGAGTTCTCATGTTGATGTTGCTACAAGATAACATGATTACGGTGAACCAGAATCCTTTAAGGCTAACACCGCTCCCAATGTTCCAGAGCCACTCCATATTGAGAGGCTCGCAATTGAGTCTATACCTCAGATGCTAAAAGGCTTTGCAAAACGTTCGACGAGTAACCCTAATGACAGGGCTGACCAGAACTAATCCATTTTTGAAGATCTGGGTCAAATTCCTTGTGCAATGTCTACGTTAGACGTACTCCAGTTGTGTCCATCACAAAGGAGTGCGCTTATCACTGTGGTTGGGGCTTTAGATCTGAGAAAATCTCCTATTGTTACATTTGACATGTCAAATATTAAGAAGAGACTACCTCATCACATGGATTTCCAGATTAAATCTACATATCGAAAGATTAATATCTTTTGAATTGTAGTTTATGAGGAAGCTTCCACATGTGTCATGTTGATTGCATGTTGGAAAGCTATCAAATCTCCTCAAGTTGTTCCTTCACCTACTCTCTTGACTTCATTTGATGGTAATTCTCATAGGCTGCATGGAATTATTCCAGCCTTTCCCATCTGTGTTGGGGGCTAGGCGGTCAGTACCGAGGTGGAAATAGTCGATGCAAATTTGGATTATAATATTCTATTGGGATGAAATTGGATTTATGAAATGGATGCCATTGTATCATCATTAAGGCACATCTTATGCTTTCCCCCTAAAGGGAGAATTGTTACTGTTGATCAGATGGAGTATTCTCCAAAAAAATCCAATGCACCCTATGATTCTTTCGTTCCCTTAGTGAATAATCCCAAGCAGTCTGTTGAGAATTTAGGAGTCGCAATGTATTCCTCATTGATGGGTACTTTTGATCTTCCTTCTCCTATTGCTCAAATAAATGCCATTTCATTATCCAAGGCCCCTTCTCGAAGAGAGTTCTTTAGAACTCATTATTTTTCGTATCCTTGGCCCTTACCCTCTTCTACCACCACATTAGAAGAAGGGAAAGTGGCTGGAATGGCATATCCTATGTCTACAGCCGAAATTGCTTATCATTTTATAGTTAACACTACAGATTCTGATCCTAATCCTCTTTCACCGTGTTAGCGCTTGAGATTTCACCCTAGGCTGAGGAAGGTAAACCTTCAAGGCAACATCAAACCATTTCACCTCGTAGCTAGCCCTACGGGGTATGAGAAGGCTCTCTCCGGTCAAACTCGGTAGATCTTTCAATAGGATGAGCTGACCCAATTAGGAACACTGATATTAGGCTAGTAAACTGATAAGGAGGTTGATTTAAAGTTTTTTGGGGTTTTTGGTGGCAATTGGAGGGAGTGCAATTCAGGGTGTGGGGATTGAGCTCAGTTTTTGCAGGTGGGTCTTTGGGGCAAGGAAGGAGTTTGTGCTGATGCCTTAAGCTGAGATGGATGATCAAGGAAGAAAAAAGAGAAGCTAAAGAGGGCAAACAATGACTTTGAATCCTCTCTAGACAGTGGAAAACATAAATATTAAACAAAATTGAAAGCTGAGCATGGCATGCATGAATTCAAACTTTATCACTTCTTTTGTTTATTTAGCAGCAATAAAATAAGAGATGGAACACATAAACACACTTACAATGACAAGTAGGAAACACACCATCAACACAATAATCCACAAGAATCCACAATGATGTCTGCAAAACCTTGGCCTTCCTTTTCCTCAAATTGCAGAGATACAAGTAAAATATACAATAGAGCTTCTCCCTCAAGAGTCCAACCTCTCCAACCATGAAAATGATTGAGAAAATACATAATATAGGCAAGCCAACCTCTTTCCCCACCTCTAGGGGTCGAGCTCAGCTTCCTAGGAGCTGTTTCAACTAATTCTAAACTGAGCACTAGATAATAGGCAGTCAAAACAACTTGCCTCTAAAACTTAGGTAACCCATCCATGCATTTAATATTCACTATTTACATCAAGGAAACTTCTAGAAGTGTTAAAGGAGAGTAAATGTATCCATGTGCCATGAAAATTACCCAACAATCCATCATTTACATGCATTAAGAGTCAACCAAAGTAAAAACAGTGTTTTGCAGGCCGAAATAGTCAAAATGGTGAAATTTCCCTGAGTGGTCGCGCCCCTCCCTTGGAGTGGTTGCGCACATTGGCAGCTGTGTTTGAGGGCCTTCCTGGTGTTCAAATCAAGTGCAAGATAGCTTGTTGGAAAGGTCTATGAGTCTACTTTCCAACCCCACTGGAATTTCTGAATTTGGAGTTGATTTGACCCCTCAAAAGTCATTTCTCCCAAGGCAGCTTTCTGCAACTCAAAAAAGGGGCAGAAAGTCAAAATTTGCATGTATTTTGAGCTTTTGGAAGTCCAAATCTCCATAAAATTTGAAGTCCATCCATAGGCAAGTGTATTTTTGCATGAAAATTCCGAAAATGTAGAGTTTTCCCCGTTCTGAGCTGTCCCCACGAGTGGTCGCGCGCGGGGTGAGACCACTCCAACGGCCAAAACCTGTAAAATTCTCAAAAATGCCCAAAATGCCTCAAAACTCTCAAAATTTCTTGGGTTTGCTGCTAGGAGGAGGCTAATGAGTATCATGGTGAGTGAGAGAAGCCTCGGCCAAGATACGGAGTGGATTGGCCTTCTTCTTCTTCCCGAGAGCTTCGGTCAACCTTCTTTGGAATATTTTCATCTTTGCTTTGCAAACATGCATCCTTCCTCTCTTTTATGATGACCACCTTTGCCACCCCTACGAGGCCTCTGCTGTGCCTCAACCTCCGTAGAAGAAGACCGGTCATCACCTTGCTCATTAGTTTCAGTGGTTGACATGGTGTTATTGAGCAAGGTGGAGAAAATAGACAAAGTAAACTGCTGCCCTTGCCTGCAAAATGCTGAGAAGTATGCTGTTTTCAAGGGGAAAAAATCATGAGGGAAATGTTAGGGGAGGGATTTTTAATAAGGAATGGGAAAATATGTAAAAACAGGGATTTTTAAAGGATAATTCACAAAATGTCAAACATATCATCTCATCTTCCATCATTAGGAAATCATTTGCAAAGAAATATCTTTATTAGGGAAGACATGTAATAGGGTTACCAAGGGAAAGGACAATACATTTTTCAACAGGGGGTAAGGGATAGCATGTAATACAGGAGATGGGGCAGCACTGATTACTAGCATCAACAGATAGCTCTTAGATTTTGTCCTTTGACTGTACATTATTAGGCATACTCTGTTTTTCCAAGGGATTGATGTACTTTTGATGCTAAGGGGAAATAAGGAATTAATTTACATTTGTCATAAGGGGAGGAGGGCTTTACTTAACAAATTCAAAAGAGAAAGGAGATGCATTGCATCAAGGGTATTAGGGGGATAGAAGGGAGAAGGATGCCTAGGGTTTGGTTTTGGAGACACAGCAACATTCTTTTGCAAACAGTATTTCAGAGCAGCATGTCCTTTAATAAATATGTACAGCTGTATTTGCATTGTTTTTGCTTTGAATAACACAGCCTTCTTTTTACTGTATTTGTGAGGACTATGCACAGCAATAAGTTTCTTTTGTTCTTGCAATGGCTTGGCTATACATAGTAATCTTTTCCTCTGTTTTTTGTCTTTTTTGTTTTATTATTTTTACCATTGCAATTGCTCTTTCCTTTTACACATCACTATTTTGATTCTTGCTGTGTTTTTATATATTTTTTTATAATATTGCTGTGGGGAAGGAATTAGGGTTTTGGGACAGATTTACATAGAGGAATTAGGGTTTAAGGGATGCATATGAGAGGGATTAGGGTTTTAGGTATAGGGAATGGGGAATTGATATTCATTGCAAATGTGATGAGATAGAGACACATTATGACAATTGTAAATCTAATAGAAGTAATGGAGGGAATAAAGAGGAATTAAAAACCTTACAAGCAAACACCAACCTTAGCAAAATTGCCTACATGAACAAACAATCACTAAACCTATTTCTCTTCATATTTTTGATGGTAAAAATGCATGAACACAAGCTCATCATCCATGTTTCAAACATTCAATACATTAGAGAGGCCTACCTCGAGCAATTAGCAAACCAAAACGCGATTTGAGTGGATTTAGGAAGGTTCTGTGAGTGGGAGCCCTAGTGGTCGCGCGCAGGCTCCGAGTGGTCGCGCACACCCCGAGTGGTCGCGCGCGTTAGAAATTTGAACTGTGGAGGAGGCGGCGAGTGGTCGCGCACCGCCCAGGTGGTCGTGCACACTGCCTGAGTGGTCGCGCACCAGAAATCTCCTTAATTTTTCTGCAATTCGCCCTCTTTCTCTCTTTCCGCCCTCTTGCTCTTCTTTGCTAGCTCATAGAGGCATAATGAAGATGTTTAGAGGGAAATTTACCTCTTGTAGGTTCAATTTGAAAAAATTAATTTACAAAACCCACTCTCTAATGTTTTTGTTTTGACATTCACTTTTAACACTGCTTTTTGAGTTGCTTTGTCCTGAATTTAGCTTTTGAGGCGCTTTAACTTCATTCTTTTTGCAGGTTGACCATCTGATGGACTCTGGCGAGGAGACCAGGGTTATTGCCGGCATTTTGAAGACTTTTGAAATTTTCCTTATTTTTTACAAATATTACATGACCTTGGGTTCAAAAACAGGGTTTTTAAATCCAAGGTATAAATGATCTGTACCTGATGAAAAATATCAATGGAACATATGTACATACCTCCTTCTGGCTTGCTGGGCACTCATGGACCTTTGACTCATGACCTTGCAGTGATTTTTGACCAAAACCCTAGACCTAAGACTTGGGACTTCAAGACAAAACAAAACAAGTATGACACAAGCTTAATACCTGACATGACCTGATCCAGCAAAGCCAAGAAGGGGACAAGGACCAGCTCCTCCATCAGTTTTATGGCATGCCTAACGGGATGCAAAACTGACACTGATGAGACACCTACCTATGCATATGCAAAGAGCTTTTGATCACCGATGGAGGGCTCAAGACCGACACTAACACACCGGAGGATTTGGATGGAGATGTGGCTCCGTCTTAAACCCTTGACTCTACTTTTTTTATGGACTACCTTGATATTGTTTTACCATCTAAGGAAGCAATCCTAGAAGTAATGACGAGCATAGAAATACCGTGGGATGATCTGCTTCATCGGTTATATTTTATCCCAAACTTGCATGAAGTAGAATCAAGTTTGTCTAGCCCTTCATCAACTGGTGGTGTTCACACAATTTTAAACCATTTGGCTGAAGCACAATTTTTTGCTGAAGGTAACATGTCTATCATTTCAGAAGCTATTACGATGAACATCTCCAGGAATCCTAATATAATAGAGAATGTTTTCATCGGAGCTGAATGCTTCCATGAAGAAAATCGAATTTATACTGATCTTTTCAAAGAGTTTTGTGATGTGTTTGCTTGGTCTTATGAGGAAATTTCTGGAATTGATCCATAAATAGTCCAACATGAGATCAATACTTACAAGAATGCGAAGCCTATAGGACAAAATATTCGACTGGTAAACCCTAGGAAAGTGGCAGCTATCAAAGTTGCGATGTAGAAGTTGCTTAAGGTGGTTTTCATATACCCCGTTTCGTTAAACTGAGTGGGTCTCAAATCCAGTCCCGAATGATAAAAAACAAGGAACGATCCGCATATGCATAGACTTTAGGGATTTAAATAAGGCTTGTCCAAAAGATATTTTCCCTGTACCTTTTATTGATCAGATTGTCGATGAATGTGCGAGAAATGAGATTTTCTCCTTCATGGATGATTTCTCGAGTTAAAATAAAATTACTATCTATCCTGAAGATCAACATAAGGTAATTTTTTTCTGCCCCTAGGGTACTTTTGCATACAAAAAGATGCCTTCTAGCCTTAAAAATGTTGGAGCGACTTTTCAGTAGGCCATGTCCTACGCTTTCCTAGATATCAAACATATCATTGAAGCTTATTTGGATGACCCAGCTTCTCGTTCTCGCAAGAGAATTGATCATCATCATCATCATCGATTACTTTTTGAGCAATGTCATCATTATAAAATCTGGTTGAATCCGAATAAATGCGTTTCAACTGTCATATCTGGTCAGTTATTGGGATTCATAGTATTTATTGAAGGGATTCACATAGATCCTTTCAAGGTTGAAGCAATACTTCAATTGCCTCCCCCATATGCCATCCGTCAACTTCAAAGTCTCCAAGGAAAAGCTAATTTCTTGAGGAATATATCAGAAAATTCCTCCAGTACATCAAACAACAGGAACAAAGTGGGCAACAAAAATATTTTTCATTGCTTGAGAACAAGCAATGTCATGAAGGGGGGAACTATAATGTTCCCGAGAAATTAGTTTTCTAAAGGATGAAATAGCCTATCAATCCCCATAGGATATAGTCCTCCATAGAGGGGGGAAACCCCAAAATTCCCATTGTTTGGGAAAGTTTTGGGGCAGCTGGGCAGAGAAACCAAAAATTGGGGATTGGAGTAAAGTTTACTCAATCATTTTCAAAGAAGAGAACCCTCATTTTGGAGCATCATTGTGGATGAATTTATCTTTGTTTTTTTTTTAGCCAGAGGCTTTGAGGGTTTTCAGAACCCTTCTCTCTTTTCAATTTTGGTGGTGAAATATTCCGCCCTAGTTGGCATTCCTTTTCTTTTCTCCTTGTTTGGGCATAAATGTTTTTTGGTTGGGTAGCGAAATTCTAGGGGTATTGGTTGATGAACTAGAAAATTACTTTTGAAGGCAACAAGTGTTGGATAAAGTTTTCATTGATGTTAATAGGATGTCATCCTAGGTAGCTTTCCCTAGATAAGATCCTATGTGCAAACCCTAGGAAGAAAACCCTAATGTGCATCCTAGGTGCATGAAACCCTAATATGCAAGAAACCCTAGATCTATGTAAAAAATACACTTGTCCTATATTGTTGAAGCATGGCCTAATGCCCTAACATATTGAAACCCTAATTTGTATTGAAATAAAACCTTGAAAAAAACTTTATCCCTAAGTGCAAACCCTAAGATGATCTAAGCACATGTATATATGAATGAACTATTGGCAAACCCTAAGTATGCTTGACCTAACATGGAAGAAACCCTAATGAATGAAGATCACATAGAAGCCCTAATAAATGCTAACCCTTGTTGGAGCATACCCTAGCTTATTCATATGATGAAACCCTAGAGATGCCCATGATACCCTAAGCATGGAGATTGAAGTATATGATAAACCCTAACTGCCAAATATGAAGCCCTAGAATACCCTAGGCGCCATATATAAAGTCCTAAATTATTTAAATGCATATGTTGATGGTAATATGTCATATATATATATATATATATATCTATATATATATATATATATATATATATATATATATATATATATATATATATATATATATATAAAAGAAACATTTTGGGAAAATTGTTGCATTAGTTTATAAAGGGCTTCATCCTCTCTCCAACAAATATTTCCTCATCCCCTAACCCTTTATCATTGTGGAAAAAATAATTTTTTTAAAGTCAAAATCCAATATTTCAAGCGTACCTTAGCCTACACATGTCGACCTATTCACCCAATAGTTGTGTCTCTTCATTGGTTGAAAAAAGTATAAATAAAATTTCAATACACCTCATTTTGGCAAGCGATTTAGATCTAAGATAACAAGTGCATAAGCATACCTCTTTTAATTGAATTCTAGAGCAACATTTTTTGAGTTCTTTGTGAGATTTTGGAGGAATGATTTTATGTGATATTTTTGTTTTGGACAAATACTTTGGACTGTAAAATTCAGCCCTATGGAAGAGCACATATTTTGGCCTTCTGGTAAAGATAGTCTCTAAAATTTCATCCTATTTCAGGCCTAAAAGTTCGGTCCTATGGCCACTATAATTTTGGCCTAACTGGTCTGCATTTTCAACCCTACCACGGACCTATAATTAGCTCTAAAATTCAAACTTTTATCGAATTGAACCTCGGGCTTTTACAATCCTCTACAAGTCATCCTTGCTCAGAAAGGAATTGCAGCTTCAGACCTTGTGGAGGATTTGATTTTCATACCCGTGAGCACTATTCTTGAGGATCTTCAAACCAATGCATATCTGTTGAAATTTTGAACTTTAGTATTTCTGTAAGATTCATCCTATGCAAGCCTATATCTACTTTGTGGATAGAACTTACATCTAGAGAAATAAAATATATTGCAGACCTATAGTATCTGCTAAGATTGAACCAATGTTTGTCTTGTGGGAATGATATTTTTGGTGCAAGTTTTTGGCCATGAGATAAGGCATAATTTTTTATAAAAAAAATTTGGCCTAGTTGAAGGGCACTATTTCAGCCTATAGTGATAGACCTCTCGTTGTCTTGAAACAAACCTAAACCATATCTCTTTCCTAGGACAAGAACATGCTTATTGAACTCTGTCTGTAGGAGAATGAAAAACTCATTAAAGTAGTATTATTGGCCTTGCAGGAATTGTTGAACTAGTCTTTGTTGAAAGATCAATGAAAAACAAGAGTTTGACATCTTTGAAATAGACCAAAGGGTTCATTTGGAGCAACCTTGTAACATTTTGAAGCTAGTCCTTAAAAATCATCCAGAAACTATATTACCTTGGGAGAAGTATCTTAGGACAAGCATTGCTGAATATTTATTGAAGAATCTTGTAGATGCTAAGTTTGGAGCCATCACTGAAGACTTGTCTTTTTAAAATCGATGGAGCATACCTAAATTGTAGCAGCATTGTTGAAGTTCTTATTGAGTAATCCTAAAGAAGATTCCTTGTGCGGATGAAGAGGTTTGGAGATACCTTTGATGGATGTTGAAGTTGAACTTTGTAGCACACATAAAGAAGATCCCTTACTGTATTCATTGGAGACTTTGCTAAAGAATCATTGAAGACTCTTGGTTGAATATATTCTTGGAAATATGTGAAGATGATGTTCAGAACTCATTGAAAATGTTTTGGAAGTTTTGCGAAATTTCTAAGTTGTCTTGAAGTAGTGGATTGGAGCCCTAGAGGTTGCAACCTTAAAAAAGATCAGGTTGTAGCCTGTGTTGTAGTGAGGATTGAAATCCTCGGGAAGACTAAGTTGGGGCTTGGTGGAGCACAAGGTTGGAGTCTTGGATTAGGAAAATCTTGAGAGGATTGGAGTCCTCAAATAGACCAAGTTGGAGCTTGGTGGTGTAGTGTAGGTTGGAGCCTGGTGAATTGAAGATTGGAGTCTTCATCTAGGGTTGGAGCCCTGAAGGAATCATAGGTGTGATTGTACTGATTACAAATTGTATTATTGTAAAAGAGGATTGGAGTCCTTTTATTTTGATTAATAAAATTATTTACTTTTTATTCATTTTGTGTTATGTTTTTAAGTGATCTTAACTGGCATAAAAGTAACAATTGTAAAAGAAATACTAATTTACCCCCCCTCTCGGTATTTCCAATAACAAGAATTCTTCATTGGCTCTTGGCTCTGGGCATAATAGGAGGGCAGTGAAGTTCTTTGTTTGTTCTATTTGGCTATAAGAACCTTCTCATTTAGGAAATGAGTTATTTTGAAGTTGTCTCTATACTGCAAGGGAAAACATCTATTTGAACTGCAAATATGAGTTGAATCTTGAGTCATCGAGGTCCATTTTAGGAGGATAATCCAAGCTCGTAGAATTTCTAAGAAACCAAGAATTGTGGAAGTATGAGGACCGAAGTTGCAGTATGACTTGTAACGAAAATATAAGACTGGGAGGGCCTTCCCCACACCACAGTTCAAATTCTTGATCAGGATGGATGCCTCTCTATAAAGGAGATGGATTTCTGTAAAAAAACACATGGTGGCCTCCTGTAGTATAGCCCAATTCTCATAGCATATAATTCTCCTAAGGCTGATTTAGAGCAAGGATCACTGAACAAGTTTAGAGGGCCATCAAGAAGTTCTACACACACAAAGATCGTACTCTAAGGTAGGCAAAGGGTTTTGAACTGTGATAGAAGGGAAACTCAGTACCCCACAGTCTAGATAAAACAAATAAACAAAGTCGAGCTGAATCGGAACCAATATCCTACGTTGGTAGAGCCAGTGAAGGAAAAATAGGGACGTGGATTTGAATTCAAAGAGATTTGTAGCAGAGGAAGGATTTAATTTTTGAATTTGCTCAGATTCATCCATACGTACGGTTCTAGTTGAACGTTTATTAGGGTATGAAACCTTCATATGTATAACTTGGTTCTTTATCTAAATGAGAAATTGTATGAACTCTTATGTTATGATTTATCTAAAATCACATTGATTCTATTAACTGAAGCAATTTATTCAAGGAAGTTCATTTTTTTCCACTGGAAAAATTGTAATCTTTCATTAAACTTGAAAAATTACATATTGTAGATGCACGAAGCATATACTATGTGTCTGTCAGCCTCTGAGGGCTCGGTAGAAGATCAAAAAATAACAGCCTAAAATACCAGAAACATCACGCAGGATGTTCATTTAGTCCTTCTATTTTATGTACATATTTGCCACGCAGGGCCATGTAAATATTTTCTGTCCAATATATACATAAAGCTGTACAAAAATTCAAAAAATGTCAAAATATTCAGTTCAAGGGCTATCCGCCCTGTAGTAATGTGGGTCTATGTAAGGTCGATGGTAGTATTGGTATGCATTTGACCCACGTTGCTCCTGGATCAACCACTCTCCTCGGGGAAGTGACGTGGCCGCCTTGGATAGTTCGTCAGCACTGCTGTTATGTTCCCTGTAGATATGATTGCAAGTGATATCATTAAATTGAGCCTTAAAAATATTTATTTCATCCAAAATATTACTGAGTGTGTGCGTGTGGCAAACAGTAATATTATTGAACCAGTCTATAATGATCTTGGAATCTCCATATATATGAATGCTCATGCAGTTATGTCCCAATGAAAAGTGCAGGAGATGACGAAGTGAAATGAGTTCAACAAAATTGTTTGAGCCCATCCCCAGACCCATCCAGACTTTATAGTAATGATGTTCATTAATGAATAGGATGAAACCCCCTCCACATCCCTGTTGTTGAGCAGCGCCATCAAAATATGCCCAAGGGGTATTTTTATTGATATGCAGAGGGTCGTGAGGCCTTCGGTTTCGAGGTTGGGGAGGCTCAGGCATCTCGTTGTAAGCCGATACAAGGAAGTTCATTTTATTCAGTATTGTATTTTAATTATTGATTTGTTCATGAGAATATATATTGTTTGAATATGATTTAGTTTTTAGTTGACACAAGGACGTCTCAGCGTCAAACCCTAATCCCCACAAACCCTAGTACATAAAATTTACCTAGATCACTACATTATTCTTGTTAAAAAAGTGATAATGAGATTCTATTAATGTGATAATATTTCTCCTTGACAAACGTTAATTCTACAACTAGCTTCCTTGTTCTTTGCATTTATGCCTTGCACACACTGACATGTCCCATGATGTCTAGACTTAAAATAACTTTTGAATGCTTTGTAGTCTGTTTTGTCAACAGTTCTTCTTCAAGGATCCTTAGCATTGAAGAAATCTTATCTCCCAAAATCCCTTGCCCCATCCTGATTGGCAAGTAAAAAAGCCATGTCACTAAAGTTAATTTCACAATTAGCACTCACTTTTTAATTTCCTTTGTAGACAACACTTACGTTTACCTCAATAGAAAATAATATTAACTACCTCCATTAGTGAGGTTCCCTTGTATTTTATTGAGGTCATTAGACACAAAAATTAGAGTAACCTCTTCCACTGAAATGTTTTTGAAACTATAAGTGGGCTAGGGGCTTCACATATGTTCTCAATTTCAAGTTGAAAGCTATGGGTATTAATGTTTGCTTAAGTTTCATTGCAGCCATGGGCATGCTATAAATATCCAGTATCTACACAATGAATAAAAAATGGGCATAACATTAGCAAGCCAAGAATTAGAGACACTGCAATGAAAATCATATGCGTAATATGGATAAATATACGTTTCTTTAAGGATGAACACACAACCATTGTAGCATTCTTTTCATCCTTCTTCTTTGTCTTTGCAACTTCACCTTGAAAGGTCATCCTAGCAACTTCCATAGGACACGTAAACACTGGCATATGTATCAATCCTGACCTCGTTGTTGTATATATTGGTAATGGCACCCTAGCCCTTTGGGTCGTCTCTTATAATAGATTTTTTCACACTCTAGTTTTGTCGTATAAGTCAAAACACATCTTAGAAATTACTTATTTAGACTAAAATTTATAAGTGTGTTACATTTAGCATCTTTTGACATTTTAATTATAAATTTCCACAGTTTTTTCACAAAGTCTCATGGAATAATGTCATCTTCAAATTTTCCGGTCTACACTCATTAAAATAAACAATAATCAATTATTCTGTTGGGATTCTCTTTTATGGAGTAGATTTACCAGCCTAAATTGAGTGTAAATCCAATAGTAATCAAAGTCCCACCTTCCTTAAGAGAGTTCCCTCCATAGGATGTCCATGCAAAACAGGCAGGATAATTGTTAATTTTCTCCCTTCTCCAAAACAAGCATGCCTACTTTTAAGTTTTAAGGCAACATGAGGTTCACCCACGGTTTCCACTACCAATGGAATTAATTAACTATTGATCACAATTCCAAATTCTTGGGTTAGGTTCAGTTGCATGTGAAATAGGACAAATTTCAAATCCCCTTAAGTCAACTGATTGGGACACATGAGATGGCCAAATATTAACTCTAGTCTCTCATGCATTCTTTAAGTGCTATGGAATTACTCAATTTCAACTGTAAATGTAGATATATCCAACAATAGACATCATATAACTCTATTAGCTAAGAGAACCGAGTTGACCACATTGTTTTTAAAATTCTATGGATGCTACAAATAGCCATATTACTTCTAGGTAAGTGGATAAGGTTCCCCTGCAATTTATTTGATCTCACTTTAAAACTGCCAAAAATGGATGAAGCTCATGTTAAAACTTGGACAAGCTACGAATCAAATCAAGGACTTGCACCTCTAGCTATATGACTGCTCTGCCACTGATTATGCCCACCTGTTTCATGACAGGAAACCTAGTTTGGATGGTGGATTGATATTATAACAGAGGGTTAAAAACCATCTCTCTTCCCTTTTCCTTTTATAGTTTGTTCAGTTTGTGATGCTTTTACAAGGATCAAAACATGGATGTTTTCATGGTGCGAAAAGGGTTACAATTTATAACCCCCAACCTACCTAGTGAAAATTGTAATATGTTGTATAGGCATCAACAACACTTCAAACAAAGTTAAACCTATGTATTATTTTCAGTGCAGTGTTGACCATTTTGGGTTGGGCAAGTTCAAAAACCTTCCTCGATTTACAGATACAAATTTCACTAACAAAAACCTTCAGGTACCACGCCAGAGGGTTTAAACGTTTGAACAAGTATAAAACTAGTTCAAGATGGGCAAGGGAAATGAATGATAACAAAAAGAAATTACATTATTGTTCATAGGTCAATGGGACTCAAAAGTACAATAAGAGACAATGTTAATGCGATTGTGCCTAGGGTATTTAAAGGATAAAACTTTTGTTTGTATACTAATTTCAATCTAATATCGAAACCAACAAGGAAAAAGAAATAAGCAATGGTCTACTTACTAGGATTCTTGCAGAAAGAGACTATGAGGGGCCTCTTCTCAAGAGAGTATTGAGAGAAAATTTCACAGCCGCATGCTCGACTTGGTGCAAAATGGTATAAAAATTTTGTCTTTCGAAAGTTTCTTTATTGAATGTGGTTATTTCCTTGAAACGAGGGGCATGATCGGGCCCCTCCCATTTGCAAAAATACGAAGGCCGATTGAAACAACTCCTCTGATCTAGCTCCTGCAGCCAGTTCCTGTACATGACTGCACTAATCATAATAAAAAATAAATCCAATTACCCAAAACCTAATCTCCAAAATAAGAAAATACCATAAACATTCAACTCAAAAGGAACTTAAAACATAGCGTAAACCCATCACCTATTCGCTGGAAATGCCACAATCCTTCTCAATACGATAATTTGGGCTGTAACATCTTCCTTCTCCTATACTCATGATAGAAAATCGTGATTCATACATTGTATTGTTCTCTGGTACATGATGATAATTTGTGTTTCGCATAAAACAACAAAAAGATCCAAAATAAACACAGTAAATGCCAATCCCGTCAGGTGAAAATGCATCAGACTGAATTCCTTATTGTTATACTGCTGCGGGAAAGAATAAATAAAAAAGGGTTGGAACGCGCAAAATTCCTCTCATTTCTTAATGTATATGAGTGAAGTGTTTTCCCTCTCCCAAACTCAACATTTGCCCAAATTATTAAATCATCTCTATATTATAAGGATTAAAATAACTCTCCAATCTTAAGTTAATAAATCGATTCAAAAACCTCTTTGCCTCTAAATTTGAACATTGTATATGGATTGAGAGACCCCCTTAATTTATATAAATTTTAACATTGTAGATGGATTTAAATACCTCTTTATCTCTAAATTTTAAACTACAGATGGATTCAGAGGCCCCCTTAAAGGGTGTCTTTGAATCTATCTACAATGTTAAAAGGGGGTCTCTGAATCCATTTGTAGTGATAGAATTTAGTGAAATGTAACACTTCAGTATCAAAATTACAATTTTCCATTTCTGGAGTGACACAATTAAAAACAATTAGCATAAATGATAATTCATATACTTTTTGTACTTGTTAGTTGGTCATATTTTTATTCTTAGACTATACTAGTCGTTTACATTAATCATTTTAAAATTTGTCACTTATTATCTAGTCATATATTTTAATCCTGGACTAAATTAGTCATTTAGGTTAGTCGTTTTTAGTTGGTTCACTTATTATCTCATTGTATATTTTATCCTTAGACTAAATTAGTCATTTTTAGTTTAGGCATTTAAAATTGCTCAAATTTAGTAGTAATTAACTTGAAATATTTTTTTTAGTTGTGTAGTCACTAATATCTCATTTTATACTAGTTCATTTTTTTAATACAAATTGGCTAATTAGTTACTAAAAAATGACTAAAATTTACATATAAACGACCATTTTTCAATTGGTGACCAATAGTGGCTAATTTATAGTATTTTATAACACGACCAAATTTTAGTCATATTTAGCGTAATCATTAATTAGTTATCTCAATTTCATCGTCTAGTAGTATATTTAGTCATTGGTTTAGTCATTAATTGTCACAATTAATGACCAACTACACAACAAAATATACTTCTATATGATCACCCAATAAAACGAATTAATGACCAAAGAAATATCACCAAAATATTGGTCGCATTATAAAATACTACAAATTAATTACTAATAGTCATATATATATGCAAATTTTAGTCATCGTTTGAAACCAATTAATGACCAAAAAATATGACTTTGGTTGTGTTATAAGATACTTATAAATAAGTTACTAATAGTCATATATATGCAAAATTTAGTCGTCATTTGCACTCCCAAATTTATCATTTACAATAGTCATTTATATTTTTCTGGTAATTTCATATTCATTATATAAATGATTGATTTAGTTGTTTATATTCAATTTATTTACTTTCATTAACAAGCATTATAAATGACTAATTTAGTTGTTATATATTCATTTTATCTAGTTTATAATTAATTAATATAAACTACTAAATTAGTAATTTTAGATTGATTTTATGTTTTCATTATTAATCAACATATATTAATTAGTATGATTTTGTGAATATATTAAAAAAAGGTCATACAATGTGCATGTTCGTCTAATATGAAAACACAAAGTTACACAATTTAATTACAATACTAAATAATATCAAGTGCAACTATAAATAATTTCAACCACATAAATTATATTATATGAAATGTCGAATATTACAATATGAATTTCCAACTTAATATTGGTTGGACTACAATTTACATATGAAACATTGTTTCATCACTTCAAAACATTATCATTGTGTTTCCAAGGCATTGTAAGTGAATTGACCAACTCTAAAGACTTGACCATCAGTATATATGTGTATGTCTCATGCAAGATATTTGCTTTAAGAGTATCACTAGACCAATACTCTTCTCTCTATCATTCTGCATTTGTTTCTCTAGTGTTATTGTCTCATCGTTCTTAAATTCTTGCTTCTTACCATCAATAGTGAGTTCCTCTTCTGAAAATGAAAGAAGATACAATTCAAAGTATAAGACATGAAAGACAATGAACACTTGAATATAAATTAAAGTCAACAATAAAGGATTTATATTCCATATATCTCAAGATCAGCAATGTCAATGCCATTTTTCCCCAGAAAAGCAAGAAACTCGAACAAGTTTTCTTCAGTTGGGCAATAGTGGCCACTATGTGGCCAAATGACTTGTATAAACAAAGAAAATAAAATGTTACAATAGAAAAGAGCACTTTAGGAACTTAGTATTCAACCTTTAGGAGCTACTGAAACATGGAATAGAAAGAAACAAGAAAGCGCATGCCTAAAACATGGAAGACAGACAAAGAATAGACAGTGTGGGAATAATTCCATTAGAAATAAAGAAGCAATAAAGTTTGCAATTTCATTAAGTGTAAACATGGTTTAAGTAATTAGATATTATAAAAAAAAGGTAATCTGATATCACAACGTGACATCCAAAATATGCACGTGCAGATAAGAACATGTTATCTTATACAAAAGACTACAAGAATGCTCTACGAATCATTGATCTTGTTGGACATGCATAGTTACTTGTCGGTAGGTATATACAGTATGCACCCATACACAAAAATTCTTACTTCTCATACAATGGAAACTGCTTTTACATTATAAATTATTGCAAGAAAAACATGTAGATTAAATATTCAAAAGAGACTATTGACATATATTAGAAAAAAGACTCAACTTCATTGTAACACTCGCTAGGCATTGAGGTAACTAATTTAGAATGCATGTCAATATTTTGATACATAAATAAGCTTCACAAATTCAAAGAAATCTTACAGTGACATATGAGGTCACTTTTGACCATATCTAGAAGATGGATGTAGCCTGACATTACTGTCCAAGAAATTGAAGCCTAGAACAATAGAAATTACTCGTATCCAACACCTGAAACATTGAGATCAACACTTAGATCTAATACCTATATAGAAAAAGA
This sequence comes from Pinus tabuliformis, assembly GCA_031772625.1. Classification (NCBI taxonomy): domain Eukaryota; kingdom Viridiplantae; phylum Streptophyta; class Pinopsida; order Pinales; family Pinaceae; genus Pinus; species Pinus tabuliformis. The sequence continues at coordinate 893,638,373 of CM062810.1, forward strand.
GATAGAAGAAAAAAGCAAAGAATAGGCATTTGATGCAGCTTAGCATTACCATCAAAGAAAATCAAGCCTGGAACAATAGAAATTACTCATATGCAACAGTTGCAACACTGAGATCAAAACTTAGATCCAATGCTTTCAAAAACAAAAGAGATAGAAGAAAAAAGAAAAGAATAGGCATTAAGGGTAGGCCAAAAAATCAATATTGTTAAGGGTAGTAGTTGAAATAAACCTACTGAAAAATAAAAGAAAAAATATTCAAGTGTAAATAAATAGTAACTCTACCTTTCCTGTGATTTGAGTGTACATAGAAATCACATCTTGAACCGTTGTCTCAAGATGTGTAGTTGCATCATAGCTCTGCAGGAAAAAATTCTCTACATTATGGTACCTTCCTAGACTTGATAATAAAAAGATATCCACAAATAAATGTAAAAGTCAAAGAAAATATGAAAATACCATTTACTTTTGATATGAAGCCATTTTCAAGAGATGGTTCATTAACAAGTTCATATATATCTTAAGTGTTAAAAAAATCCTCATCAACTGCTCCAAGCAAATTTAATCCTGGTTGTAATCCTTTCTCGGGTTGGTCAGTATATGCTTCTATTGAAACAAATGCAATGCATTTTCCTTTGGGAGTAACATTATGTGAATGGGAACAACAAAATACATATCTACAAAATGAAAGGTGAAGAAAATTCATGTAATTACAAAGTAGAGGGTACAATAAAAACCTGTAATATGAAATCATAAATCTACATTGATGCATTTACATGTATCTCATGCATAAATTTCCATGGCAAAACCTTGTTATTGAGAAACTACGGTCTGTAATGAGGGCAAAATATGAATTCCTCCTATTCATCCAAAAAAGCACAAGGCAAAAATATGATTTTTGAAAAGACAAAATATGTAATAAGAGGATATACATATCATATTTGCATCCAAGTTGCTTTTGAGGAAAAATAATCTACAGTGATTATGAATCATTTGTATTCGGAATGGGGTGGTCCATGATGAAAATTGCTTGAGAAACTTCCCCTATATTCTTAACCTGGCTAAAAAAAACATGTCAGGTAGCGTGACATAGGACTATTCTACAAGTATGCTATAATAAAAATAAAAGAAAAAATGATCAAGTGCAAATGGGGTGGCTCGTGATAGAAATTGCTAAAGAAAACTTACCTATCTTCTTAACTTGACTCACGAAAACATGTTAGGTAGCATGACATACAAACATAGGAGTATTGTACAACTATGTTATAATAAAACATATTTTAAGTTTAAGATCATTCAAGTAAAATTAACTTGTTAGGTAGATATGATGAATCACAAACAATTTTTTTACATCTGGTAATTTCACCCTCTAATGTCACCCCATTCACTTTACCTTCTTCATCAAATTTCATCTGTGCATTTACAAAATAAATTTATACACAAATTATAAAATCATAATCATTCATCCAGTGGAAATGAAAAATGCGGTTTTTGTATTTCTTAAAAATGTTGAAATGATTAAATAGAATCATTAAAGCAATTACACAATGACTCAAATTGAAAATTTGCAAAATATTTGTATTATTAACTATGCAAAAGAATATTTCAGTGGCACAACTAGTTCTCTAAGTAATCCTAATTTTACATCTAGCTCACCTATGACATCCAATGGGAAATCAGAAGGTAAAACAACCAAAAGCATATGTATCTCTCCAAGATGAAAAAAAAACTTGAAATCTCGTGCCAATCAGATGGAATTTCAAATCTATAGTTTATTTAGATCACCACTTGAAAGACTCCATTTCCTAGTTTTCCCTCCATCTCATTTGCATTGGTTGTAGCAATGCCTTTCTTCCACCCATACTAGGGTTAAATAGTATGCACGAACCTTAAATGGGTCACTAGAATATTTTTTTTCTTTTAAATCCAAATGAGTAATGATTATATTAAAGGAAAGATGTCGCCAAACTGTACAATGAGATGTTAATAAAATCATAATTTTTTGAGTTTGGGTCTAGAAAATGCAAAGAAAACAAAATATGCAGGGAGTCTATCTAAATCCCACCTCACCTTTAAAATCTCCCTCAAAAACTCTATATCCCTAGTACCATAAATTCTTGCATATTTTCCCAACATAAACTTAAATTTGCAAAACATAAAACCTGTAGAGATTTAGGAGTTGTCCATTAAACAAATGCTACTTGTTCTTACTTAATTGTTCACCTCAACCTCTTCTACTACAATGGGATTTTGTACTTGGTAAACTGTTTCAAGTGTTCACAACCTATGAAAGCACCAATTTCACTAAACACTACAATTGTAGGGAAAAACCACCATACATGTTCCACCACTAAAGAGAATTCATCTTCTTCAAATCTCTAGTTTAATAGACAAAACAATAGTCTTTCAATATTGATTGTTTGTGCTCATGATATCACACTCTTCATTGGGGGCAAGCTTGTCTGCTATTCACATGTGATCACTTTCAACCTTTGGATCCATGTGTGGTTTTCTCTTCACCAAATGGCGTTTCCAACTATGACGCAACAAAGCATTTTGGTGTAAGGACATATGTTAAGGAATCAAATGGAAATTTTGCTTCACCCACTGTTCTTCCACCTCTATGTAGAATATAGTCACAAAATTTTAGATCTCTCATCTGAATAATGTCCTTAAGCTGGCCTAGCATGGTTTCCATCTGTTCATAAGCCGACCCAATCATTGGTTGATCTAAATTTGCAAAGAAAATCATATTATAAATTGGCTTGGTGAACAACAAAATATACTTAATCTATGCCCAAGAATAAGGATAAATAATAGTGTCTTGCATTATATAGGAACCATCCCTATCTAATGTACTATGTATCCTTAGTTTCTCCCATAAATCACTCACTATCATATCAAACAATGCTCATCAAACATTCAACAGACGCCTAAAGGCAAGCAAAACTGACCAAATATAGTCCTTGCAAGTTTAAGTAGCTACAAGTAGAGTGAATTTGGTAAATATAGTGGACAACAATATACACTGAAATGAAGTTTATGATGAGCATCAATTCCTTGTACAAGGCATTGATCCAGTCACACTCTCTATGCATAGCAATATCATCTATAAGAAAAATTCAATGTCTTCACCAAACAACCTGTTACCCACCATATCACACGAGGGTTGCACATGGGGTCTTAATCACATGTTCTAGATTTTTACATATCGGTATCATGATCCTAACCCTCCAAAGGTTGGGACATTGGTAGAGGAAAACTGTGGCAGTGGATGAGAAGTGGCTTATGTGGTTGATTGTCATGTCTTGGTTTTCTCTTCATAATGACATCTTGGTTGATGAGGCTTTGGGATTTAGAAATTTATGGTAAATGGATATGAGGTGCTTTTTCGTATTATGGTAATTAACCTAGCTTAACACTCGTATTATCTCATAGTCAATTTCACTAACTTTGGCTCTAATGTGGTCTACTAGGACCATGCCACTTATATTTTCATTATAAAAAAATTTATAGGTATACTCTACGTGGGGCTAGCCCATTTGACATAATAGTCCAATACCATATTTTATATGTGGAGGTAAATTGACGATTATTGTAATAGGCTAACCATAAGATATGGCCATTCGTTAAAACATTATTTTACTAAGTTGTGGTACCTCAATATTTATTTACCCTCAAACTCTTTCATGCATAAGATGACATGATGGTGGCATCATACTAGTAAACACACTACTTAATATATTATAAGGGCCTTTTAATAAAGTATATGAAGGGGTCCTTACAAAGGAGGAACCACTCATTTAAACCCAAGTTGTTTATGTAACATGTGGGATCTATCCCTCAACAATGGCAGATCTTGTTGATTGCATTACATCACTAGTTGAATTAAGAGCTCCATCCACAGGTATACTTGATGCATATTAGTAAAACTCCTTGTCTATTGGTAACCAAATCAATCATTCATTAGGAACAATAGAAAAACATGTCCAAAACCAACCAAGCAACATATACAATAACCAACAAAATACCTAGACAAAGAGAAGATGAATACCTTCACACCAATGGTGACTGGAAGTTGAATTATGGTAGCTTCTAGAGCTTTAATAGCTCCAGAGAGACAGTTGGAATGGTCATGATGTAATGAGTTGAAGTCTTCTAAATTAATTGTTCTACATTTCCCAAGTCTTCTAAATGCAAAGAAAAAAAACTATGTAGAGGTTCTATCTAAATCCCAACTCACCTTTACAGTATTCCTCAAAAACTCTATAGCCCTAGTAAATCCCATGAAATTCCTTTATGGAGTCATTTTGTTCGGCGAACTTGATCGGACAAATTCGAATTCGGTTGAAGTTCGGCGAATTTCGAATCCCTAGGATTAAATTCGCCGAACCTGGTGACTTAGCTTAGGTCAAGCCTCCATTGAAGGCCTTAGGTTAATTTTCAAAGTTAAATTTTTATTTTAAGGCTCCTCCTCCATCAAGGTCTCCTTGCTGTCACCTTCAAAAGAATCCTCATCAAGTCCATTACCCTCAAAAGAACTCATGTCGGGTCAAAGCAATGACACTGCTCCTCAAATATCATGTCGGCTCATTTATGGAAAAACAAGTATAAATAGGAGGGTGCACCACTCCACATTTCAGACAACAAGCTCACATTTATATCTGAAGAAAAGTTCGGTCATCACAAAAGAAGAAGCTCGCATAAATCACAGAATGACAAGTTCAGATCTCTATGAAATGAAGTGCGGATATTTCTGACATGAAGCTCGAATTACCACAATTTCAATAAATCTGTTTCGATACCACAACAATGAAGAAAGGTATAACTAAAGTAATCATGGTTCAGTCTAAGTTTAAAGGTATCACTACAGTGGTAAGGGCTCAGTGCTACAACATTGAATATTTTGGTGAAAATTAGTGAGAAGGGTTTGATGACACTGCACTGAGGAGGTCTCGGAGCTGATTGCTATTATAGTGATGATATCTCGGTGGCATTATAGTGACAAGGATGACTTGATGGAAGGAGTCTTTAGTTTATATTGTAAGGGTCTTGGTCATCTCATGTTGAATCAAATTAAGGAAGAATTTGTGACTGGGTTTCCCCTCGAGGGGGGTTTTTCCCTGACATTGCACCTATATCTTGCGTTCTTCTATTTGTTTCTTGGCATTAATCATGATGATAAGAAAAGATAATTAAGAGATCTAATACTAATAATGAAAACATCACAAGTTAATGTCATTAAAATGGATGTGTTAATGGTGCAGTGACATCTAATACGTTGGGGCATCTCTAATTCTCTATGGCCTTTGGGTAGTCAAGCAAATTCATATATGCATGGACATGCTAATGGTGCAGTGACATCTAATGCATTAAGACATCTCTAATTCTCTATGGCCTGTGGGTAGTCAAGCAAATTCATATATGCATGGATGTACTAAAGGATTCATCACCATATAATGTAATAACAATAAGAACCTAGGATTGTAGCATCACTGCGTGGACCACAGCTAGTCCACACCCTATTTTTGTTGGGAAACAATTTTTTCCCTGTGTTCTTTGCAATTAAATAGGAATTGGACAATCCTTGTATTGCTTGTCCTTGTGTGAGTGTTTAGATGAAGGGGTGCCACTAAGAGTGTTGAATTTCCACGACCTTGGGCCTAAGATAGAATCTTAAAATCTCTGACGCTACCAACCCAAGAATCTCAATGATACTACTTTGCACAACGGAATATAAACAACTGTAAATCAAACATGCACAAAATATATACAACTTTTTACATTTTTCAACCCAACTTTGTTATATTAAACAACATATAATACAACAGTCTAGGGCTCCCGTACCAGGGATAATGGCCCTCATACATCCACTAGTACAAGATACAAAACTGGGGCTTGGTGTTAGTCCATCGATGACCAATCTACCCTAAACAAGATACTCTGACCATCTGGCTGATGCAGCGCGCTCTCTCAGTCCCTCTCGGTCATACCTTGTACCTGCCTAGTCCTTCAGCCCCTGATCTGCAGCTCTTGCCTCTATCAATGCTGCAAGTCCATCTGGGCATTGAATCTCGGCTATCTAATCTGCTCACTAGTTGAACGTTCATCCATCAATGCATCAACACATCGAGACTCCTGTCGAGTTGTTTACAACTCCACTTGTGAACAACTCTCAATCTGCTCACTGCTGCTCCTCAGCTACTCAGGGACTTCAACCCACTATGGTCTTCCTGCGCTGCTGCGATGAAGACCAACATAGGGCAAAGAGGGTTTCCACCTATCACTGCAAGATGTCCATTACCCGCAATGAACATGGGATAGGAGGAATTCCCATCATCTGTTGTAGAAGTCCTTCACTACACACAAGTCTTAGGCTCCACAAATTGCTCTTGGTTGATTAGACCCTTGAGCTCATCAACTGCCTCTCTCATAACCACCTTTGTCCATCAAGGTGTTACTCACCGGGCTCCAACTTGGACACTATCACGCTATCCTCTAGTAGACCATAAGTGTCCAATCACATCCACACTTGGTCTTCTCTCACGCTGCCCTCCAACAGTCCACGAGAGACCAATTCCACGTTGTAGCATCTGATCCTAGTTAGGGCATCCCCACACTTAGGAGACCCTTACACATGGCTGCCCACAGAATCCACCAATCCGCCCTTTGCTATGTGATAAAGGATCTATTGCACAAATCTAGGTACATCAATATGTCCTCTCCTAGGACACCATCAACTCATCAACCAAGGGAACCTCTACAACACTCCTTGTTGCTGTCCTCTTGCCTTCCAATCTGATGTGCATGCTTTCACCTTGGCTGCTTGGTAGGCTTCTCAACAATACATGTGGGCTCCTCCAAACAACTCCTAAGGCCTCATACAAGCAGCCCATCAATCGGTCCACACTCTGGCCCACAAATCAAGGACCCAACGACCCTCCAAAACACTGTTGTAATGATGTATGTACTTTGTTGTTCATGAAACCTAGTTAGGGCACTTTGATGTAGCCCTAAATCCTCCAACAGTCACCAAACAATCTCCTTCTAGTTTTGGCCTAGGCAAGGAAGGCTCCTCTTCATGCATGATGCCTTTTTTTGGGAGGCTAGGCCTGTGGCCTACCTCAACTAGCTGCGATCCTCCAACAACCCACCAAAACAGTCCTTCCTTACTGTGGTTTTAGCCTTGAAACATCCTACAACCAACAACGTCTTGCTCACAAGGAACTCAGCCTAACACCCTTCCTTCTCGACCCTCAAAATAATAGACTCGGATAGCCTAAAGACATTCCACACCAGCCTCCTCACTCCATGGCAGACTTCAGACCTGCTCCTCCACGTTGTCTAGGCCTCTCCTTCTTGCTGCGGCAAGGTAAATCTCAAAGCTCTTTCTTGAGAGGAAGTTGCACCTAAATGGATGATTAGAATGATTCCTCTCTACCTCTATAAATACACATAAAGAGGGCTCCACGAATTCATTTGAAGAGAATGTCTCTTGGATAAATTCATCCATAATTAATTGTCAACTTAAAAAATTCATAACTTCATTTCTAGAGCTCCGATTTGAGTGATCTTTGGAGCATTAGAATCGGCTCGCCAAGCTCTATCACCTCAAATTTTCTCAAGCTCAAATTCATCATGATTTTGACCCAAATCCAGATGGGTGAAAAACCCCAGGCTTGGGTTCTAAGCCCACAAGCCTACTTGTGGCCTTTGACCTCCAACCCTCGAACACTAGGGTTTGGAGTACCTTCCAAGATAGGATGATGACAACATTTCTTCTAGCTCCAGATCATCGCAGACCGTAGGGACCACTCCCCCTCCCCTTAGATGTCAAAGATGTTGCCATACTATATCCCTTACCAACAGGAAGATCAAATCACCTAGACATCAGTAACAAGCTATAACAACCACACAACCAAATAGAAGAGGCTTCAAATCGTCCCCTAGGTCTTCTTCAGGGCATCATCCTATCTTGAGTTTCCTTCATTCAACCTCTAATGTTTGGAGAGGTAGATCTAGTGTATCATGACCTAGTCCCTAGATCCTTTCCCTCTACACATCTCCCTCTTGTTGTGGCTGCCTGCACTTGAATCTGAGGGTGTTCTCGTGTTTTCGCTTATATATTTCATGTTTCTACATTACTTCTTGTTCTTTATATAGGAGACTTTTTAGTACTCCTTTGTATTGAGTGCATTATACTTACCAGCCCCATTGACATACTTGTGTGGTCATTTATTTGACATTAACGTAATTATCTTCTCTTATGTTATCTTATAATTTCCTTTAATCCTTTAGTTCAACCATGTCCGGGTTGAAAATTCTTGTTAGTGAGTAGTTCCCCACATTTATTGCACAAGTACAATTGGGATCACCTGAGTTCGCATGGACGTAAGCTTACATAAGCACCTAAGTTATGTGATAATTGTATCCAATATTATGCTCGCATTGGGTAGTCCTACTTCTAGGAAATATTGTATTACCAACAAATCCTCCTCCCATATGGGCCCTCCTCCAATGGTTAGCACTATATAATCAATCATACCCCAACAATACTATAAGACAAAGCCTTTCTCGATGGCTCCCATTTCATTCCACCTTTTCACTTTATAGCAAAGTGCACAAGACTATACTTTGGTCTGTCAAAGCTCCTTGCATGGATAGAAAGCAATAGGGTTATGATAAGAACACACCTTTCTTCCTAATTCAAGAAATGAATCAAATAAAGGCAATTTCCTATCTGATCATAATGGAAATATCAGGAATATATTATTGCACTTTCTTGATTAGTGAGAAGCCATGTAACCCACTATGATCCATGTCTTACACTTTTTTCCTACCTATATGAGTGGAAGAAATTTGCAGTTGGATATGCTTGTGACCATTATAACTTGGATGGATCTTATTATTTGGGTGTTGTTTCTTCCTTGCAAATATGCAATTATAGCTGATGAATAACTTTGAAAATCTTGATTTTTATGTCTATATTCCTGTTTTGGTACTTTTTGGATCTCTTATATTTAGGGCCACTTCTCATAGTTGTTTCATGATTTTCCTGTTTTTGCATGGGTTTGTTTTAGCTTCCATCTTTATATAGCTTTCATACTTGCTAATATTTATCATGCAAAACTCATTCATTGGTTATGATGTTCTGAACAAAATTGCAATCCCCCAGCCTAAACAGTATTGACATGTAAGAATTCTTTGCTATATTTTTTCTTTGGTTAGTGCAATTGTTGGCTACTTTGAAGATATCAGTGAGGAAGCTAGAATACCATCAGGAAGTAATCTAAGCAGTGCACCTCCTTTTTTTTGGATCTTAGGCCAAATATACAGAAGGTATATTTCTGGAGACAGTCTTCGTGCACTCTTCAATGGTTGGCATGTTGGATGCTTCTATAGAGGATGCTATTGAACATGGTGGATAGTAAGCGCTAGAACATGTAACACTTTATAATATTTTCTAATACCTATTTAAATTAATTACTTAATTTAATTAATCTTTGTTATACTTAATTTAATTAATCTTTGTTATAGTAATGGAACCATTTTTCACATACATTTGTTGTTTAATATTGTTTTTATTTCTTACAAAATTGTATGCATATTTTTGGCATTATTATAATGTTATTTATGATGAATCAACCCTATTTTAAGGGGTTGTTGAATGGAGAAGCCTCTAGAAAGGCACAAATGTTAAGGAAAAACAATATTTTAGTGGAGCATTCGGTATAGAAGGGTGACACTTGGATGGTTTGATTATCTCAAGGTCAAAATGAAGGCTTGCTTACTGGAGCATCCCACATCTAGGAAATTTTAGATTATTCATTTATATTTTATTCTATAAAGTGTAAAGCAATCATATAAAAGGAGGCCTCCTATCCATTGGCAATAATTCATTGTGGAGACATTGTGTAAACACATGTATTTGGGGTTGAAGATAAAATTTCAAGTTTGAAGCTTGATTCTGGAAAAATATTTAGGGCTGATTTGCACCCAAGGTCATCATCATTTCATTTCAGATTTATTCCTTCTTGGTTGGGCATCATATTATGTTGTTATAGCGGGCTAATGCTAGTTGTTGAGGGGCTGAAAGAGAGGCACGTTGACCTTCTTCCAGACTGTTTATGTTATCAGATTTCAAAAGTATTATTCAAGGTTGATTATTCAATAAAAATTTGTTTTCTTTTGTGGCCTATGCCTAAATTGATAACTTAAGCTTCACTTGGATGATTGATGATTGTATTAGTGTATTTATTGAGCTTCCTTGTTTGGTTGTAAAACAATTTTTGGCTATGTTAGACCGATAGATAAGATAAAATAAGAAAATATAAGATACATGTATTAATGTCCAACAAATGACTACTAAAGTAGGTCAATGAGATTGCTTTAGGTACAATGATGTCCATACAAAGTGGGACTTCCAAAGTGTTTCCTATATAAAATAAAGAGACCAGAGGTAAAATCACAATAAAATCTAAAAACCTTGAAGGCCAACTCCGAAGAGTAGAGAGGCAATCTTCCTGGAAACCTTATAGGCCCTCCAAATGCTCCACGCAGTAAAATTCCCTTTCACACTCACAATGGATGGGTTAGCAACCCAAGTTTGTAAATTTATACTTTGTGGGTATGACCTCTGTTGTTTTGCATCCGTAGCAACTTGTAGGACTGGAAGCAGTCAGGCACCAACTTCGTGTAAGGGTTATGGTGGTAGAGGTACTCTTATTATAGGCTCACCAAATGAAGGGCCTTCAAAGCTCAAATAAATAAGAACAAAACTGAATTTGCATCAAATATGTTAAACGTTCACACAACTAGGACTCCAAAGTCATACATGTTCCCTGCTTGACAAATCTTCTGCAAATATTTATGAGTAAGATCCACCGTATTTATGGATACATTTGCGAAAACGATTTTTGTAACATGTAATTAACCTACTTGACAAATCTCCAATTTTTTTTTACAAAAATATAAAATCTTTTAATATTATTTTTTGCAAAATATTTATGAGTATCTGTACCATGCAGTTAGCATGCTTGACAAATATCCATTTTTTTCAACAAAAATATAAAATATTTCGTTTAAACGTTACCGGACCCAGCCGTGGGCAAATTACAAAAAATGGGATTGGAAAAAGGATGGGGAGACAATGCAGAGACTGTCTTGGATATGATTCATTTGTTGTTGGAGATCCTTCAGGCACCTCATCCATCGACTTTGGAAATGTTTCTAGGAAGGATTCCTATGTTTTTTAATTTTGTGATTATTTTACCTCGTGGTTATTTTGGGCAAGCAATTTTAGGAATGCCAGACATTGGTGGATAGGTAAAAAAAACTTTTTATAATTGCAACACCCATTCCATGAAATATTCTCTTTATTGTTTGATTGTATTTTGAATTTTTACTTTGATTTTGTTTTGTCTTTTAACTATAAAATTTAACATACTTGATATCATATCCATTTAAACAACATCCAAAACTTGAAGATAATATTAGTATTATAGTTTTTTTGTGTTAAAATATTTTTAGATTCAAATTTTATAGATATAAAAGATAAAAACAAATGTCAATGCCTTCGTTTGATTGTTACTTGACTCTGGTGTGGGAAGGTTACAAGAAATGTGATTGGAAAAAGGATGGGGAGACAATGCATAGCATGACTTGGATATGATTCATTTGTTGTTGGAGATCCTTCAAGCACCTGAGCCATCGACTCTGGAAATGTTTCTAGTAGGGATGTCTATGGTTTTTAATGTTGTGAATGTTTCTCTCCATGGTCTAAAGTGAGTTTCGGCCATAGAAACTGGTCTCATGGGTTTCCTGATGATATAACAACCTACGATGTGTGAAAATTTATGAATCTAACACATCAGAAACCCCTACTGCAATATCTGGTTTATTATCTCCTACTTGTTCTTTCCATTAACAAGCTATTTATTAATATAAATACCGAAATAAACACAAATGCAACCTTCACACGTACAGATCAGAAACTGAAATAAACTAAGACAACACAAGGGACAACATTATTTTTGGACAATCGTTCCCAGAAAAACCCAATGCGGGAAAACCAGTGCAACAGATATGAGGGTTTTATTATTATGCAGTTTTCTGAATACAATTAGGGTGCCAAAAATGGCTCACCCTTCAGAGATTTTCCTTGGCAGAAGTACCTTTCTTCAGAGACAGATATTCCGGCTAATCAACAACCGGATGAATAGCCTCACAGTGACTTCAATTGTTCCCTTAGCTGGACAACAAAAGCTGCTCCAAGCTACCCTCAGGAACTGCATCACCCTCTACAGCTCTGCGTCAGCTAACCATCTCTCAGTCTGCCCCACGAAAATTCCTTAGCACTGTCTCTTCAGTTTAGTGTCAACTCTACAGCCCTCTGCGTTGCCTGTGTCAGGCTCTGCTGCCTCATGGCCTCTGTGTCCTCTGCGCTGGCCTCCTCATCCTCTGTGTCAGTCCTGACTACCTCTAAATCAGCCTTCCTAGGCTTTGTGTTGTCTCTCCAGCACTTTCTCTGGCTCTCTGCTATGTATTTTTCTGAACTGCCCCTCGCTGCAACAGATCACTAACTCGATTTCTCAGCAAACCCTGCCCCAGAAAATCGAATTGATTGATCAACTTGGTGTGTCTCCAACTAACCCTCAAGCCTCTTATAATTTTCCTGTTGATGATTCAACAATTGAGTTTAAGTCCCTGATAAACGGCTAAGATTAGATCTGGCTTGATCCTCGTTATTTAGAACTTTCTCACCCATATTATATTAATACACATTAAGATTTTAATTTTCCTAAATTTAGACTTAGGAACTCCATTAAAAATATTAATTATTTTAATATCTCTCCATCCGGGTGGAATTTCCCCAAACGATTTCTGGGTCTTGGAGATCTCATGTGCCTTAGCCTCTCCACCAATTTTTGTGGCTAGATCACATCCGATGCTACCAAAAATCAACACTCCCTCTTAGCGAGGAATGTGCTCTAATAATGCTTCACCATTGAACCATCACACTGATCCTTCGCACTGGTACCTCTGTCGATGCTTGGCCTACTGCCTCACATCCCCTACACTACTGCTCCCTCTACTGCTGCCCATGACACTGCCATTGCCACTGCTACAGCTGTACTGCAACTCCCTCTCAACATGCTGCCCATGCTGCCCCTAGCATTGCCACTACTAACTGTTGCACTGCAACTCAATTACTGAGAAGTAAGTAACAGTGTTCTCCGAAATACTGACATCCCGGTCAGTTTGGAAGCCTCGTGATGTTGAAGCTGCCTCTGCTGCTATCCTGTGCTCCCTTTGTTGCCACTGTGCTGCTACATACACCTCTGTGCCCCTCACACTGTTGCAACCTCCACTGCGCTGCCTCAGATTTTTTCACTCAAGCACTGCCTTGCTGCTCCACTACACTTTGCTCCACTTGACACCTGTCATCATGCTATTATCATTGAGGGCTCCCGTAGTCGGATGTGATCCAAGAGTTTGGGGACCTCAAGGATCCTACCCCTAGTAAGTAGTCTTCCTGACTACAACTCGATGTATCCACACCTCTTCTCTAGAGGTGCATGAACACTCATGGCACAATCGTCATCAGTTTCGACCTCTTTCTTCGCTTTAGTTGGAGCTGCCTTTGAATTAGAAGCCTCTCCCTTGTTTTTCTTTATGGGACACTAAGATGCATAATGTTCCAGCTCCCCATAGTTGAAGCACTTGACCTTGGAGATGTCCTCTTTCTTCCTCTTCCCTAGTTGTCCCACATATGCTAGAGCTGCATCCTCCTCCTCTTTCTTGACTCAAACTCCCTTACCACTAACCCCCCGCCTTGGTCATTCTCCTTATCTCTTCCTGTCGAAGAGCTGCCCACATCTCCTCCCAACTGGGGAGATTCGCTCTGCCCAAGATGCTTTGGACAAATGTCTCCCAGTCCTTGGAGACTGAATTCAGAGCAATCTTGACTATAAACTCTGGATCCAGTGTAGACCCCATGGAAGTAAGTTGGTCGTGAATTTCCTACAATTTGAGGATGAAGGGATCTATCTCCTCTCCCTTCTGCATCTGATATGACCGCATCTGATTCTCCAATAGCATCTTCCACTACATGGAAGAGCCCTTGTATAAGGTGGTCAAGGTGTCCCACATCTCCTTTGTTGTGTTCTTCTCAGCCATATGTGCTATGACATGATCTTTGACCTCGTCTAGGATCATGAACTTCACCCTCACCTGAGCCTCCTCATAGTTCTCATTCTCAGTTGGGTCAACTGGGATAACCACCACTTTCAAGGAATAGTCCTTGATGCGATGTCGATCCAGGACTGCCAGGATCCTGGCCTTCCAGATGACAAAGTTGGAAGCCCCATCCAACCTGTCTTGATCCCTAAATGTTCACTGCCATTTCAACTCCTCTTCTGGAATCCCTTTGAGTCTTGACTCCCCTCCTGAAAATCTCCCTCTGAGTCCTGATTTTCCTCCTGGAAATCCTCTGGCTAGTTGTCGAACCACTCCTCTCCAATCCTCCTTGCAACTACAACTCGGATCTGGATTCCTTGGCTAGAAATTCGTTGAGGTAGTGATTCCCTCTACCTTGGTTTCGTCTCCTTAGACATTGTTCTATATTGACAGAAACATCGTCCCACCAGCTCCTCAAATCAAAATCTACCCACAGCTCCCCAAGCCCTGGCAACTAAAGAAACTGAGCCTTTAATGGTTTGCGCAATCCCGACAAAGGCCAAACTCCATGGGTTCAAGGACGTAAATGATGATTATTTGGGTGTAAATATGTAGAAGGGAGCACTCGTGGGTACATGAGTTACCCCGTCCTTTGTTTTTCCACCCTTCTTTATTTTCCTTTTGTTTTTTCTTGATTTTTCTTTGTATTACTGGTCGGGGCTCTAGGAAATGAGAGCATGTTGTGTATGATATAAGCAGTTATTACCCCCTAAAGGTGAGGCAATTCATTGCTGACCAAGGGTTTGGACATGCATGGGTTCCTCAATGATTGGGGGGCACAAATAGGGCCTTAGGAACTAGGGTGATGGTCCACGTGCTATATTAAATGTCGCAACCATCTTTTGCATTTTATAATATTCTTTTTCTTGTGTTTCTTGCTTGTGGCCATGACATGCTTTTAACATTCTTTTAACTACATCAACCTCGGGGGAAACGTTTCCAGGCCCAATCCAAACAAGTGGACAAGGGGTGTGCAGGTGCCTTGTGGACCCAGAAAAGAAATAGGGGTTGTAATGTGTAAAGGGGAATGAAAAATGTGGATGGGGAAAACAAGACCGCGCTACCAAAATCGAGGTTTCCTAAGTAGTGCCCTTCCTAAAGCCATAGGCCAATAAGGGAGATCCCACAAGACTAAGATTGAGGATTACCCCTCCTTATTTGAGGTGAGGGAACACAAGTACAGGCAAAGCCCTTCCTTTTTTCGAAGTCACTTAATAATCCATACCCAGGATGCCCAAGGAAAAACAAGCATAAGAACTTGATTGCACTGTGAAAAGCGTACCTTTTGGGTTGGATAGCCCACCTTCAAACATATTTTCTCGAAATATGGGCGAGAGCACATATGACTAATGCAGGGAGAAAAGATCAAATGGCACAATGTATCAGCGACATTGGTGGCTATCAAGGGCTACCGACTGTTAATTGAAGACAGATCCAGGAGAAATTTTCTTCCTAAGGAGTCACCCACTTTTGGTGGGTAACATGATTTTTTGGCACTCTGATTAGCACACTCACATCTTTTGCGTGTTTCAACAAGATCCTACATCATCAACTACCATCAAGTACAAGTATGGATCTTCTAATTCTTTTTCTTTCCTTTCTATTCTCATTTATTTTTTTGATATTTCTCATTCTAGTTATGGTTTTGCATTACTAGCCAAAACCCTCCCTTTAAATGAAAATCCCTTATAGATACAAGAGAGACCCTAGGGCTAAAGGAAGATATAAGATAAACCCTATGGATAATGGAAGAGTGATACCTAGTGTAACCTTAGTATCTTCTTCGCACATTGTAGGGCAATTATTCTCTTACACAGAGAAATACATAAAAAAAAACTAGGTCTAATGAATGATAATAATTTCAAAGTTTTTTAAACTTAGGATTAATATGATTTGTGATATTTCATGATCTATATTGAAGATTTATGCAAATAGAAAATAAAAGGATGGGATTTTATTTTTTATTTATGAGAGTGGTTGAAAGGAAACAATAATGTTTAAACTAGAATTAAACCTATGGGGTCTAAAACCCAGATTTGGAGGGCTATTTGTTTAAGAATGATTGGGACCAAAAAATTTCCAAATTGCATATTGTATTCAAACCTATCTTGCCATCAATTGATGCAAAAAAATCTTTGCAAGGGTCTGTTACTGCAAAATTTTGCAGGCTTAGTGCAAGTCCTCACTAGTAAGATCCAAACCTCGTGGAAACAATATATTGGCCACTACTATCACCTCAACAACATTTCTCCAGCTATATAGTGGTATATTGAACAACAAGAAATAATTCCCTGTATGTGGATAATCTAAAGTATATTCAACAAGGAAGGTTGAAACGATGTGGCATGCTTTCGTAGAAATGAGTCTAGAATCAAAATGTAATTGATCAAATCTTATATAAACATAAAAGAGAAGAAACTTACTGGTTTACTTTTTATTTATGATGGTTATATTTTCCTATATATTATTTTATGTGTATTTTTCTATTCTTAGGGATTTTTGGATAATAAAAATTTAGGACAATTGCATAATTTAGTAAAAAGAGATGGTTGTTTGGTGGAATAAGGAGTGTGCCTCATTTCCACAAGGGATATGGGGTCAAATCGTTGCCCCTCTTGAGTTCGTTGGTTTCAATGCTTGTGGATGATCACTGGAGGTGGAAACCTATAAGTTAAATGAGCTCGTGCTTAATCAAGAACAAGTTTTTAAGCCAAGCCCTACTAGAAAGGATTATACTTAAGGAAAATCCTTCAACAAATAGCTCAACTGTGATGCAAAATAAATTGAATCCCTTGGTGAGGAGCACTAGGACACGGTCCAACAAGAAGAAACAAACTCTACCTTACACCAACAAGAGAGATGTGCGAGTAAAACCCTAGACATCCCTCAACAAGTGACAAAGCTTCCTTCGAATGGATTCATCTAGTTAGTATTTGTAGTATTCTTTAGTTATCAACAAATCGCCTTAAGAAATATGTGAAATCAACCAAGAAAGATAATTCATGATGAACACCAAAGGTATCATGAAAATGTTTCACATTATGGGAAAACGATATCAACAATTTGTTGAAGGAAGCATAACTAGGTTCGGTCTTCATAAATGTGCTTTTGATATTTGTATTTATGCAAGAAAAGAAATATTATTTTGTAATGTATGTCAATGAGTTTTTTGCTCATTGAAATAGGTCTAGCACAAGTTGAAGTGCTATAGGTGAGTCAAATAGTCAAAATAAAAGGTTGAAGACCTTAAGGGTATGTTACACCTTGTATGTTTATGTATTAGAGTCAAGAGAATACCTCCAAGCAAAGTCAACAAGTCTCCTCCATGCAACGATACCCACAAAGAAGCAATCAGAATTAGATATGTCAAGTCGGCCTACTATCTTCTAGTCGGCCTAAAGGAGAGACAATCCTCTACATATAAAGGTTGTCCACTCCTGTAAGTAAAACACACCCTACCTCTGAAATTAGCGAAGAAGAAGAACCGAGAAAGGGTGAAGAAAGTAGAAATACAAAGAGCCTCTAGTGCAGCGAAGAAAGAGAGACACAAACCAAAGTTTATAGGGATGTTCGAAGGAGGATACGTAGTCACACGTACGAGAAAAGAAGGGAAGTATGCAAATATAACATCAGCAATATCATAGTGATATATTCCTCCTTGTTTGGGCTAGTAACTTAGGCCTATAAGGCCTCCTACCCAAGTGAATAAGAGACTCTCACAAGCGAAGAAGAAAGGAGTCAAAACCTAAGGGAAACCTCCCAAACGTGCGAAAAACTTGGGCTGCAGCATTGTCACATCAAGTCTGCAACCTCACATCAAGAAGGAGCTCAGTTGGTTAAGAGAAGGAAGGCATCATCTTAAGAGAAGGAAGGCATCATCTTATGTGAAAGAGTTCACTAAAGATAAAGGAGAAATATCTCTTCTAGAACTAAGCATAAGAAGGTCTATCACAAATAGGAGGACGAAGTGTCGGAGAATGAAGTTTTGGAAGAAGTAGGACAAAGTGTCGGGAAACAAAGTACAGGAAGAAGGAAGTCTTTGACTTGTGCTTGGAGGATATTCTTATTAAGGATCTAAGGTTTGACATTGATAAAGAAGAAGCTTCGATAAGAGAAACTTGCTAAAGGGTTTTCCTTTCAAGAGAAGAGAGGTTTTGGCCCTGGCAGAGAGCCAACATCTTGTGTTCTTGTTTTATGTTTTGATAGCAGTTTGATGAAACACACACATGCATTAATAAGAAAATAAGCAGATTAAAGCTAACAAGAAAAGTAAAAAGACATCACAAATTGTTATCTAGTCCCAACGAATCAGTCTACACCTAATTGCCCTAGATTCTTCAACATGGTATCAGAGATAAGGTGACACATCAAGGAAAAGGGCAACTCAAGAACACTCATCAGGGAAAGGCATCTACAAGTTTGAAGCATCAAGCCAAATCTACTCAAGGAAAAGAAGGCCTACCATCTATCATTCATCAAGGAAGACTACAAAGCAAGAAGAAGAGCCTTACATAAAGGCTTCTACAAAGAAGAGTAGATCAAGAAGGTACCTACACCACAAGCCAAGCCATCGATCAAGTCTACTTAAAGCAACTCCACTTGGAGAAGGAAACTTGAAGGACATCAAGATCCTAGAAAGGCAAGCCATCAAGTCTTCAAGGAGAAAGAAAATCCACTACATATCAAAATATATCAAGTATATGTCCCCTTCTGACTATACATCAATGTCTTTTTGCAAGGAAATCAACAAATTGGTAGGTACCAATAACTTTCTTGCATGGAAGAAGAGGATTGATTTACTTCTCAAGGAGAATGAACTCCTAGAACATGTCAAAGGGAATATCACTATCCTTGCTAAGGAACAAACTCAAGCCTTAGCAAAGTATAATAAGGATGAGACAAGAGCTCAAAGGATTCTAATAGAATCAATCAAAGACTCTCTCATTCCTTATGTCTCCAAATTTGAAACATCAAAAGAAATTTATGATAAGCTAGTAGAGTTATTCTCGGTATCCACAACTGGAGAAGTGATATCTCTAAGAAATGAATTGTACAAGATGAAGATATCAAAGGAAGGAATAGCTCCCTACTTCATGAAGATATTTGAGATGAGGGATCAACTTCAAGAGCTTGGGGAAGTAATGTCTAACAAAGAAATGACAACTGTAGTACTCAATGCTCTACCTGAGAACTGGAGCAACTTCACATCAAGCATATATGCCATGAAGGAAGCAACCACACTCAGTGAAATGTGGTCTCTATGCAAGACAAAGGTAACCAGACTTGAAGCAAAGGAAGATGTGGGATCAAAGGAGCAAGCATTTGTTGCCATGGCCCAAAGAAAGGAAAATTTGGCAAATTTGGTCCATGAAGAACAGAAAACAAAGACATGTCCAAAATCCAATTCTATGGATGCCAAGAATATGGACACTACAAAAGGAATTGTCCTAAGCTTAAGAAGGACAACAGCAACAAAAGAAAGAGGGAAGAAGCTCACATGACTACGAGGTGAAAGGAGAAGAAAAGAAGCAAAAGAAGGAAAATCCTCCGGACCTCTACTATGACTAAGTCAAACTATTTACTTCAAGTCTTCTTTCAAAGTTTTGAGTAGGATAGGAGCATGTAGGAATAAAATAAAAATTGTATGGCTAGAGACATCTTCTAGAATCTAGAAGCATGAAGTATATAGATTTCTAGATACTCATGAAGAAGTAGCATTTATAATGAGAACAAAATGCATGGTTAGAAATATCTTCTAGAGAGAGAGAGAGAGATAGTACATTTACAATAGAAGTCAACACTTCGACTTTCTAGATAAGAGAATCGATCATCTCTACATGAGATCAGTTGAAGACATGCTGCTTCAACTGATACTCCAAGGTGACTCCTTCACCTATCATTGTGCTGCATCTCATCCATGCCCTGCACCTCACCGTGCTGCACCATGCTACAACATCATACCATGTTCTTGAGATGCATGATGCTGCTCCATTGCTGAGCTATACCTCATCATGTTGTACACAACTTGCTGCTCTTAATCATCATGCTGCTGCACTAGTTGTCATTGCTTTATGAGATAGGTCATCAACATTCAGTGCTTTTCCTTCATACAGTCAACAATGTAGGTCTTCAAGGTGAGGCTCTACCACTTGAGCGATCCTTAGATCAAACTGTGCTGCTGGCTATGGCTTGCGGCCCAACCCAGCATCAAGTTAAGCCTATGATTATTGAGTCCAACAAGATTAACTCAATCTGAATATACACAAGGCCAACTTTCTTCATTGTAATGACAACCTTATAAACTGTCCTCATGAACAGCCTCATCACTGCACTATCACCACACTTCTATGACATAGTCTTTGATGTTGTCATTATGACTGGTTAGGGCACTTTTTGGTTATAGCTTAGGGATCCAAACAACCCTAAAACAAAAACCTCTAGTTCCTCCTTATTGCAGATTCTACTGCCCCTCAAGAATAACATTTACTTGCCCAAACATTCCTTAAATAGGCCACGCTGTCACCTACAATATGTGGCATTATGACAACTGCTTAGATGACTGTAACAGGGCTCTTAGAGCTTCGTATAAGGTCTTCTTGCTGCAGAATAAGGGTTGCACATAACAGTGACTAGGGCATCATCCTAAATTGTGTCTAAGACCTTTCCTTGACAACGTTTAGGAGGAGCTTCTTCAGGCAGCATATAGGTCCTCCCTTGACTGTGTATAAGTCTCCTTCAGGATTGTGGATTAGGGCTCCTCAACATCGGATAGATTAGGTCTCTTTTGACAATGTTTAGTCCTCCTTTGTGCAGCATATAGAAGCCTCCTTCAGCTGCGGATATAGGGTTGTATTTAGACCTTCTTTTGCTGCATAATAGGACCTGTGGTAGGGCTCCTTCCAACTGTGGCTATGCCTCTTTTGTGACTGCGGCTTAGGGATATATTTTGATATGTAGTCGTATAAGGTCTTCTTGCTGCGGAATAAGGGTTGCACATAACAGTGGCTAGGGCATCATCCTAAATTGTGTCTAAGACCTTTCCTTGACAGCGTTTAGGAGGAACTTATTCAGGCAGCATATAGGTCCTCCCTTGACTGCGTATAAGTCTCCTTCAGGATTGCAGATTAGGGCTCCTCAACAGCAGATACATTAGGTCTCTTTTGACAGTGTTTAGTCCTTTGTGTAGCGTATAGAAGCCTCCAACTACGGATATAGGGCTGTATTTAGACCTTCTTTTGCTGCGTAATAAGACCTGTGGTAGGGCTCCTTCCAACTGCGGCTATGCCTCTTTTGTGACTACGGCTAGGGCTTATTAAGGCCTCCTTTATACAGCGTATAAGGATCCTCCTTGAATGCATCTATAGGGCCTGCGTCTAGATGTCCAACATATAGATCTCTCCACGGCTAAAGCTTGATCTTCATTTAGGGCAACGTAGAGGTCTCCTCCATGACAACGTATAGGATAGGGCATCCTCTAGGGCAACATATCCTCTTTAGGTCTCTCCTCCCACCAAAACCCAAAGACAAGTGGAGAGGAAGAGATAACCAAGAGATGAGTGTCTAAATGACTTGAAGTCCTCCTTCATTTATACTAAAACGTTGAGCACAAGTGGGGTTTATTTGGTTGCTGGCCGACCTTGACGAATTGTCCCATAACACAATTAAATTCACATCTCCATGAATACTTATCAGAATCAGATGATCTTTAGATCAATCCTACACCTCTCAATGAGAGGGATCCAAGACAAATATCAATGGCCATTAATAAGATGACCCACATGGAGTTTGGCCCCAGTTGCCAATTTTAACATTAAGATATTCATGTAGAAGGAGCATACTTAGTATAGGACCTCATCCACGATGGAATAAAATTTGTTCATGATTTAGAATCTTAGAAGAACTCCATCATCAAAAGAAAAGAAACATTTGCAAGGCAAAGGTCTTTAAGATGCTATGATGGAATCTTAAAAAGAAGGTTCATGGACCAAAGCAGATGTCTCATTGGGAATCCCATTCATGGGATTCAAGAAAATGATGATATGCAAGCAAGCTAAGATGAAGAAAGAAGGGCCACACCAAGGACAACCAAATGAAGCTAAGATGATCAAAGGTGAATCAAGATGAGGTATGTATGCATCAAAGTTTAGTCACGTTACCATTTGTATATTATTGATTCATGGGAATAGTTCTATAACATGATCAAGTAGGAAAAAATGTCTTTCAACAATGACATGCTCGAAGGCATGTACTACAATGCAATAAAGCTCAACAAAAGGATATGCTCACATAAGGAGTATAAGATCGCTGACTAAGAAGTAAGAAGAAATGTTGACTAGTCCAGGAAGCAAGCAATGAAGAAGTGCTCTCACAAGGAGCATAAGGTGGTTGACTAATCTATCCAAGAAGAAGCAAATGAAGAAAGAGATCAAGCATGTGAAGAACACCATGATCACAAAGAATCATTATCTGACAAAGAACCATTGAAGATATCTCCCGAAAGAAGGCATGACAACTCTAACAAAGGAAGGAAGGACCCTTGACACCTATGAAGGCCTTGGAGATATGAAAGATGCAGATAATTGATTCTACTCTACGAAGATGTCATGATGAAGAAGCCATCCAGCAAAAGCACCATTTAATGTTGAAGAAATATCAGGATGAAGTCATGATGGGCTACTAGGTCGAAGCATGTAAACAAGCAAGTACAATGAAGCATCCATGAGAAGAGTATTTCGAAGCATGGACATATGACAAAGGAGTAGCCAGATGACAAAAAAACCTGATGTATGACAAGAAAGCCACTTTCCATGAAGGAAGCAATGACATGACAAATCGGGAAGGAAAGTGATCGATGGATGGTGCCCTACCTAAAAGAAGTTCGAACAAAGACTTCATGAAATCAAAGAAAGGAAGGAGATCAAGCACCTGAAGGACTGATGAAGAAGAAGTTGTTGATGAATGAAAGAGTCCCTAGTTAAGAGGGAGCTATGACTGGGCCCTGATCAAGAGGGCATTTTGGATCACCCCTGATTACAAACGAGTGACAATTGTGTTTTTCAATCTCATGTATCATGCACTAGCCCAGGACTAACAGCTGTAAGTCTAGATGAAGGCCATGAATGGAAATGTAGACACAAGCTATACACAACATTATTGTCTTCACTTGGGAAGAAAGAATGGGAGGATTGGGTAATCATCTGGAATCCAATACTCTTTGAGAATGTGTAGGGCATCCAAGACAAGAGTAGGCAAGAGGACCGATATTCTTTGAGGGTTGGGAACCCAAGACAAGAATAGTCCTAGAAACAATGACTAAGGTGTCTATAAATCATTGGTCTCGCCAACATTGTAGCTCATGATCTCATGAAGAGATGGAGTTCTTAGTCAAGGTCTTGCACTATGAAAATGTTGATTGATATGATGCTATAACAGATGGATTGCAAATCTGGTTTCTCTTATGTGAATTGTTCAGAGATTGAAACATAGCCAAACACCTTGCAATGTTGTATGAATACCTTCCTAGTTAAGAGGGAGTGAAGGAAGTGTAACTAGGTTCGGTCTTCATAAATGTACTTCTAATATTTGTATTCATTCAAGAAAAGAAATATTATTTTATAACATATGTCAATGACTGATCCCTGATCAAGAGGGAGTTTTGGATCACCCCTGATTACAAACGAGTGACAATTGTGTTTTTCCATCTCATGTATCATGCACTAGACCAGGACTAACAACTGTAAGTCTAGATGAAGGCCATGAATGGAAATGTAGACACAAGATACACACAACGTTCTTGTCTTCACTTGGGAAGAAAGAATGGGAGGATTGGGTAATCATCTGGAATCCGATACTCTTTGAGAATGTGTAGGGCATCCAAGACAAGAGTAGGCAAGAGGACCGATATTCTTTGTGGGCTGGGAACCCTAGACAAGAATAGTCCTAGAAGGTCATACTCAGTGAA
The DNA here is from genome assembly GCA_031772625.1 of Pinus tabuliformis. NCBI lineage: Eukaryota > Viridiplantae > Streptophyta > Pinopsida > Pinales > Pinaceae > Pinus > Pinus tabuliformis. The sequence continues at coordinate 893,662,569 of CM062810.1, forward strand.
CACCCGGGTGGGTATGTACCTTGAGAGACAATGACTAAGGTGTCTATAAATCACTGGTCTCACCAACATTGTAGCTCATGATCTCATGAAGAGATGGAGTTGTTAGTCAAGGTCTTGCACTATGACAATGTTGATTGATATCATGCTATAACAGATGGATTGCAAATCTGGTTTCTCTTATGTGAATTCTTTAGAGATTGAAACATAGCCAAACACCTTGCAATGTTGTATGAATACCTTCCTAGTTAAGAGGGAGTGAAGGAAGTGTAACTAGGTTCGGTCTTCATAAATGTACTTTTGATATTTGTATTCATTCAAGAAAAGAAATATTATTTTATAACATATGTCAATGACTTTCTTGCTCATTGAAATAGGTCTAGCACTAGTTAAAGTGCTATAGGTGAGTCAAATAGTCAAAAGAAAAGGTTGAAGACCTTAAGGGCATGTTACACCTTGTATGTTTATGTATTAGAGTCAAGAGAATACCTCCAAGAAAAGTCAACAAGTCTCCTCCATGCAACGACACCCACAAAGAAGTAATCCGAATTAGATATGTCAAGTTGGCCTACTGTCCTCCAGTCGGCCTCAAGTTGACCTAAAGGAGGGACAATCCTCTATATATAAAAGTTGTCCACTCCTCTAAGTAAAATGCAATCTACCTCTGAAATTAGCGAAGAAGAAGAACCAAGAAAGGGTGAAGAAAGTCGAAATACAAGGAGACTCTAGTGCAGCGAAGAAGGAGAGAAAAAATTGAAGTTTATAGGGTTGTTCTAAGGAGGATACGCAGCCACACATGTGAGAAATGAAGGGTAGTCTGCGGATATAACAACAACAAGATCACAGTGATATATTCCTCCTTGTTTGGGCTATTAAACTTAGGCCTATAAGGCCTCCTACCCAAGCGAAGAAGAGATGCTCACAAGCGAAGAAGAAAGGAGTCAAAACCTAAGGGAAACCTCCCACACGTGCGAAAAACTAGGGCTGCAGTGCTGTCACATCAAGTCTACAACCTCACATCAAGAAGGAGCTAGGTTGGTTAAGAGAAGGAAGGCATCATCTTATGTGAAAGAGTTCACTAAAGATAAAGGAGAAATATCTCTTCTAGAACTAAGCATAAGAAAGTCTATCACCAGTTTGCCGAAGGAATTAGGAGGACGAAGTGCCGGAAGAAGTAGGACAAAGTGTCGGGAAACAAAGTACAGGAAAAAGGAAGTATTTGACTTGTGCTTGACGGATATTCTTGTCAAGGATCTAGGGTTTGGCATTGATCAAGAAGAAGCTTCAATAAGAGAAACTTACTAAAGGGTTTTCCTCTCAAGAGAAGAGAGGTTTTGGCCCTGGCAGAGAGCCAACATCTTGTGTTCTTGTTTTATGTTTTGATAGCAATTTGATGAAGCACACATACATGCATTAATAAGCAAAGAAGAAGATTAAAGTTAACAAGAAAAGTAAAAAGACATCACAAATTGTTATCTAGTCCCGAAGAATCACTCTATACCTAATTGCCCTAGTTTCTTTAACACAATTCACAACGATCTTCAAAGGAGGGAGATTTCTCTATTTATAGGTTAGGATCTCAACATCTTTCCTCCTTTTGCTTGAAAAAACAAATGACTTTTCATGCACTATATGCTTCACGATTAAGTCAAACTACAAGTTTTTTCATTACATTACTTAGATCTGAAAATACGTGAGACATCCCACCAATTAAAGGTTTGATTTGACCAAAGGAGGTCCGAATTGATCAAAGGGTACAACATTGCATCAAGAAATAGCTTGACATTCCTTGAAATATTAACTTGAGTGCTTAGGAAGTAAAAAATTCCACTTTGTTTGCACAATGTTAATTGACGTTGGTCTTTCCAACGGCTAGTATAATGTGGATGACCTCCAGTTTCTTGGTGCAATGATGATTCAAACCATGCTTTTAGGCTCCTTGCTTGATTTTGACTGGAAACGTCCCTTGGATTGCTTGTAGACCTAAATCACTTTCGGTTTTGCCTCAACATTCCTCCAAATTAACCTTTACATGATCCAATGGGTAGAAGGGGTGGACCAAGTTGAGTGATGGTCTATTTTTGGGAGGGACCATTGTGAGAGAAAACCTAGGCCTTATATGTTGAGCGTTTATCAAAAAATGAATAGTACCCCCATTCATACTTTTATTAATGAACCCTTTCTCCTATATCCTCTCTCTCTGTCTTTTGTTTTTGCCCCTTTCCTAGGCTTCATCACCACTAATGGGTCTCTCTAAGTCGTCTTCTCAGGTAGGGCCCGACCTGAGATGGCTTCTCCTTAGATGGGACCAATCGCGGTGCCTTTCCTTTGCCGATTAAGGACTTTGGTCTTGGTTGCCGCATCCTATAGACTGCAGCTACGGGATCACATCTCCAACCATTGCTCCAATGCTTGCTTCCACTCATCCATTGTATTCCCCAATTCAACACTAGGATTGTCAACTTTTTCTTCTTTCCTTTACTATTTGTGCTCCGGAGTTGTCAATTCTCACCTCTTTCATTTTCTATCTCAAATAGTGTTTCCACCTCTTACTTCTTGGCTTCAATTTTTCATCTCTATTGTTGTCCCCTCTTGTGTATTTGGTTCAGTTTTTTGGTCTTGGCTTCAATAACTTTGATCTCTCTTGCCTCCACTAGTTCATCCATACCTTTGCCACCCCTCCTTCGTTGTCCTCTTATCACCTTCACTCGATTCTCATCCTCATCGAAATTTACTATTGTTATCGCCTCCTTGTATGTGTCAAGGCATTTACTTTTATGTTTTAGGTTTTGTTACCACTATCTAGCAAGCCTTAAGGAGGGAAAGCCTAGTAGGTCAAATTATTAGCCCAAGGCCCCTAACATTATAAAAATGTGCAAAATACATGCCCTGGTCACAAGTCGACCAAGTATCTTTTTCAAGTTATTAAATAATAATCTGCCTATTAGTTGAATTGATGATGTCATGCTGATGTCAGGATGTTGGAGGGCCACATTGAGTCCTATTGCTGCCAAAGTGTGTGAGAGGGTTCCATAAGTGATTCAGGTAATTCCCTTCATATCAAAGATGTTCTTTATGTTCCAGGATTGAGGCAAAATCTTGTTTCGGTAGCCACCCTTGAGGACAAGGGATATGATGTCATCTTCAACAGAGGTAAGGCATACCTCCAGCACTTAGCTTATGGATGTAAGAAGTAAATAGGTGTGAGGGTGAAGAATCTCTACAAGTTGTAGGTAGAGACAGGTACAACCTTGAGCAGTAAGGCAGGTAGTGCACATAGTAGAGAAGTGATGGTTGAGCGAAAAGAGGATAGAGCTTGCAATATGGATCCTCAGCTAGTATCTCTATTCTAGGTTAAGCTAGTAGGCAGTTGGGCTGACCAACAGGATGAGGAGGAGGAGCAGCAGAGCTCGCAGAGTATGGTGGGAAAGAACAGGTCTTCAAAGCAGGTTCCGCAGAAGAAAGTAGGGAAGCCTTTTAGTTCAGAGAGAGCAGCTGCAACAACGAAGAACTTGGTAGTGTTGGGGACAGATCCATGTGGACGAGGTTTTTCTAGGAACACCTTCCTTGCTAAGAGGGAGTGTTGAAATTAGCGAGAAAATTGATTCATTGACTTGTGCCTTAATTCAAGGAGTCAAAGTCAAGTTCCTTTTTTGTGCATGGTCAAGTTCCTAAAATTTAGGAGTTTCCCTAAAAATTAGGAGTGCATGAGGCAGTGAACTGATGTGTTGTAGTTGAAAGTCAAGTTTTGATCTTCTAGTGTGATTTAAATTGGGAACTGAAAGCTTAAGTGGAGTTAGGCTCCTAAATTTTAGGAGGATCCAATTAACTAGTTATGTTGACTTTTGTTAACTAGAAAAGCTCCAGTTCAATCCCTTAACTAGAAAGTCACTAATTTTAACCATTTGAATTTCCTTTAAAGAACAAAAGAACGCACAAGTTTAATCATTGTTTTGGTGAGCACGAGTCGGTGAGACCAAATAATAGGAAGCACAAAGTTGTGCGTGTGGAGCTTGTGAGAAAAGATGAACAATCCGAGGAAAGGCTTGCTGGAATTGGAGAAGGACGAATTCCTTGGGTAAGGAAGCAGAGATCAGAATTCTTGCATAGGTTTCAAGCTTAGATTAAGCAGAAAAGACAAGTGTGTCTTTCAGATTGAAACCATTTTAGTGTAAGAGATCTAATGCTCAATTTTCTTCAATAAATTCTCAATAATCAAGCAGAGGGTTTTCCCAGTTGGGTTCCCTAGAAAAACAGTGTGTTTAATTGTTTGTGAATGTGTCTTTAATTCCGTTCAATTCCGCTGCAAATTTGAAGTAGAGAAATTTTGTGTTTTAGTGAAAAGAAACTAGTTTTCAGTTTTCAGATTGTTCACTATAACAGTTGCAGAATTTCAAGGAAATTCTACACTCCATTGTCAAAAAGGTACGAGATTGCATTTATCATCAAATTTGAATTTTTCATGATGTAAAATTTGCATAGATGAAGGATAGCTCATTGGAATTTGCATGTGTTTTTTACTATGTTGCATGTTGAGAACTTCTTGGAATACCCAAATAAGCCTCATCCATAATTTTATGATAAACTTCCAACATTTGATGGTGCCTTTGTGGTTGTAGTCTCACATGTCTTGGCATTTATAGGGCATATCCCAAAATTTGAAGAAAGACATGAAGATGTCATGATGAGGTTATTTATTCTCTTTGGGACAAGGGCATAGTGGTTGGCCGAAGCACTCTTGTAGGCTGAGGAGCATACCTTCTCTCAAATCCTTGGTTGAGAGTTTTCTCAAGCTTTGTGACACTTCAGCATTTGTGGGCAGCCCTATAGGAGAAAGGCTTTCTTGGTATTTTGAAGGCTACGAAGGCATTAATGAAGATGAAGGCAAAGTGCTAGGAGAGCCTTTGGATGAAATTGAATCACATAATAATGTTTTTATTGTGCTAAAAGAGCAGCCTTGTGACAGCAATAATGAAACGAAAGGGCATTCTCAAGAAAACTCTGAATTTCCAGAAGAAAGAAGAGAAGATTTGGTTCCAAGTGGTGATGATGATGCTGCTGTTATTGGTAAAGAATGTAGCCCAAAAGTTGAGAAGGACAATGCTGCTATATCCACTGAAGAAGGTACTGCAGATTTGGGGACTTATGAACAATCTAAGGAAGGTAATATTGGTAGAAGTATTGAAGAAAATGTACCTCCCAAAGAAGGCTTGCTTGTTGTTTTAGAGAAGGATTGGTGTTGGGTGTTTGAAGAGGGCAGCATGGCTGATCATTTTGAAGATGATGATGTAGATATTCCAAGACAAGAAAGGAAAATTGAGGCTGTTCAGATTGACAATAAATCTACTCCTTTGAAGGAAGCTGTGTTATCAGAGTTTGAAAAGGACAATGCTGATGACCAAAGGAATGAAACCACCATTGAAAGAGATAGAGAGTTGGATAAAGGATTTGAAGGATGTGAAAATATTCTGTAGTTGAATCCAAGATCATATATAGTGTGCTTCAAGGGCAGTCCCATCTATGAGGATTATGAAATATTCATACACCTATGTTCTAGTAATGATAGCATCCATGAAAATCAGTCAAAGGAAGATGAGCAGGATGGTGCTGCCACCAAAAGTGAATATTCTACCAAGAATGTTAGCTTGGAAAATGAGCAGTTTGCTCCAGACCTTATTAATAGATCACATGTGAAGCACAGCTGCATTTTGTGCCCTAAGAATGGTGTCACCGATGTACATCACGGTGATAAATTTCCTTTATACCTGAAAATAGAAGTGAATGTAATGAAGCTGATGGCATTTCTTATAGTCCAAATTTATGACCAGAGTTTGAACAAGGTGTCATTATTGGTCACTAGGATGAAACCTTCACTAAAAAAGGAAAGCTACAGGGAATTGGACACCTTGAGGATGATCTTCAACAATCTCAGAGAAACAGACCTAGTTGAGCACGCAGATGAGCAAACTGTTGTCAGGACAGCATTAGAAACAAAATGTGCCATTCCCAGCCCCACAAAACGGATGAATGGTAATACATGGTCTCATCAAAATGACATCAAACTTGAATTGATGCCCAGGCCAGAAGGTGCTGGTCTTGAAGATTGTATATTGAATGTTAAGGCTGCTAAAAAAGTTGAATACGTCTCTTTTTTAGCATGTGATGAACAGATAGGAAAATTAGGACAGAAGGATGAGGAAACTGGGGATATTGGTGACTGTACAGTGCATATTTCAGTGGCAAAAGGAAAACAAAATTTTCAGTTGGGCAGTTTTGGTCACTCAAATATAAATGAGGTTAAAGCTTTAATTTCAAATTGTAGTTTTAATGGTAACCAGACAATCATCATACAGTCGTATGATTGTCACACAGATAAGGAAAATATGTGAGGTGATGGGCAGTCTTCTATTGATACAAAAACTGGCTACAGGAAAAGGAGAGACAGGGTTGTCCTTATGATTCTTTCTGATCATGACTATGATAATAGTAACACAAAAAAAGTGAGAAGATACACTATCCCATTGAAAATGTTCATAACTTCATGGAAGATTGGGTATCTAGAGAATACTATAGATTTCTTGAGAAGTTGATTTCTTTCCTACTAGGGAAGGGCATCTATAACTTAGCGTAGACATCCTCCCTAGAATTCTCACCTATATGGGATCAAGAGTGGAAGAAAGCAGACTTCCTATGTTGATGTTTGTAGCTTGGGCATGTACTTCTGCACAGAACTATGTGTCTAGGCATGCAGAAATTGCCCCAGATCTCCTTAAAACATTTGCTCAAGTGTGAGCAAGTTACTAATGTAGCTTAGCATAAGTCTAACTTAGGAAAAAAGTATATATTGTTATGTTGGCTTATTGAGCTTAAAAAAACTTGGGAAAAGTAAATAATTTATTGTAGTGATTATGTTTTAATCTTAGCGGTTGATCTCAAGTGAGGCGAGATCTAATCTCGATCGTTAATCACTTTAATATTAGGGTTAGGGTTAGGGATTTAGCTCAATGAAAAGACACAAACAAGGTTAAGGAAAGGAGAAAGACACATTAAAACAATAGAAGATTGAGAGAGGCATCTCAGTGAACAATGTGTTGGGTCTAAGGGAGTGCAAAGAGGCTGGAGATCTAGATCTGCAGAAAAGATTAAGCACCGATCTAGGGCAGATTTGTTGGATCCAATCCAGGTTTATTTGTGTTATGCATTTTCTCAGTTGGGCCATTATCCCATGATGGGAGCTCAAGTAGATTTTGAATCATTGTTAATGTTGAATTGATTTGATTGGGTAGAATCTATTTGTTTCATTTTATGAGATTGGTTGTTGTATTTTTGCTTCCGCTGAATGTTAAGAACTTAGCCATACCTTTATTTAGTAGATCTATAATCTCCTAGGTCAATAAAATGTTGAGTGCTAGGTTCAGAGAAAAATTAACATGGTATTTGTTACCACTCAAACTAGCAAGGAGCATAAAAGGGATTCCTAAAGGGACAATTGTTAGACCAAAGGGAAACGGTGGAGGCTTAGCCCACTGTCACTTCAGCTAAGACTCCCTACTCTTTACGGACTTTCACCGATGGGAGGAGACCCGGTATATAGAAAGTCACTTGTGAAAGATGAATCAACCAATGGATGTGAAGTGACCTTAATGATCCTTTTCCTAGAAGGGGGGTAAGAATAGAGCTTGCTTGTTAAGCAAGGTACAAAGATTTCTAGGATAAGGAGGTGAGGATTTGAGGGTTAGGTTAGAGGAATATGCCTTGTAATGAAGTTTCCCAATCCTAAAATCCTTATTGGACCTGACTTCCCGAATGGTTCTTGCAGATTTGACTTTTCAAAGGTGTGGGACCACACGGGACCAAGTGGACTCAACCTAGGTTAAGGAGAGAGAATCTAGCAACCAATGATGATCTCAACCTGTACAAGGAAGGGGAAAGGATCAAAACAAGAATTTCCACTTAAAGGTGTCAAATTGATCCTATGAGGCACTATCCTAGGGAACACCAGGGAAAAGTTTGATCTCGGAGCTAGGGCTTGGGTTATCTCACAACTCCACCGTCGGAATGGCTTCAAAATTGGAGGAGGCCTTGAGGACACACTAGCGCAGTAGAGGCTAGGAGATCAAACATTTTCTTGGGCTATTTTGTCAGGAAAATGATGCCCTAGGTGACCCAACTTGGCTAGACTTAGAAGAGAGAGGGAAAGGTGAAGAAAAGTATTCTTTGAGTGATCACCTATTGAAGGACCAGTGCCTTAATCCCTTGGGGATAATGGAGTCTAGGAGAATAATGAGAAAGGAACTTGTATTTCGGTCAAGGAGGACTTAAGGACTACTTCACTTAGCCTTTAGGGCAAGAGGAAGAGACCTCAAAGATTTTATACTTCGCTTGGCAAAAGAGATGGATTATCAAGATAAATTCCCCGGTGAAATTATCCCTAGGAGATTTCATTCACATACATGGCCCAAACATTGAGAGATGCCATATAGAAACAATAATTCCACAAATTTTGCAATTATGCAATGCAACAATTAGCCCTATTATAGAGAAAATCCCATTCAATGCATATGACAAAAGTAAAACAAGAATAGCATTAAAAGTGTGTACTTACATGTAAGAGAACATATCCAACCATAAACAATTTGACAATAAAGAAGCTCCAAGATAAAATACTCCAATCCAAACATCAAAATTCATCTATGCCCCAATTCTTCATCCCAGAAAAAGTGCTAAATTCTCTAAAGAGAAGAGAGATCCAAGCCAAAGTGATGATGAGAAAATGAACTCATCTCACTTGTATTTATACACTAATTAGGTGTTTGAATTAGTCTCTTAGGCCTACATAAGCCCCAAAAATAAAATAATGTGCTAATAACCTAACTTTTGGTGACAAGCCCACCAAACTAGCTCATAAATGAAATAATAAGCCTCTTAAGAGGTCAAATGATAAAAAATATATGTCGTAGGGCCCTCCAAGAGGCTTGATGAGGTCCATAGGTTCCATAATGAAGAATAGAACCGTCAAAAGTGATGGGCAAGGGGGTGGCCCCTTGTTCTCCAAACAATAAACCTATGGTGCTCCCAGTGGGTGTGGGGGCACAATAATAACCTCATGGGTCTCCAAATGAGTCGAAGATGCCTGTAGACCATCCGTAAGGGCTCCAATGATGGTGTGGATGATGCCATATCATCCTAAAGTCCTGGGTTAGCTTCCAAGTGCATGGTACATCGGTGGGGCTGACTGGGCAAAGGTGAACCAAGTGCATCTTCCTCGTCCAAAAGATGGATATCGAGCCAATCTATGAACATCTTTGGCGATCCATGGAGTTTTCTCTACTTCTATGGAGGCACATGGCTCTCAACACACACCCTACATGTGCCAATGTAGCCCTTTGGAGGGTTAGGACCTCGTATAGGGAGACCAAACCCAAGATGGATACCACTTGCAATCCTGCATAAGATCCAATGCATCCCCTAGCCTTCCAGTACAACAAGTCATCAAAGAAATCGAGTAAAAGATCTTACAAACCATGGACCACAGGTGGGGACTTCATAATGGCTTGCCCTTCCATAATGGGCTTTGGCATGTATTAATGTCTCCAAACTCCAAATAGGGTTAACCAAGTATCCTATTAGGTGGTTTCTACTTCTAAAGGGGATAATATGTCCAAGGTACATCCTTTAAAATGTGGGGGTATGTGATAAATAGGTGAATGGAGTAGGGGATGAGAAGGGGCAGCCCTGGGCCACATGCTGGGGTACAAGGGTAGCTAATAAAAGGGAAACCCACAGTTGGGTATAATAATGTATAGGGGGGATCAATCATTGTACATGAGGTTCCCGGGCCTTGATTTTTCCACCCTTATTTATATTCCTTTTGCCTTTTCATGATTTTTCTTTAATTAACTACTCGAGGCTCAAGGGGTAAGAGCATGATGTGTGAGATGTAGCAGCGGATACCCCCTTTTAAGGTAGGGCGGTTCATTGCCCACCAGGGGTTGGGACAATCATGGGTTCCTATATGATGAAGGAGGCTCATAGAACCTGTAGGAACCAGGGTGATGGCCATGATGATGGGGTAGATCTCATGTATTGGCTTTTTCCCATGTGCTAAATGTGTTTGTCCCAGCCATCTTTTGCATTTTTGGATACATTTTCTTGTTGAATGTGGCCAATTATGCTTTTACTTTTCTTTTTAGTTGCATCAACCTCTGGGGCATCATTCCAGGCCTGACCCTAGGTGTGGGCAAGGGGAAGGGGAGAACTAACCCTATGTGGACCCTGTCGAGGAATGTGGACCCAAGTGTTGAAAATTTGATGAATGGGGTAATAATGAGTGGAAAGGGGGTAATATATGCGGATGAGGGAGCAGGACCACACAACCAAAATCAGGGTTTCCCGTGAAATACCATCCCTAAATCCAAATGGTCAATAAAAGAGATCCCACTGGACTAGAATCCAAGGTTAATATCCAAAAGGGATCTAGGGGACAAGAGCACAGACCTAACCCATTCTTTTTGCCGAATCCCCCCATTAATCCATGCCCATAAGTGTCCATGATAAGCAAACTACAATACTCAATTACCAAATGGCAAGGCATACATTTAGGTTCGAGAGGCCTACCTTCAAACATATGATCATGGCAGATGGTTGAGGGACCACATGACTAGCTCAGATGGCTGAGAAATGATATAATGAGCTAGTTGGTAGCTGCAAGGGGCTGTCGGTTGAGGACCATCTCGGAGAAAAAAATTCTCCTAGGGGTATCACCCACAAAATGGTGGGTAATAGTATGAAAGCTTGATCTCTGAGAATCGATCTCAAGTTGCTAGGTTCATACTGGATCGTTGGGGATGGGTTTGGCCATGATATGAGCATAATTTTTTTAAGGAGGCTGAAGTAAATGGTCGAACGACTGTATCTCTGAGTCGGAAATTTTTTTGGGGTAGAATTTAAATTATATGGCCAAGTTAAAGTTAAAAGGAAAAAAATATCGTTGTTGTAAGAGGAGCTCGAAGTAAAGCTAATTTAAAAAAATTAAAAAAGGGCAACTGGATAGACCACCTGCCAAAGTGGCCATCAACCACTTAGTTGTCGCAGCAGTCGGCAACCGCCAATGATTGCAGGGTGCAAGGACAACCATTGACAGTGTTAGTTTTTGGTAGCATCAGAAGTGTTCTAGCCTTGAAAATTGGTGGAGAGGCTAAGGCACATGAGTTCTAAAGAACCCAGAAACCGTTTGGTGAAATTCCACCCGGATTGTATTTTATTAAAATAATTAATATTTTTAATGGAGTTCCTAAGTCTAAACTTAAGGAAATTAAAATATTAATGGGTATTAATCAAAATATGGGTGAGAATGATCTAGAAGGCAGATCAAGTCATGTTTTAATCTTAGTCGTTGATTAGAGACTTAATCTTGGTTGTTGAAGACTCAACAGGAAAAGTATAAAATGGAGTTTTGAGGTTCAATTGAAAAAACACACAGAGAGAACGAACTGATCTAGAGTTCGATTTTTGGGGCTAGGAAGCTGAGAAATTCGAACTAAGTGATCATTCAGCAGTAGAGGGGTAGTGAGAATCCGGGAGAAGGACTTTCCGAAGAATACTGATAGAGAGGCAGAGAGAGCTTGCAGAGAGGCAACGCAGTAGCCGGGAGAGCTGACATTGGGCCATTCTAGGCCCACACAGCCTTGACACAGTGCTAGAAGAGCCAGCGCAGAGGGGAAAGCTGCTTGTCATGCAGAAGCCGGAACTACGGGAATAGCCGGGATAACTGACGCAGAGGGCAAAAGAGGTGACGCAGGGCTGATGCAGAGCCTGAAAGGCTGACACAGGGCCCACGCAGAAGTAGACGGGGTTAGCCAGTATTTTTTCCAGATTAGCCAGAATTCTACTGGGTGAAGTGAGGTAAAACTCACTCAAATTTTCGGCCATTATTTTCTCTGTAAAGGATTGCTAGATGAGCATCCTAGATTTGTATTCAGATATTCCTCCTGCATAATAATAAACCCTCAAAACTGCTGCACCAGTTTTCCCGCATTGGGTTTTTCTGAGGACTATTGTGTCCAAAAATAAGTGTGTCCTATGTATCTTGTTCTTTGCTCTGTTTTATGTTTCATGAGATCAAATATTTAATTAGTGTAGGTTGTAGAAGTAATTTTCTTTAGTATTCAGAAGAATAACTTGATGAATGTAAATTAAAAATCAAGTAGGTGAAGTAGATTTAGATTTGCTGCAGTAGGGGTTCCTTCAGTGTAGGAATTTTCACATGTTATCAAAGGAATAATTTTGAAATAGGGAAGAGAAGATCCAGTGCTGAGCAGTGAGGCCGAAACTGCACTTGGCAGCAATTCAAATCCCCTTGACGGGATTACACAATCCTTGTCGGGAAGCAGATCCGAGGAAATCTCTCTCTGAGTGAGACGACAGAGAGGTACAATTTCAAGTTCATGAGTTTGCAAAGGCAGTGGGAGTGACGCAGAGCCTCAACGCAGTGCTTGAAGGGCGCAGTTTCTGTCAGGGTAGAAATCCGCTGGAAAGGAATGAAGACACGTAGAAGGGGAATTTTCTCCTCAGAGAACTTTCTACCAAAAAGTTTGAATTTCTCACTTGCTGAGTAGTGCTAAGCAGTGACTAGAGGAGTCAGTTCGACAGTTGGGTGAGATGGCATCACATGAGCTCAGAGATCAAGACAGGGTGGACGAAGCCTCCAACTATGTCATATATAAGACCAGAATCTTAGTTGTTCTAGAGGAATATGATCTCGAGGCCTACGTCAAAAGTGTTGTAGTTGTTCCTGCTGACAACGATCAAAATAAGAAGTACAAGGTCGAGCAGGGGAAGGCAAAGAGGCTCATTCTCGATGGAGTACGAGATCATGTGGTCTCACACTTGTAGGGCAAGGATACAGCCTGAGAGATGTGGGAAGCCTTGTCGTCTCTGTATGAAGGCTCTTCCGAACAGTGGAAGATGTACCTAGAGCAAAAGTTGCAGTGGAACTTGATGTAGAAAGGAGAAGGGGTGAACCTCTATCTTCAGTGTCTCCAAGACATTAGAGACCAGCTTGCTGCAGTGGGGTCCACTCCTCAGCCAACCGTGATGGTGAGGATAGCCCTGAATGGAGTCTCGGATGAATGGCAAGTTTTCGTCCAAAGCATATTGGGCAGGGAAAAACTACCTTCATGGGAGGAGATGTGGGTGGCTCTTCAACAGGAGGAGTTAAGGACCTAGTGAAGGTCAACCTCAATGGCAGCAGTGGGAGTGGCACAAAGACGAAGGCGAAGGAGGAAAACGCAGCTCTAGTATCGAAGGGACAACAGAAACAGAAGCGGAAGGACATTTTGAAGGTGAAATGTTTCAGATGTGGCAAGATGGGTCACTTTGCATCTCAGTGTCCTTTGAAGCAAAAGGATAAGGACGAGAAGCATGATCCAAAGGTTGCAGCTGCAAAGATAGATGAGGATGAGTTTGCCATGAGTGTCCACGCATCTCTAGGAGGGAGATGGGGCGATATTGAGCTGTAGTCGAGAGGACTACATGTGGACAGGATCCTTGAGGAGTCCACCTCTTGGATCAATTCATTGCTACGAGAGCCCAAGATTCAGCAATAGAAAGATGGACTTAGTGTCAAATGATGCAGTGGAGTGTTTGGAGGACAGATGCAGTGGCTTGGGACTAGAAACTGATCAGCGCAGAGCAAGTTTAGCAGCAGTGCAGATGGCACAGTGCAAAAGTCAGCAGCAGCGCAGAAGATTCAGAGGGTCAGCAACAGTCAGACTCCAACATTCATTGTATTATGCTGAACACAGTTAAGTTTAGCTAATTTTGGATATTTTTCAGTTGCTTCTCTCAGCAACTGAGTTGCAGTACGGATGCAATGTTAGCAGTGGCAGTGCTATCAGCATAGTAGATGCAACATTTGAGAGGGAGTTGTAGTACAGATGCAATAGTGGCAGTGGCAGTGTCATGGGTAGTAGTACAGTAGCAGCAGCAGCACAGTGCAGAAAGGAGGTGCTTCAGAAACAAAGCAACATGCAGGCAGACATTGTTGCTAGAGCACTTTCCTCGCTAAGAGGGAGTGTTAGTTTTTGGTAGCATCGGAAGTGCTCTAGCCTTGAAAATTGGTGGAGAGGCTAAGGCACATGAGTTCTAAAGAACCCAGAAATCGTTTGGTGAAATTCCACCCGAATTGTATTTTATTAAAATAATTAATATTTTTAATGGAGTTCCTAAGTCTAAACTTAGGGAAATTAAATATTAATGGGTATTAATCAAAATATGGGTGAGAATGATCTAGAAGGTGGATCAAGTCATGTTTTAATATTAGTCGTTGATTAGAGACTTAATCTCAGCCGTTGAAGACTCAACAGGAAAAGTATAAAATGGAGGCTTAGGGTTCATTTGAAAAAACACACGGAGAGAACAAATTGATCTAGAGTTCGATTTCTGGGGCTAGGAAGCTGAGAAATTCGAACTGAGTGATCATTCAGCAGCAGAGGGGCAGTGAGAATCCGGGAGGACTTTCCAGAGAATACTGACAGAGAGGCAGAGAGAGCTTGCAAAGAGGCAGCGCAGTAGTTGGGAGAGCTGACGTTGGGCTAGTCTGGGCCCACGCAGCCTTAACGCAGAGCCAGAAGGGCCAGCGCAGAGGGGAAAGTTGCTTGTCACGCAGAAGCCGGAACTGCTGGGAACTGTCGGAATAGCCGAGATAGCTGACGCAGAGGACAGAAGAGGTGACGCAGAGCCTGAAAGGTTGACGCAAGGCCACCGCAGAGGGGAAAGTTGCCTGTCACGCAGAAGCCGGAACTGCTGGAATAGCCAAGATATCTGACGTAGAGGGTAGAAGAGGTGATGCAGGGCTGACGCAGAGCCTGAAAGGTTGACGCAGGGCCAACGCAGAAGTAGCCAGGGTTAGCAAGTCTTGTTGCTGGATCAGCCAGAATTCTGCCGGGTGAAGTGAGGTAAAACTCACTCAGATTTTCCGCCAGTATTTTCTCTGTAAAGGATTGCTAGATGAGCATCCTAGATTTGTATTCAAATATTTCTCTTGCATAATAATACACCCTTAGAACTGCTGCACCATTTTTCCCACATTAGGTTTTTCCGGGGACTATTGTGTCCAAAAATAAGTGTGTCCTATGTATCTTGTTCTTTGCTCTATTTTTCCTGTTTCATGAGATCAAATATTTAATTAGTGTAGGTTGCAGAAGTAATTTGCTTCAGTATTCAGAAGAATAACTTGATGAATGTAATTTAAAAATCAAGTAGGTGAAGTAGATTTAGATTTGTTGTAGTAGGGGTTCCTTCAGTGTAGGAATTTTCACAGACAGTGGCTGCAAGATCAGTGGATCAAGGCGGAGAAAAAGTGGTTTAGCGAGGCAGGTCGTCAAGACAGTTGCAAGATGCATACACAAAGGGTTGTGGAGGTGCAATGAGGGTTGTAATGACCGACGACAATGGGTCACGACGCAAGACAGGAGATCAGCGGGCAAGTTGAGCAATTGGTCAGGGCTTGGGGCAAAGGTGCAGGGAGGCTTGGGCGAAGAGGTGGAAACAATCATCCACAACAACACAGGTAGACTAGGTTAAGCATGCAGAGGAGATTCATTGGGAAGGACAAGCCAACAGGGTATGTAGAGCGAAAGCTAGGCTCAAGATGCAATAGTTGGGACCGTGCGTGCCAGAGCTGACAACCAGGTGACAGATCCGACAACAAGCAGAGGGATTGACGATTGACGAAAACAACAAATTAGCTATCAGAGCAGCTAAAAATCAATGGGTCGTGGATGAAGAAGATCGGGGCGCGATAGAGGGTACATTGTGATAGTGCTTACGACTGTAGAGATCGGGGAAGCTGATAGGAAGAGAGGACTCAATTGAAACTGCGACTTAGTGCAACATCATGGAAACAATGCAAGGAATCGAGTTAATCACAATAGTAAGGCCAAGGCACAGGCCCGAGGGGTTTAGCTAAAAGTCGTCAGCCATGACTGTCGCCAGTTGCGATCGAAGAATGGCATAGGGTTACTACCGAAGTAGCCACCATATAGAGATATCAGGTTGTCAGGACATGTGCAAGCCGCAACAGAAAAGTAGCATGTATATCTTGGAGAAAGGTTGCGACGAATGCACAGATGCAAACGGTTCACACAGTTCGAGAGATGCTCTGTTGAAGAATTGACAGAAGAAAATCCACAAGGGGTTGTGCTAATTCGAGCATAGCTAGGGAAATGTTGTCAGATCGGTGGTAGGGATTTCATAGGGCTAAGGATCTACATGTAGCAGCGGCTTAAGCAACCAAGGATGGGCTCGCGAAACTGTATATTGTGTGAGGGATGTGCACAGGGATGTTAGCGTTTTTTTTAAGGATTTGTCGGAAAAGTATTTCGCATAGCCAGTGATAAGTACATCGAGGCAATGCATAGTCATGCTATGAATGGGCTAGCTATAGAGAGAGCGACAAGGTCTACTGCAGGTGGTGCCACAGTGCAGCTTGAAGGATTGCGCTGCAGGTAAATCGTTGCACTGGGCATGATCAAGTAACTCCAGGATGAAGTGGCCAATAGAAGTCATTGGGCAGGGGGTCCGCCCAACAAGCATGAGCTGGAAGTGGCCGCCAGAGTACAGTATGAAGGACAATACCAACATGGTTTGCCAGCAAGATTGGTAGAGGTCAGCCCTCAAAGGGAGAGAGGGAGACTGTACCAGTTGTGGGATTGGCATCATATTTCATGGGTGTCTCAAAGGACCAAAACAAATTCACTGTAGTGCTAGAAGGAATTAGCACAGGAGCATAGGATGTGTTATCGGTGTTGGGACTCAAGTAGAGTTTTCTCTCAATCTTGATGATCGAGAAGAAGGGGTTTGGTGTAGCGTTCCAAGATGAACAAGAACTTATTAGAACCAAAGGATCTGGCTCAAACAGTGGCCACGTTATTGGAGTTAGAGAGAGCAACCTGTATAGGATAAAGGGCCAACCTATTCGAACAATGGCAGGAAGCAGAGTGATGACAAAGAATAGGTAGCAGGTGGCTCCGAAAGTTGAGTAGCTCAAATGGAGTCAACCTTCAGGTTCAGGGGGGAGAGGAGCAGTCAACAGAATCCTCCCAATCTACCAAGAAGGACTCTTGGTATGAGATGACCTTACAGGATGTTTAGGAGCAAGGGGATTCTAGGAACAAGCTCATAAGGAGTGAGTCTTCTAGGATGAGGGCAGGGAAGTCTTCCAGTTCATAGGAAGCAACAATAGTAGCTCATGCAGGTCCAGGATCAGAACCAATTCCAAATGGACAAATTACCTCCTTCGCTAAGAGGGAGTGTTGACGTTTGTAGCTCGGGAAAGTACTTCTGCACATGCCTATGTTTCTAGGCATGCAAAAGTCGCCCAAGATCTCCTTAGAACACTTGCTCAAGTGTGAGCAAGTTCCTATTGTAACTTAGCCTAAGTCTAACTTAGGAAAAAAAACATTTTATTATGTTGGCTTATTGAGCTAAAATAAAGATAGGAAAAGTAAATAATTTACTTCAATGGTTACGTTTTAATCTTATCCATTGATCTCAAGTGAGGCAAGATCTAATCTCGGTCGTTACTAATTTTGAGATCAAGGTTAGGGTTAGGGATTTAGCTGAGAAAGACGCACTACAACACCACACCAAAATATTGAGAGAGGCATCTTAGTGAGAAGTATGCCGAGTCAAAGGGAGTGCAAGGAGGTTGGAGATCCAAATTTGCAGAAAAGATCGAGCACCAATCTAGGGTAGATTTGTTGGATCAGATCCAGGTTTATTTGTATTCTATATTTTATCAGTTGGGCAATTATCCCATCACAGGAGGCCAAGTAGTGTTGAATTTTTGTAGCTATGTTCGGTCTTCATAATTCATTTTAGCCCTCCGAAGCAAAAGAAATAATAAATTCAAATGTAAGATTCAAATTGGCTTCGAAAGAGGGGAATTGAATTTTTGAAAATTGAATTAATTTTCTCCACAAGGTCAAGTCAACTCCAACTACTCAAGCTGGCTTAGCCAAACAGACACACCACTTGGGGCACCTCAAATCATTATCTAAAGGCTACTCATCCTCCTCAAGGCATTCATTTTCAGATCACACATACACATATTTTGTTCACACGTGAGAGTTTAAGAAGGACGAATTTTGCGGCAGCAAACTTATGATTTCATTGGGAAGCAAGCTAAAGCTTCTAAGGAAAGTGTAGGAGGCTGAAATTTCTCAGTTTGACGAGGTTTGGCCTGGGTTTGGTTACTGGTCAGATTGACTTTACTGTAATATTCCTAATTAGCTATGGCTAATTGGAATATTCAATTTTGTTCAATTTTTGCCTTCTATAGTTATTTGTAAATAAAAAGTGAGGAAGGGGGACATAACTCACTTTAGAATAAAAAGTCACTTCCTAGGTAGCACAACATTGTGACTTAAAGAGGAGCCAAGGGGGCCAAAGGAGGGACACAGAGATGGAGCCCACGCAGACACATGGAGAGACTGCGTAGGAGGGAAGAACATGTGGCAAGAGGAGAAGCACGCAGGAGGAGGTGAGCCTAGGGATTGTGAGAGGAAGAGGCTATAAAATAGAGAGGATCCCCCTCATTTTGGATCATTCAGTTATGTGCATTTGGAGCTAGTCGTTTCAACTTCTGAGCATGCTGGCTGTTTAGCTAGTCTGCAGCACTGTTTAGTGCATCGAGTGTCTCCGTTCGAAGATCTCACCCTTAGCCCCTGGGGACTTCGAGTACTTGCTCGGACAAGGTATTTCCTTTGGTCTTTCAGCAGTAGTTTCATTAGCATTCCAGCAGCAATTTTGGCAGCGTTTTGGAGGACTGTGCAGCACTGGGAGAGGGACGCAGTTCTTTTTGGTTGTAGTGCTGGATTGGGGTTTTACAGGTGGATTTATGCTGGGAGATTGAGCAAGGGTCCAACTCATGTCTCATTGGAGGATTTTTGGCAGGGTTTCAGGCAGTGTTTCAGGTAGAGTTAGAGGGGTTTTCCTCAGTGGCAGCACAGGGCATTGAGGAACTGCCCCAAAACATCATTTGTTTTCTAGCAGCAGCAACAGCATCCACGCAGAGAGGCCATTCTTGTCAGTTTGAGAGTATTTCTTCGCTTGCCTTGTGCAAGTTGAGGTGCCATCTGTCTAATCACCTCTTGTACTCATTTTATTACTCAATATAATAAAATGGCTTAGCAATTTTCGCTGCATTACTTGTGTATCTGCTTATATTTCCGGTTTACATTATTATATGTTGTTCCACTGTTATTTTATCACTTCTGGGTTATTATATCATTTGCACATATTTGATTGGATTTTTTGCTGGGGCTTGAGGAATATTCTAGGTTAGGAATATTACAATGGTATCAGAGCATAGATCTGGCTCAACCTATGGAGCTAGTAGTCTATGACACCGAGGGAGAAACCCTACATCTGTTACGGAGGTAGGAAATACATAGACAGTGAGCGTAGGCTGGAGAACACCTACGGAGAGGGAGACTGTGTTCCAGTGGTGGACGCAGAACAGGAGCCTGTGGTGGACGCAGAGCAGAGGGATCCGATGGCGGACGAGGATGGGAAGAGATTTGCGGACATGCTCCTCAAATCAGTATAGGACCTGTCGAGGCAGATTGAGGTGATGGGGTAGAGATTCACGGCAGTAGAGGCCAGACAACATGAGAGCCCACAGGTTTTCAGATTGGTGAGGGATCAAGTGCATCCCATCATTTGCTAGAGTAGCATGATATTGCGCAGCAGGTTGCCTCGCACGCCCCTACACGCTCTACCATGCCCACGTTCTTAGGAGCAAACACGGGGGTCGGAGCCCAGCAGGAGGCAGAGCCCGACCATATGGGCGATTATTTTGCAGAGTACCAGGCCTATGGGCAGGAGTTCAGGGAAGCCCTCTCATTTAGAGATTTTGTTAAGCTCCAGTGGGATAGTAGACCCTGCGACTGTCACAGAGGGTACCGGCATTACCATGATGGTGACACCCACCGTGCAACGAGTAGATTCCACTTGCCCACATTTGATGGTTCATCAAACAGTTCGGCAAAGTCTTGGGTGGAGAAGCTGGACATTTATTTCCAACTTAACTAGATGTTGGAGACAGAGGCCATCAGATGGCAACATTGCATTTGGATGGTGAGGCCCAGGATTGGTGGTTTCATGGGATGGTTACACTGGGGCACTCCACAGTGACAACATATGCTGAGTTTACCAAGAGATTGATTGAACGATTTGATCGGAGGGATCCAGAGCAACATTTTGTTGAGCTGACAAGCTTAAATAGATAGGGAGCCCGGAGACCTACATTGCAGATTTCTTGAGGGTCCCTGTGATGGTGCCAGACCTATCCACGGCACGGAGGGTCTATATGTATGTTGAGGGGTTAGCAGAGCCACTTCAGGGTTTAGTCCGATCCACTAAACCGGCCACACTCCAGGATGCTATCAGCAGAACCCGAGACTTACAGGATGTCTTACCCAGGACCCAGACACCTTACCCCAGAGACAGACTTTTTAGTCTAAGGGGAAGGATGTGAGGATTCCTCCTCCAAAGGGGAATCCAAGACGAGTACAGCTTGATGACGATGCCAGGAGGGAGCTGAAGAAGAAGCGGTTGTGCTTCACATGTTAGGAGCCGTGGGCACCGGGACATAGATGTGCTGTTGGCAAAGCACATTTTATTGAGGTCTTCTCTGAGAGCAGTGGAGAAGAGGATGACGAGGATGATGTGGAGGTAAGAGATAGCCATGCCATACAGGGACCTTTGCCACCTCCACCGCCAGCAGCAGGTGGTGCATCTTTTGCACCTACCGGAGGGGCCCTTGCAGCATTGCGAGGAGTTCCCAAGTATCTGACGCTACGCGTACGGGGGACAGTACGTGGCCAGCGAGTATCAGTTTTGGTGGATAGTGGGGCGACCCACAACTTCATCGATGCCCAGATGGTTGAGCGGAGAGGTATATAGACAGAGAGCTTCGATGGGTTTTCAGTCTTGGTCCCAGGAGATCAAACCATGACGTGTGCTCGTTATGTTCCAGACTAAGTTGCATGAAACGGGGAAACGGAAACGAGTTTCCGAAACGGGAAGCGAAACGAAACGCGACCTCCCCAAATTTTGGAAAAGGGGAAACGCGAATATATATATAATATATATATATATATATATATTAAAAATATTTAAAAATTATTATTATATATATGTGCAATCATAAAGCATTAATGATACATCTACATTATATGATTATAATTTATTACATTTAAACATTAAGATTAAATTTACATCACATTTACTCATGAGTCATGAATGATCACATAATGAAAATAAAAATATAGGAAAATCCAAAATCAGCCTTTATTTATATTAGTATATGAGGCTGCAAGTACAATAAAGACTATAAGGCTGCAAGAACTATAGAGACAAGTCACAAAAGACTAATCCTCATCATAACAATCCTCATCAAAAATAGAAGCAGCACAATGCTCAACAGTGGATGGTAGTGCTGAAGAAGATGATGCACCAATTCCACTTCCAGATTCGGCCTCAATATTCAGGGCAGCAAGAGAGAGATCCAAATCAGGATTTTCTGCATCCACATCCCATTCTTTAGAAGGACCACTGTTGTATTCTGGACCCCTACGAGATGCAAGGCGAAGGTTGGAGTGCACATAAACAAGATCCTCTGCTTTCTGTGAGCCCAACCTATTGCGCTTCACAGAATGAATAAAACCATAAGCGCTCCAATTCCTTTCTGCTGATGAAGAGCTTGCCACTTGTGAAAGAATACGAATGGCAAGGTTTTGCAAATGTACACCATTTGCTCCATGACAAATCCACCACCTAACTGGATTCATGGTGCTTCTCTCCTCCAAAGCTGATATATCTGCATAATCATCTATTCCTGCAGCAAAACTGGCAAATTCCTCCTTTACCTCCCTATGTAGATGAGAAGGAAACATTCTCATAAGGGCTTTTTTCACCCCAGTAGCCACCTCTCTATCCTTATGGGGTGCCTGCCTCTTCCCATTGCTTTTAGCAATAAGCTCCTCATCATAAAATTTGGGGTTCAAAGCATGTGCTAAAGTGTGAAATGGTGTATTGAAATTGTTCCACCTATCAACAATGATTTTCTTGATCAAACCAGCAAAATGATCATCAACAAACAAAAGTTGTGGAGACTCCTGCGAAATGATTTCCATAATTTTCTCAACCATGGAATCCATGCCATCATATACCTCTCCCAAGAAAGGTTGGTCAGTGTCAGCACTCCGGAGAAGCTCAAATGCAGGGGTTGTGAACTTTAGCAAGAAATCTACCTTGCTCCACCAATCCTCATCAAGGCACAATCTACGCACCATAGATCCCCGCTCTGAATCTGCTTGTCTCCACTCAATCCAAAGTTGACTCACCACCATAGAAACTAATGCATGCTTAACCTCAACAAGGCGGCACAACATCACGAAGTTTGAGGCATATCTTGTCTCAGCAACTTTTAACAACTCCAATTTGGAGTACTCTCGAAATATGGCCTGAGACTGGTGGTGGTTGGTGATGAATTTGATAATCTCCCTTGCTTCCCTTGTGAGTTCCTTTATCCAGGAAACTTTGTTGTCGATCTCCTCTAAGATCAGATTCAGATTATGGACAATGCATGGTGTCCAAAAGATGTGGTCATACCTCCCCTCAATAATTAAACCTGCAGCTTTGCAAACCGGTGCATTATCTGTGATAACTTGCACCACCTTGTTAGGCCCTATTTGTTCAATAGCTTTTATAATAACATCAACAATGTACTGTGCATCTTTCACCTCTCTTGAGCAGTCTTCTACCTTGATAAACATTGCTCCTTTGGGGGAAGTGGCAATGATATTTATCAATGGTCTGCGCCTCATATCTGTCCAACCATCTGAGACTATGGTAACCCCAGAGATACTCCAGGAAGAACGAATTGGAGCTAAAATGTCCTCCACAAGGTCCTTCTCATTTTTGAGAAGCTGGGTTCTGACTTTCTCATAGTTGGGCCCCTTGTACCCTTGAGGAGCTTTGTTAACTGCCCTTATAATATCTTGCCAGTAAGGAGAACGAACAACATTGAATGGGATACCACATGCATAAATGCACCTAGCCACTCTGGAATCAGTTTCTTCTCTTGCTTGCACATTCACCAATCTAGCAATTCTGCTATCCTGAACTGAAGGGGATGCCCCTGGGCCTCTAGTATTTTTGGGTGCTGGTTGTTCATGTTGTTGAGTGTGACCAACTCTCCTCTTTCTTGCTTCAACTACAATCCTTGGCTCAATGTTAGATGGAGCTTGAGTAAGCTCATCATGCCTTCTCTTAGTACCATCTGCCTCATCTTGCTCTCTTTGATATGCCCTCCTTGCCAACGGATCTGATGTTTTTGTGCAACCTGAAATCCCCTGTCCTCCTCCATGCAATAGATGCACCTTCACTCTTGGGTAGGAGCCCTTGTACGTATTATTGCAAAGATTGCATCGCCATTCCCATGAGCCACCACCTCCACATCTTTGAAGCTTCGTCACATGCCTCCAAAGAGGATAATATTTAGCCCTTGGGTTGGCCCTAGGGCTTGAACTTGCAGCTGCACTTTGGCTGGAAGCCATTGCTGCAAAAATAAATTAAAAAAACAAATCTGTAAATAAAAAAGTTAAATAATAAAAACGTTTTTCATATTTTTGGCTGTATAAACCCTAGAAAAATTGAAGAAATAGTAAGAAAAAACTAAGAAATGAATGTGGCTTACCCAAATTAATTTTCTATGGCTGAAACTACCCTAAAATGCCAGAAAAGAGGAGAAATATGGCTGTAGCTGAGCCAAATCTACTGCAAAAATAAATTTAAAAAACAAATCTATAAATAAAAAACGTTTTTCATATTTATGGCTGCCTAAACCCTAGAAAAATTGAAGAAATAGTAAGAAGAAACTAAAAAAATGAATGTGGCTTACCCAAATTAATTTTTTGTGGCTGAAACTACCGCGAAATGCCAGAAAAGAGAAGAGAAATATGGCTGTAGCTAAGCCAAATCTGCCGCTACTGAAATCTCCTGCTGAAATCTCTTTCTCTTGCTGCTAAAATCTCTTTCTCCTGCTGCTGAAATCTACTTTGCTCACTGCTCTAAACACCCTAGCTGAAACAACTGCCAGTCTCCAAGAGAAACGACTTGCTGAATAGTGTGATGAGAGAATGAGATAAACTGCTCTTTTATAACTTTAGAATAGGCTTCTAGAATTTACCGGAAACCTAAAAAAAATTAAAAAACAAATCAAAAAAAAAAAATTTAAAAAACAACACATTAAAACTGGGAAACGTGGCTTGTACGGCCTGGAAATGCGTTTCCGACCGTACTGCCACGTTTCCGTTTCGGGAAACGTGGCAGTACGTCCGGAAACACATTTCCAGGCCGTACTGTACGCGTTTCCCAGTTTCGTTTCCGTTTCCTGCCTGAAACGACCCCTCCCCCCACGTTTCCTGCAACTTAGGTTCCAGAGCTTTCAGTGACGATGGGCACCTACATGTTGACTGACCACTTTTTTGTGGTCAATATTATGGACACCAACATGATACTGGGTGTTCAGTGGCTTATCACTCTAGGGAAGGTCACGACAGATTGGAAAACCCTAGAGATGGAGTGGTATGATGAGAAGACAGGGAGGCATGAGAAGATACAGGGACAGCACACATATCCGCCTCAAACTGTTTCGGCTCATCGGATGGAGGTAGTCTTCCGGAAGGGAGACATAGAGTGAGTAGTGGAACTACGTGCATCAGAGGCAGGGACTACAGGGCAGACGGTACATCCAGAGATACAGTCCATCCTTGATCGGTATTCCATAGTGTTTGGGGAGATTCCACCAGGACAGCCACCGGATCGGGGGTTTGAGCACACCATCAAGCTTGAGCAGGGCATACAGGCTATGATCACCACCCCCTATAGGCACCCCAAGGCCTATCGGGATGAGATTGAGTGGGCTATCCAGGAGTTGCTGGCTCTTGGGCATATCCGATTGAGCACGAGTCCTTTTGCTTCTTCTGTGGTGTTGGTGAAGAAGAAGGACGGTACATTGAGGATGTGCATTGACTATAGGGCTCTGAACAAGAAGACCCTGAAGAACAGGTACCCCATACCTAGGATTGATGAGTTGATGGACGAGTTGAGAGGGGCACGTTTCTTCTCAAAGATTGATTTGAGATCTGGGTACCATCAGATTCACATGAGGGAGCAGGACATTCCCAAGACCGCCTTTAGGTGTCACTATGGGCACTTTGGGTTCTTGGTGATGCCTTTTGGGCTAACCACGCCCCAGCTACATTTCAATCCTATATGAATCACATCTTCCGTAGTCACTTGAGGAAGTTTGTGTTGGTATTCTTTGATGACATTCTCATTTACAGCAAGACTTGGGAGGAGCATCTCCAGCACATTGAGACGATATTGCGTATCTTACAGGAGCAGCAGTTCTATGCCAAACTCTCCAAGTGCGAGTTTGGGTTGACGGAGATGTTGTATCTGGGACACATCATAGGGGTGGATGGAGTGAGGGTCCACGAGGAGAAGATCAAGGCCATCAGAGAATGGCTAGAGCCGAGAAATGTGACAGGACTTCGAGGATTCATTGGCATTTGCACTTACTACCAGAAGTTCATCAAAGGTTTCTCACAGCTTGTTGCACCCCTGACAGATTTGACGAGGAAGGGGGCATTCAGTTGGTCAGATACGGCGCATCGAGCCTTTGACAAGCTCAAGGAGGTTATGAGTAGCTGCCCTGTTCTTGCATTGCCAGATTTTACGCAGTCATTTATTTTGGAGTGTGATGTGTCGGGAGAGGGGATCGATGCAATGTTGATGCAGGGAGGTCACCCTATAGCCTTTGAGAGTCGAAAGCTCCTTCTGCACGAGAGGTTGTATTCTATATACGACAAGAAGATGCTGGCCATCATGCATGCATTGGCTAAGTACCGACAGTACTTGGTGGGTAACAGGTTTAGGGTGAGGACTGATCACAACAGCCTCAAGTTATTTTTGGAGTAGAAGCAGCTACAGTAGAGGCAGCAGAATTGGATCAGCAAGATCCAAGCATATGACTTTGACATTGAGTATGTCAAGGGTAAGAACAACGTGGTAGCAGATGCCCTTTCACGTAGACCAGCCACGTTGTCTCTTATGAGCTTGGATACAAACTAGAGGGCTCGAATCTTAGTAGAGTACTCCAAGGACAGGTTTGCATGTGAGGTTCTGGATGGGCAGGTGGTAGATGACAGGTACAGGGTGGTCGATGAGATCATCTATTACAGGGACCGGATCTTCTTGAATGAGGGGTCTCAACTCAAGAAGAAGAGACTCCAGGCATCACATGATTCTCCATTGGTAGGACATCAGGGGTTTACCAAAACCTACAGGGCCATTAGGGAGAGGTTCTCATGGAACGACCTCAAGGAGGACGTACTCCAGCACATCCGGGAGTGCGATGTTTGCCAGAGGAACAAGGGAGAGATGAGCCATACCACGGGATTATTGCAGCCTCTTCCCCTTTCGGACGGGAAATGGGAGAGTATTTCGATGGACTTCATCATAGGGTTTCCCATGGTACAGGGCAAGGATTGCATCTTTGTCGTCGTTGATCGATGACAAAGTACGCACATTTTTTTGCCATATCCGCACACTATACAACAGCACAGGTGGTCGAGCTATTCTTTAGAGAGATCTTCAGGCTTCATGGTCTTCCTAAGACCATCGTCAGTCATAGGGACAGCCGTTTCATGGGCGGATTTTGGCAGAAGCTTTTCCGGTTGGTGGGGACAGCGTTGACACCAAGTACCAGTTATCACCCACAGACAGATGGGCGGACAGAGATAGTTAACAAGTGGATAGAGGGCTACTTGCGTAACTATGTCAGTGGGCAACAACGAGCATGGTTGAGGTGGCTACATCTAGGGGAGTACTGTTACAATAATTCACATCACATGTCCATTGGTATGTCACCATTCTATGCCTTATATGGGTATCATCCTTTAACTTTTGCTGATGTGATGTTTGGTGATAGCAAGGCTCCCAGAGCCAAGATTTGGATCCAAGAGAGTCAAGATATTCTTCGAGCTCTCAAGGATAACATGGCTACAACACAGAACCAGTAGAAGCTATATGCCGACAAGGGTCGGGTGGAGATACAGCTCGAGGTAGGGGACATGGTCTACCTACGATTATAGCCATAACAAAAGACGTCACTAAAGCAGAAGGGGGCTGAGAAGCTCAAGCCCCGCTTTTATGGGCCATACAGGGTGATACGCCTGGTTGGACAGGTTGCATATGAGCTAGAGTTGTCCCAAGGCAGCAAGATTCATAACTTTTTTCATGTATCATGCCTAAAAAAGGAATTGGGGCAGCAGGTGATAATGAAAGATGAGCTACCACCCATGGATGACGAGGGGCATTTGATATTACAGCCGGAGGCTATCATTGATACCAGGGAGAGGCAGTTGCGGAGCAGGATGGTAGGTGG
Source organism: Pinus tabuliformis (assembly GCA_031772625.1). Lineage (NCBI taxonomy): Eukaryota > Viridiplantae > Streptophyta > Pinopsida > Pinales > Pinaceae > Pinus > Pinus tabuliformis. Next base: position 893,690,089 of record CM062810.1, read on the forward strand.
AAGAATTTGCTGGATGAGGATGCCACCTGGGAGAGTGAGAGGATCTTGCAGCATCCATCACTTCAGTTGCTTGAGGACAAGCAACATTTTGCCGGGGGAGACTGCAATATTTCTAATTAGCTATGGCTAATTGGAATATTCGATTTTGATCAATTTTTGCCTTCTATAGTTATTTTTAAATAAAAAGTGAGGAAGGGGGACATAACTCACTTTAGAATAAAAAGTCACTTCCTAGGTAGCACAACGTTGTGACTTAAAGGGGAGCCAAGGGGGCCAAAGGGGGGATGCAGAAATGGATCCCACACAGACACATGGAGAGACTACGCAGGAGGGAAGAACACGTGGCAAGAGGAGAAGCACGCAGGAGGAGGTGAGCCTAGGGATTGTGAGAGGCAGAGGCTATAAAATAGAGAGGAGCCCCCTCATTTTGGATCATTCAGTTATGTGCATTTGGAGCTAGTCGTTTCGACTTATGAGCATGCTCGTTGTTTAGCTAGTCTGCAGCACTGTTTAGTGCATCGAGTGTCTCCGTTCGGAGATCTCACCCTTAGCCCTGGGGGACTTCGAGTGCTTGCTCAGGCAAGGTATTTACTTTGGTGTTTCAGCAGTAGTTTCATTAGCATTCCAGCAGCAGCTTTGGCAGTGTTTTGGAGGACTGCGCAGCACTAGGAGAGGGACGCAGTTCTTTTTGGTTGTAGTGCTGGATTGGGGTTTTGCGGGTGGATTTATGCTGGGAGATTGAGCAGGGGTCAAGCTCTTGTCTCATTGGAGGATTTTTGGCAGGGTTTCAGGCAGTCTTTCAAGCAGAGTTATAGAGGTTTTCCTCAGTGGCAGCGCAAGGCATTGAGGAACTGCGTAGAACCCCAAGAGGGTGTTTTTCGGGGGTCGGCCATTCTAGGAAAGCTTTCTGGATTTTTCTGGGTTTCTTGAGTAGAGCCCGAATCCAGAATTTCAGCTTTTTCCGAGGGGAGCAGCCCCAAATCATCATTTGTTTTCTAGCAGTAGCAGCAACATCCACGCAGAGAGGTCATTCTTGTCATTCTGAGATTATTTCTTCGCTTGCCTTGTGCAAGTAGAGGTGCCATCTGTCTAATCACCTCTTGTACTCATTTTATTGCTCAGTATAATAAAATGGCTTAGCATTTCTCACAGCATTACTTGTGTATCTGCTTATATTTCCGGTTTACATTATTATATGTTGTTCCACTATTATTTTATCACTTCTGGGTTATTATATCATTTGCACATATTTGGTTGGAGTTTTTGCTGGGGCTTGAGGAATATTCTGGGTTAGGAATATTACATTTACTTTGACTAGAATGTTCAGATTGCATCTCTTGTTGAATTGGATAAATTTCTCTAAGAAAAGGTTGTTGGGATTTTCCCTAGAAGAGGGTTTTCCAAGGGTAAAAATGTGTCTCTTGTGTTTGCCTATCCCTTCATGATCCTATTGTCATCATTGTTTTTTGTTGTTGAATATTTTCTATGTATAATTTCTTAATGATGAGTGTGACACAAGATAAACTAATAAAAAAATCGTCGGAAGTAATTATCAGTCTAGAAAATCATGAAAAATCAACATGGTACCAAAGCGTGGGTAATAGAGCAACCATGAAAGACAAATCCAAGGAACCTATTGAGGAAAAAGTTGCCTAAGCATTTATGTTCTGTAAAAGCCAAGTATCGCTTGCATTCAGGTATGGAATAAAGACAAAGTTTGACCGAAGATTGAAGCCCTAATTTTGTTTAGAAAACTCTCATATGAAACTTGTTATCATTGAAAGGAAAATCTCAGCCCTCATCCTTGTTCGAGAATAAATAATTTTGTGAAATTCGAGCCTTGCTTATATTTAAAGATGATTTTGACCAGGACCGAAGGGCCTCAGTCCAGGAAACAGAAGACCGAAAGCCTCAGTTTGCAAGTAGCGTCGAAATGCCTCAGAAGAATAGTCAATGATGGTCAAATCAAGAAAGGTCAAGTCAAGGGTGGATTTGATTATGTTTAAGACCAGGATGATAGAAGATTGTTTTAAGAATTATTTTGGGGAAAACCAAGACTCAGATTAGAACCTAGAAGAAGGCCAAAACCTCTTGTTGGCAAGAAAGGTATCATACCTAGTTGTGACCAATTTTTTTTAGGTTTTGTTTAAAGGGCCGAAGAAGTCTATTGGAATTAGGCCGAAAAAGCCTCAGGACTAGTTGTAGGGGGCTAAGAGGCCTCAGGGTTAACCTCTGAAGGGATTCAGGGTGATTAAACAAGGTCAAATGGCCTAAGGAGTTGAGCATTTAGGTCATAGACCAAGAAAGAACCTAGAGGCCTCAAACCCTTGACAATACAAAAACAATGATGCCTTAGAAATGATGGACAAAAATTGCAAATGGTAATTCTTTGAAGAGGTTATTCAACCATTATTTGAAGGAGAAGCTTGGAGTATTGGCTATAAACATTTCTAAATATGAAGCAAACCTTTTGAGGTCTCTTGTTGAGGTAGAATGTACATTGGATACACTTGTTTCAAGTGTCATAAACTGTTAGGGCATATTGTTGATTTGAATTTAAAGGAAAAGAATACATGTTTTAATTTTTATCACTATGATATGATGATCATACACAGGGGCCAAGTTCAATTTTGTTGACAAGATATTGAAAGGGCATTCATAAATTTACAATGAAGAAGAGGTTGAGTTCCTCATCAGTTTTTGGAGACCAAAATTTATCTTGCAAAGACCGAGTCACCTTCAGGACTAGAGTTGTTGTTAAAATTGACAACTAGGGCCAAATTCCACTTTGGACAACTCTTTTGAAGAAGATAGTTGTGGCAATGATTTCCTCTTTCCGAGAGGACCAAAATCGACCTAAAGATCACTAAATTTGGATAAGGAAAAATATTTATTTACTTAAAAGAAATTCTACAACTTATGACCTTATTAAGGCGGGAAAAATGAAAATTTGAAATTCAAATTTGCCTCCAAAATGTTAAGGCCGGTTTCACCTCCATAAGGACAAATTGTTATATATATAGATGTCATCCATTCTCATTAGATACATCAACTTGTTGGAGAATATGTCTAAGGTAGTCGTGGTTTTGGAGGCGGACAAAGTTCTGTTTGTGGGTCTAACATACAGCAGAGGCAGGCCGAGGCATATTGGATAAATCTGTATATGATTTGGGTTGTGTTCTCCCTGTTAAGATAAGTCGCAAGCCCTGCGATTATTGGAGGAGCACCGCAGACCTGTTCTGGGCTAGCTGGAAGGAATGTTAGGCCCTATTCTCATAGCAGAAGTCAAGCTATAGGTAGCCAGGGCTGGAAGGAATGTTAGGCCCTATTCTCATAGCAGAAGTCAAGCTACAAGTAGCCAGATATGGCTACAAGAAGAAGGATGCTAGCCGCAACAATTGAAGGCACTGAATGGACTGATGTTGTCTACAAAGCCCTAATCAAGTTCCAGATCCACAGTTGTTTCATCATTGTGCTTGACTGCTCAGTATATCACTATATTGGGGTTCATTATACTCAGAGAAGAAAGCCTCACTATCTGGACTAGGACCGAGGTCCTTTTCAAACATTCTTTGTAGCTGCTTTGTCTACTATTGATCTTTGGTTAGGGCAGAATTTGTCAGCTATTGTAGCTTTTCCTAGGCTGCATCTTTGTCATTTGTATTTGTCTCTCTCTGCTGAATATTTGATATTAATAATGAGAAGATTTGATCAAGGTTTTTCCCTGGCTTGAGCCAATTCCTGAGTTCTCTCGTCTTGACTTGTCTTCAACATTTATCGTTCATGTTCTTTCCTCAGTTACTATCATATGACAATGTTTTAAGAGATTGCTTAAGGAAATGAAAATAAAGCTAACATGAATTAACTATTCTATGCAAAGAACATGTTAATCCAAATTTAACATGGAATCAGAGCCATACTTGTATGGAATTAGAAGATCCATACTTGTACTTGATGGTAGTTGAAGATGAAGGAGCTTGTTGAGACACACAAAAGATGTGAGTGTGGTAATCTCAGTGCAACAAAAAGCATGTCACCCATCAAAATTGTTTGACCCCATTGGAGAAAAAATTATCCTAGATCTCTCTTCAGTCAACAACATGTAGCCCCTGACAGCCACCAGTGTAGTTGATACATTGAGCCATTTGATCTTTGCTCCCTACATCAATCATTTTTCCCCTCGTCCACCTTTCGAGAACATATGTTTGAAGGTGGTTTATCCTACCCAAAAGGTATGTTTTTCATTGTGCAATCGGGTGCTTATGCTTGTTTTTCCTTGGGCATCCTGTTTAGTCAATTTAGTATGTCCTAAATTGCTACATTAATTATCAATCCGGGAGTAGGACCTGGTCCATGTCCAGATCATTCCTGAACTGCCCACGTGCCTCGTTTTACTTGTCGACACCTGTAACCTATAGATCAATAAAAACAGTTGCGGAATCACGAGTCAGATGTGGAAAGTGGCTGCATTCCGCAGCTGATGAGCAAAATCTAAGTCAAATAGCAAACACAAAAATATAGTTAGAAAACCACTTAAATGCACTCTTAGAATCTATATGTAATGATCTTTGATAGCTTATGAGGCCCTGGTGAGGGGAAAAAAGGTCTAGGAAAGTATGTAGAAGAGAGGTAGTTTTAGGGCTCAACACATCCTAGGTATGGATTATTTAGTGACTTGGAAAAAAGGAATGGCTTTGACCGTAGTTTTGTTCCCTCACCTCAAATGGGGGTGGGGGGGGGGGGGGGGGGCTTAATCCTCAATCCTAGTCTCGTGGGATCTCCCCTATTGCCCTATGGCTTTGGGAAGGGAACTACTTGGGAAACCCTGATTTTGGTAGCGTGGTCCTATTTTCCCCATGCACATTTCCCACTACCCTCCGCACATTACAACCCCTATTTATTCATATTCCTTCTCTGGGTCCACAAGACATTGGCACGCCACCTCCCCTTGTCCACATGTCTAGGCCAGGCCTGGAAATGTTTCCTCAGAGATTGATGCAGTTAAAAGAATGTTAAAATCTTATCATGGCCACAAGCAAGGAACAAAAGAAAAAGAACATTATAAAATGAAAAAAATGGTAGGGACATTTAATATAGCACATGGGAAAAATACGAGCATGATATCTATCCCTAATTATGGCCATCACCCAGGTTCTGAGGGCATTATGAGTGCTCCCAAATCATTGAGGATCCCATGCATGTCTCACCCCCTGGTGACCAATGAACTGCCCCATCTTAAGGGGGTAATAACTGCTTATATCTTACACAACATGCTCTCATTTCCTAGAGCCACGACTAGTAATACAAAGAAAAATCAAGAAAAGGCAAAAGGAACATAAAGAAGGGTGGAAAAACAAAGGTTAGGTAACTCATGTATCCACGATTGCTCCCTCCTACATCTATACACCCAAATAATCATCATTGCCATCCTTGAACCCATGGAATTTGGCCTTGGTACCCCCATGTCCCCATCCATTCATCATCATTCACATGACACCTATCAATTAAGGGACTTGCCTTTCCCCTTAGGGAGTGCGAACACTTAATAGGGTTGTTTATTACCAACTCCTACCTAGGGAGGTAACACTAAATTTGGAAAGGAATCCCACTATGAAGTCTCAATGTGCCCTTGATAAAAAAGTTTGGTTCACTTAGATGTACCAATGAATTATTGTACCTAATTGTGAGGATGTGCATTGGATATTATATGTAATTGGTAGGTGGTTTCATCATGGGTTGGGCAACTTAAGTAGGGCCCATGTCCACAATAGGATCATATTGACACTCCTGGGTGAAGCATTGAGAGTCATGGGACTCCCATCATGTGTAGAGCATCATTCCATGCCATGGGCACCCTCAACACCTTCAGCAGTCTGCTCATTGCCCTACATTATTCATGAGATGATGTGCTTGGACCAGTGTTCCCTGATCGGCTTAGCATTATATGGCAACTAATCCAAGGTAAGGACCATTGTCAGATCCCTTAGTATTGGAGCATCACAGGCTATTTTATCATCAAGAGACCCATGAGACCAATTTTTGTGCCCCAAAATCAATTTGCGGCCCCACATGATGACTTGTATGGAGAGTAAGGAGCCATCCCCTTGTTCATGATTTATGGAGCCCTCTCACACACTTTGGCACCAAGAGGACTCAACGTGGCCCTCCAATGACCCTACTTCAACATGATGTCATCAATTCAGCTAGCAGTTGGATGGTTATCTCATAATTTGTAAAAGCTACTTGGTCGGTTTGTGACAAAGGCTTGTATTTTGCACATTTTTATAATGTTAGGGTCCTTGAGATAATAATTCGACCTACTAGGTCTCATATAAATAAAACTCAACTTCATTTATATTGGATCATCAACACACTTGGGAATTTTGGCATTCTTGGAAAATCCGAACTTTTTCTTTGGATTAGCTACTGGATGTCATGGATGCATTTTGATATTTGGAGTTGAAATTCAATTTTCTTTGGAGCTATCTCTTGATTTCTGGATGGATATATCATATTGTCATCTTGTAAGTGCCTCTTGTTGAAGTCTTTTTCTTGAAAAATGTCTAATGTATGGAATTGTTGCAACTAGATTAATGCTATATTATGCCTTAATTGTTGAAAATTTTATTTGAAAGCTATTTGGTTGGAAATTGCACATGTTACTCATAGCATTACATGTGATGAATGTCTACAGTCGATGAAATTTTGTTTTTCCTCCATAAAACTCCATAAATTTTTAGTGGGCAATTGTTGAGGGTTGGTACCTAGCGCATCAATTCTTGACTTTGTTAAAGACAATTATGGAAAATCTGAAGCATCTAGGACTCCACAAGCCCAAAGGAGTAGGCACTGGTCCAAGCCATTTTGTGATAAAATCCTTCTTTCTCCATATTTTCTTCTCCCAAAGTTCTGGTCACTTATTCTTGGACAGCTAGTTTAGGGCATAGAGCGAAATTCTCTAGAGAGTGAAAGGGTGGATACCGGGATCATAAACTTCAAGTTTAGGGACTTAGCTACAACACCTCAAAGTTTGACAAGCATCTCTTGTGTTTTCATCCATAAAACCCCTTGCACGAGGTGTGCCTTAGAAGGGAAACCCTAGTTTGTATTTCCTTAGCTTGGGGAATTCTTCGAGGGTTGTAAGAGATTAGTATTCATTGGAATAAATCATAAGAATCCCTTTCTTCCCCTTGCCTTGATCTCAGGAGTACCTTTAAACACGTTAATTCACAAAACCCTAGATCACGTGCAAGTTTCTTCTAGGTCTCTTATAGGGAGCTAAAACCCTTCTGAAGTGCCATATTATCACATTGAGCTTCCCTTAAGAAGTCCTACCTCATCACCTAGTACCTCAAACCCTAGAACATCAATTAAAGATGATTTTTTATCTACTGGGACTCCTCACATCATGAAAAGTCCATAAAGAGCAAGGGGCACTAGTTGTTGTGACTGTGGGACATCGTCCCATTGTTATCACTTAGTTTACCTCTTTGACCCATAGGCTTTCCCTCCTTAGGGCCTCCTAGATTGTGGTAACACAACCTACAAGGAGATGATAACAATAGCAAATCTCAATGAGGTTGAGAAGTGAGTGAAGGTGAGAAGAGGACAAGGAAGGATAGGTGGCAAAGGTAGGGATGAACTAGTGGAGGAAAGAGAGATCAAATTTACTGAAGCCAGGACCAAAAAACTGAACCAAATACACAAGAGGGGACAACAATAGAGATGAATAATTGAAGCCAAGAAGTAAGAGGTGGAAACATTATTTGAGATAGCAAATGAAAGAGGTGAGAATTGAGAACTTTGGAGCACAAATAGTGAAAGAAAGAGGAAAATTTTGACAATCTTAGCATTGAATTGGGGAATTAAATAGATGCGTGGAAGCAAGAATTGGAATAATGGTTGGATATGTGATCCCATAGCTGCAGTCTATAGGATGCGACAACCAAGACCAAAGTCCTTAATAGGCAATGGAGAGGCACGGTGATTGGTCCCATCTAAGAAGAAGCCATCTCAAGTCGGGCCCTACCTGAGAAAACGACCTAGAGAGACCCATTAGTGGTGATGTAGCCAAGGAAAGGGGAAAGCAAAAAAAATAGAGAGAGAGGATATAGGAAAAAGGGTTCATTATTAAAAGTATGAATGGGGGTGCTATTATTTTTTTGAGAAACCCTCACCACATAAGGCCTAGGTTTCTCTCACAATGGTCCCTCCCAAAAACAGAGCATCACTCAACTTGGAAGAGCATATTAATTATGGAAACCTTATGAGGCTAGTCTAATCCACAAGCCACTAGAGAAAGGTTAGTACTAGAAGGAAAGGATTTCATTCAACATTCGATGGGTAAGGAAAAGAGAAGAATAGTATGGGAAAGAAAGCATCATGCAACATTCTTATCTCTTACGGTGATATGCGAACATCAAGAGGTGGATCTACTATGACTGATGATTTATGGGAGCACTTGTTGAGTAGCCCTATAAAGGTGATCACTTATTGTACTTTTCCCCTCACTTTCCCATTATCTCAATGCAATCTTTGTTCCCCAAATCAACCATATCCATATGTATGCACACCTCTTTGGCTATGACCATCATTCTTCATGGAAGTCTCAAAGTTTGTGATGCATTTGAGCTCCCTAATGCAGTGACCCACATCCTCCAAGGCAGTGGAAAAATATCTTGCGACCTCCAAGTCAAGAGTAATCAAATCCAAGTCAAGGCACTCTTAACGCCCCCTTTAATGTCCCATTTGCATCTTTTAGGTACCTTCAAAACGAGGTGACTTCCCCTGGTGCAGGCATGAGGTTAAAAGAGGTAACATGGAAAATGTGTTGAGTAAGCAAGATGTAAAAGCAAGTCAAGGACACATCATAGACTAAGGGAAACTCATGTGCAAGAAAGTTCAAGCCTTAAACCACACAAAAAGCAGGCAAATGGATCCAAACAAGGAGTGTCCTCCACCCTTTCTACCCATTGGACCATGTAAAGGTCAATTTGGAGGAATGTTGAGGCAAAATAGAAGGTCATTTAAGTCTCCAAGCAATCCAAGGGACATTTCTAGTCAAAATCAAGCAAGGAGCCTAAAAGCATGGTTTGAATCATCTTTGCACCAAGCAAAGGGAGGTTGTCCACATTATACTAGCCGTTGGAAAGCACAATGTCCTCATTCAAGCAACATTGTGCAAACAAAGTGGAATTTTTTACTTCCTAAGCACTCAAGTTAATTTTTCAAGCAATGTCAAGCTATTCTTGATGGAACGTTGTACCCTTAGGTCAATTCAGACCTCCTTTTGTCAAATCTAACCTCTAATTGGTGGGATGTCTCACCTATTTTCAGTTTTAGGTAATGTAATGAAATAACTTGTAGTTTGACTTAATCGTCAAGCATATTGTGGATGAAAAGTCACTTGTTTTTTCAATCAAAAGGAGGAAAGATGTTGAGATCCTAACCTATAAATAGAGAAATCTCCCTCGTTTGCAGATCATTGTGAATTGTTGAGATCGGTTTTCCATAATGTGAAACATTTTCATGAAATCTTTGGTGTTCATCATGAATTATATTTCTTGGTTGATTTCACATATTTCTTAAGGCAATTTGTGAATAACTAAATAATACTACAAAAACTAACTAGATCAACCCATTTGAAAGGAAGCTTTGTCACTTGCTAAGGGATGTCTAGGGTTTTACTCGCACATCTCTCTTGTTGATGTAAGGTAGAGTTTGTTTCTTCTTGTTGGGCCATGCCCTAGTGCTCCTCACCAAGGGATTCGATTTATTTTGCATCATAGTTGATCTATTTGTTGAAGGATTTTCCCTAAGTATAATCCTTTCTAGTAGGGCTTGGTTTCAAAACTTGTTCTTGATTAGGCGCGAGCTCATTTAACTTATGGGGTTCCACCTCCGGCCATAATCCACAATCATTGATAACCCAACTCAAGAGGGGCATCGATTTGACCCCATATCCCTAGTGGAAATAAGGCATACTCCTTATTCCACCAAACAACCATCTCTTTTTACTAAATTCTGCAATTTTCCTTAATTTTTATTATTCAAAAATCCCTAAGAAAAGAAAAATATATACATAAAATAATATATAGAAAAATATAACCATAAAAAATAAAAATTAAACCAGTGAGTTTCTTCATTTTATGTTTATATAATATTTGACCAATTACATTTTGATTCTAGACATGTTTCTACGAAAGCATGCCACATCGTTTAAACTTTCCTTGTTGAATATACTCTAGGTGATCCACATACAGGGAATTCTTTCTTGTGGTGCAATATACCAGTATATAGTTGGAGAAAGGTCGTTGAGGTGACACTGGTGGCCAATCTCTTGTTGCCACAAGTTTTGGATCTTCCTAGTGAGGATTTGCACTAGGCCTGCAAATTTTTTCCGTAAACGACCCTTTCAAATACTTTTTTTGCATCAATTGATAACAAGATAGGGTTGGATACAATATGCAATTTGCAACTTTGTTGGTCCCAATCATCCTCATACAAATAGCCCTCCAAATCTGGCTTTAAGACCCCATAGTTGTAATTCTAGTTTAAACATTATTGTTTCCTTTCAACCACTCTCAAAAATTAAAAAAACCCATCCTTTTATTTTTCTATTTTGCATAAATCAGCAACATAGATCATGAAATATGACAAATCGTATTAATCCTAAGTCTAAAACACTTTGAAATTATTATCATTCATTAGACTTAGTTCCTTTTATGTATTCCACCTATGTCAGAGAACAATTGGTGTGCAATGTATGGAGAACACACTAAGGTTGCACTAGGTATCACACTTCCATTATCCCTAGGGTCTATCTTGTACCTCCCATTAGCCCTAGGGTCTCACTTGTATATATAAGGCATTATCATTTAAATGGAGAGTTTTGGGTGGTAATACAATGCCATAGCTACAATGTGAAATATCAAAATGACAAATGAAAATAGAAAGAAAGCGAGAAGAATGAGGTGATCCACACTTAGTGATCTAGGTAGATCGATTTTCCAGTAGCAGAGTGATTCAACAAGGCAATTCGAGCCAGAGATCTAGTAGGTGGGAGAGGAGTGAGGCAGTATTCCGGTGGAATTTTCCAGTCTCGGAAGAGGGACTGTGAGTTTTCCCAAAGGGGTTGCGTAGGCAGTAGCAAGAGAATAATTCGATCTAGTTGGGGGAGCAGTTGATTCAGTAGTTGGTGATTGGGATTTTGATCAGGAGGACCAGTGAATTGCTTCCAAAGCCAGAGAGAAGCAGAGTTATAGATTTCAGAAGTTTTTGAAGCCAGTAACAACAAGGTTTGCGCAATCACTGCACAGAGGCTGACGCAGAAGAAAGGACGTATTGTTGTGGGGCCAATTTTGGAAACTGAAATCAATTGTGGGGTGAGGAAAAATCCTCACAATTATTTTTCCAGTGATTCTCTCAGATTGGATTGCCAGTTTGACATCCAAATTATTGTACTCAGATTTGCTACTGAAGAATAATAATAAAACCCTCATCTGCTGCATCGATTTCCCACATTGGGTTTTTGCGAGGACAATTGTCCAAAAATAATAGTGCTAATTTTTGTGTGTGCTAGAATTTCTCAGTTTCCAACATTTTTAATTTCCGCAGTATTTTTATGGTGAAAATTATAGTAGTGATTTATTTATTGTTTATTGTAGCAAATAAACTACATAATTAAATTTACAATTAGGAGAATAATTTCTAGTTACTGCAACAGATGAAATTTTCACAGTTTCTAATATCACGAGATGGGATATTATGCCAAGCAATCTCCATTGAAGAAGAAAAATGGTATGAAATAGGTTACAGTTGGGATTGTAAGAAGTGTAGATGATATTAACCTTTAATTTGAGACTACATTTTCCATGACATCTTGTTTATTATCTAACACAATGCCTAGTGTTGGATGGTATGTGGTAAGTGGAGCTTTGAGACACATGACATACGACATGTCTTTATTTAGTGGGCTTCAAGAGCAAGAGGGAAGCATGACATGGAGTTTGGTGATGATGCCACTTATCCTATTTGAGGAGTTGGCTCCATTTATTTTCAAATGTCTTTTGGTGATTTTCTTGAGTTGGATAATGTTTATTCTTGGGTTAAGGAAGAAGCTTCTTTAAGTTTCTTGAATGGCAGATGTATAGTAGAGAGTTTCTTTTGATGGACAACAATGCACCATCAATAATTTTAGTCTAGCTAGTTTAAGGACTTTGGCTAGAAAGGTAAGAGAAGGTAGCATTTATAGGTTACTTGCCAATCCAATGGCATTTTTACATTCTTGTGAGAAGCTAGATGAGCTTTCTAGTTTTTAGGAGGCTTGAGAGCCTATATAAATGTTTATATCTTTAGTTATGGTGGGTATACATCCCAGGAAATATGCTAGTCATGTTGCATTCATTTTTTCCATCCATAACCTTTCCATTTATCTAAAGGAGGAGAGGTGTTATACCTTGATGGAGGATGATGTTGAGATTGATTCCTAGTTTGTAGTTAACTAGAGCATTATATAGTACAAGGATAGGCATGTTGGATTCTCTAAAACAAAGGCAGTTTCCGATGATGTTACTCTTGCTTTAGCATTCTCTTGAGATAAGGGAGTTAACCCAGTTTAGGTTGTTTCCATTGTCGTAGGATTTGTAGTGCATGAGAGGGATTCTCAAGTTGAAAGGTTGTTGATGGCCTTGTATAGATTGTTACCTATATTATGAGCTTGGTCTTTTAGGATTAAGGACTTGGCTACATTAAGATTTTTATCTTTGTGACATTCATAGATGTGATCCACTTGTTTTGATCTTGTATGGAATTGTGTATTTCTTTATAGGATGTCTTAGAAAACTTGTGATTCCAAGAATAGTGGTTGATTTCGAGACACAGTAGGTATAGATTTATAGGTAGTAGGTATAGACAACACACCCTCCTAAAGAGGGAGTGTTATCTTTCAGGTTACTTCTAAAGTGTTTACACCATGTTTGAGGGTACTTCATGATATCCTAGGATACACGGTGTATAATATCCCCTGGATGGTCTGAGATGGGTTGGCACATGGGACATAGTTCATGATGGTTTTGCACATTGGATATAGCTTGCCCAATGTTTGCTTGAAATTAGTTGGATGTTTGCTTGAGACTCTTCCCTAAGGAATTTGAGTTCTCTTTTTAGTTTGGGGATGTCCTTCATGATGGCCATATGAAGAGGTTCACTTGATTAAAGAACACCCTACTTAGAAAGGGGAGCATTGTGCATCTTGGTGTAGGGCACCAAGTCGTAGACATCACTGGGTAGTTTGGATCCCTATATGAAGGCTTGGATTTGGCTCAAAAACACTTGGGTTGCGACGATATCATGTAGTGGGAGTGGAACCAATGATGTGAATGGAAGAGGAGTGATGGACTCTATATGGGCTTGTGATGGAGGGGTGTGGATGCACCTTATGTAGCTACATCATCTTGGACCCCTTATTGTGTATGATAACACCATGAAGCTTGACATGTATACCCTCCAAGTGGAGATTTTCACTTGTGTGAGCCTACATGTGTTTATTATAGGTCGCTTGTAAAGGCATGGACCCACATTGTATTGTTATCCTCCCTTACCTTCCACATATAGAGAGAGGAAGGAGAAAGTCCTTCATACACGTTAGCCCTCATATTTCATGAGGGTAACTCTTGTGATTTCATCACAATATATGATTTGCAGCATAGAACCCTCTCTCATACATATTACCCCTCATATTTAATGAGGGTAATACTTGTGATTTCATCACAAGATATGATTTGTAGCATTGAACCCATGGAGTTTTTGATGGATCAAGGGTACACACTTCCTTTTTTGTTTGAACATGATGCTTTTCTTGGTTGAGTTGGTGTTTTGGGTCAAAGGATATTCACTTCTCCTTCTGAGATGATCATGCTAGTTGGCTTATGGTTTTGTGGCTCCTCTTATATTTGCATGCCTTTGATTGATAGATCATCCTCTTGGTATATGTTTGATGGATGCTTTCCTAACATGATTTATCTTGGAATCGTGGTAATATTCACTCTACGTTTATACAGAGATATAGAACTTATATCGGTTTCATATGACAGTGATATAGCTCTTGTGTGGAGTACCCTAATGATTTTGATGGAAAGGCCTCCTAATTGATGATTTGATGGATATCTTTAGGTTTGGTTGAGAGCACCCTAGATCATTTGGATCTTTACTTGTAGAGTTATGTTTGGTCACATGAGCACCTTGAGGCATGTGGGCAGCAATATTCAGGAAGAAAATTTTTGTTTCAATATGGATGTTGGATCATTATTCTTCAATTAAAATAGACGACAACATTATTTCAACCTAGAGCTATAAGATCTGCAGCACACAGGGATGACCTATAAATAGAATGCTCTGCCCTAGATGATGACCAGCAACATATATAAATCATATAGACCCACTTTATAAGCAGTTGGTTGGAAATTGGTTGAAGAACATTTATTTTAGTATGTGTTAAGGGCACACATGTTATGGCAAGCTTACACTTTATATTATTGTATTCATTGTATTGTGGTAGATGGGGCTGACTTAAGTATATAGATATAGAGTTAGATGGTGCTGACTTAAGTATATAGATATAGAGTTAGATGGGGTTGACTTATGTTAGCACCCACACCCTTTTTTGGTTGTTTTGGTGGTTAAGCAAAAGAATTTACAGATTAATACATCTTTTGTGCCTTACTCATGATGTAACAAGAATGGACGTATGTGCCCATGCTGAGGGAGAAGTAAAAGGGGTTCAGATTTGTCAGCCTCTTGTTGTGATTTTATGAAAATAAAGTTCCTACACCTATTATCATTTGTCTATCATGTATTTGACATAAATTTTTTTGGCTTTCCATATTTTTAAGCCTTCTCAATAGATCTATGCATATCTTTCAAATGGTTTGCGGATTGATCCTAAAGGCACAACAAACCAACAATGAATTCATTGTTATTAGTCTGTTTGCAGTAAGAAATCAGTATAAACAACAAATGTGATCATTTCCTTCCAATGCGTTGATATCCTTATTTTTTTGGGGTTACCTAGATGAATAAATAGTCCTCACCTTGAGATTTTTCAAGGGAAAACCCTCACATGCATAACACCATAGAGAAAATGGATAATCAGTATGCTCATATCTTACTTTAAGGAGGATCCCCGCTGAAAATTAGGCCATTTGGCATCCCCTTTGACAAGAATTTAATGGAAATTCAATTTGTTTTTATGACAGCCAACTTGAGATAAGAGACATCAATTCATGGCAACTTAAATGGACAACTTCAAGAGAACTAATGAAGATTCTTAGCCTTCCTTTCACACTATTCTCAAGCCAAATAAAACCAACAGTAATGAATGGAGAAAGCAGCTTGGATAAAGTTCAAGACACTTCCCGACTCACAAGAAATAATACACAACGTGGAAGTTAAAAGTGCTTTCACTACATGATGAAGGGATAAATATCTCAAAGGAGAAGAGCACTTCACTGATTAGGGTTTGATAGTGCCACTACACATAGCATATCTCAAGGAAGCCATCCCATCCTTCCTTCAGGATGATTCAATCTTTATTGATTTGGTACATGGATTTATGCCATTATTATAGTGTTTGTTGACTTGTTACTCTTGGATGTAATAGTTCGACATTTAAGAGGGTGGTTATGCCTCGGAGACCACACCATTAAGAAATTTGAGGAGACATCAGGCATGATGGAGGCACTTGTTTGTCATTTCATGTAGTCTTGACATGGTCAAAACCCTAATTCACATCCCACCCTTTTGAGCTTATTGGAGGTTGTTACATGTGAGATAACCACACATTAATTATTATTGTTTGGCTTATCACATGAGTTGGTTATGTGAGAGAGCCAATTCTATATTGTTTTCTTTACAGAGAAGGATGTCTTTAGCGTATTTTATTATTTCATCTTGGAAAAGAGAGTGGATCTCAACAATTTTTTTTTTTTTTTTTTAAGAAACGGGTAGCATTTTCATTATAAAAACTGGAAAAGGGCCAAGTCTCGTACAATCTTGGAGAGCATGCTCTCAGAAATATTCATCGATTTAAACTGAAGAAGGACCTTCTTGCTACCAACCTTATTTACATATGAGCTTTCCACATAGATTATATAAACTCTCCAAAAAACCCCACAATATTCTGTAGATCGACATAACATAACTATAACTTAAAAACGAAACAACTACCCGCCGCTACCAAGGTCAATTTCTCCTCCTGAAGCTTCATTAGCAGTCGTAACCAATTCTTCAACACCATCCGCTCCAGGTTCCGGGTCCCGATCAATAGCAGGTTCGAAACACTAACAGCGTTGGGTACCATACCTTCCCCAAATCCGAAGAGTTCCTCTAACACCCCGACTGATGCAGTCTCCACTTTAATTTCAATATTTTCCATCTTTTGTTGCAGACTCATCACGTCAGTGCACATACTCTCCATAGTCTTCTGCAGAAGCTCCATATCTTTGCCAAATCCCGATAACTGGACGTAAAGAACTGCCATATACTCATTAATATCCTTAACAATTTCCTTAACCACCTGCTTACACAAACTGTCAACCAGACCTTCAATATTCGCAGAGCGTCCCGAACCTGTTCCACCACCACTGTCGTTGCTTGCAGAAGCCATCTTCGTGACAATTCTATCATGAATTAAAACAATCCTTTGGTTTACGTTTTGCAGCCAACTGCAATATATAATGCTCTGGTTAAATCCAACATTCTTCCTCGTCTTTTCCTTCGTAAATGCTAAGCGATTCAGAGTGATGTCAAAGCAGCGACCTCCATCTCCTCCACCGCCAAAAATATCCTTGAACAAATTATGATGGTACCATCCTCCCCTGCGAATGTAACTATATTGAAACTCCAAGTGAATAACCAAGGATGCGATGCCCACCTGTCCTCGCACATGACCTTCAATGTAATTTTGCCACACCTGTGCCATAACTCTTTACCAACCACCCCAGCTCCCAGCACACTACAAAGAGCCATCGGGGATATAAGCTTATTAACTGCCAACTTGATATGCTGAAGACCCATACCCCAATAGTACAACGTCGGCCTGGAGAAATTAATGCAAATTAGGGAATGTGACATATTTTAACAGATTGATTGATACTTAATAAGCCTTGCTCCAAGGCCACCCCGACGTTGGCTTGCGCATCTGCCAGCTAGTTGTTAGCCCGCAACACATGGAACATATCAACCTTTTCAATTTTTTTTAATAAATAATTAATCTTGATCATGATTGAGGAGGGTTCAACTTCGAGGAGGTTCTCATTCTCGAAGAGATTCAAACATTTTTGAATAATCGTCATAGAGTCACCAACTATAATCAAGTTTTTGATACCATTAGTCATGTTAATATTCAACCTTGCCAAAGAGAGAGAGCTTCAACTTGATTGTTCGTCGCAGTGCCTAGTACCCATGCAAACTTTATTTTTGTTTTTCTTTTCGAGGTTAACTATTACCCCTCCCGCTCCGGCCTCCCTAGTGTTACCTTTCGAATCTTCATCAAAATACAAATGGCTCTTCTCGACTTTTCTTTGTCATTCAACAAATTCTTCCCCTTTCAATCTGATACAGAAGGAAGGAACAACGTAAGTCTTTGACAATGGGGCTTTAAGATTAGAAGAGGAGATTTTGAGGCACTCTTTTTCGGAGTTATATAAGTCCTTCATGTCTGAAACATTGAAACCCTTGGAAGATATAACCTTGAAGAGAAGCGTCATTCCTTTGATTGCGGTGGTTTCAGGATTATGGCGCTTATTCTGAAAGATAGCTTGGTTATGACATAGCCAAATCAACCAACATAGGTATTTGGAAATTGCCATCCAGCATCACCTTAACAGAGAGTTCGGGGAATAGGGAAATTTATGTTTCCATTGAATGAACATCTTGCTCCAGTCCTCAGCTATATGGGGGGCAGGAGCCAGGGGCGCTAAAGCATAGTTCCAAGTATCCACGATAAACGTTTGATAGTTTCCTCCGAATTACCACATAGTGTTGTCTCCTAGAGTCCCTGCGTCACCTCTTCTAAGCTCCCTGACTTCTGCTAATCACCCCATATTCCTCCACCCTGCAACTCTCCCTGTGAAATCGATTTCACTCCCTCTGAAAATCGATTTTCCTTGGGATACTGAGTATCTGCTGGTGTGTCTCCAAATGACCCTCAAATCTTCTCTTATACTTTTCCTGTTGACAAATCAACGGCTGAGATTAAGTCTCTAATCAACGGCTAAGATTAAAACAGACTTGATCCTTGCCTTTTAGAAGCTTCTCATCCTTTTCTTTATTAATACCCATTAATATTTTTATTTTCCTAAGTTTAGACTTAAGAGCCCATTAAAAATATTAATTATTTTAATAACTCCTCATCCGGATGGAATTTCTCAAAACGATTTCTGGGTCTTGGAGATATTATGTGCCTTAGCCTCTCCACTAATTTTCATGGCTAAAGCAGATCTGATGCTACCACAAATCAACACTCCCTCTTAGTGAGGAATGTGCTCTAGTAATGCTCCATCACTAAACATCACACTGATCCTCCAACATCGATACCTGTGTTGATGCTTGGCCTGCTGCCCAACATCCTCTGCATTGTTGCCTCCTGTACTGTTGCCCATGGCTCTGCTACTGCCACTGCTACATCTGTACTGCAGCTCCCTCTCAACATGTTGCCCATGTTGCCCATAGCACTGCCACTGCTAACTGTTGCACTGCATCCCCTGATACTTATCCATTTTTGCTACTGAAATGGATTCTTTACCATCCCCATCTTCTCCCTAAAATAAACGAACTTTGTTCTTCCTAGGGCCTTGGTGAGGATGTCTGCCACTTGTTCTCCTGTAGGAGTGTAGTTCAACTGTACTGCTCCTCGTTGGACATAGTCTCTGACAAAGTGACACCGAATATCAATGTGCTTTGACCGATCATGAAATACTAGATTCTCATAGAGCTTGATGCAACTCTGATTATCACACATGATCCTGGTCGCCTCCATCCTTCTTCTTAATAGGTTCACAAGCAATTTTCTAAGCCATATGGCTTCGCACAAAGCTATGCTAACAGCCATATATTCTGCTTCAGCCTCTGTTTTGAAAAATGGCCAGTTCGAAACCGACTCGGTTGAGTTGGTCTGAGTCATACCCCCACCGGGTCGACTCAGCCTTCAAACTGGAACGGTCGGTCGGGTTATTACTGAGCCATCTGAGTTGTCTAAAAACTCGGTCGGCTCGGTAATAACCAGGCTGGCTCGGCCGAGTCCGAGCCAACTCGGCCGGCTCAGTGACAGCTGCCCAAAAAAGGCAGAACAACGCGGTTTTTTCTTTGAATTTGTTTTTGGGGACCCCAAACCCATTAGGTTCTTTGGGGTCCATTCCCCTCTCCTAAACCCTATAAAACCCACCCAACCCCTCTCATTTCCTCACAACCATCTCATTTCATTCGAGTGAGAGTTTGTGAGGAGTTGTGGAGTTTGTTTTGGAGCAATAGTGAAGAGTCTTGGGCAAGCATTGTAGCAAGAGTGAGGAGCTTCTTGGGCAGCCATTGGAGAAGCATTGAGGAGTTGGTTTGTTGGAGCAACCTTGAGGAGGCAGTTTGTGCCTAGAGGTATTTTTTTTTCACTTGTGCAAATCTGTTTTTTCTTATTTATTTTTTTGTGCAAATCTGGAAATTGAAAAGATGTTTTTTGTGAAAGAAATGAACATTGAAGCAATGCTATTTTTTTGTTTTCATTTTTAGATTTTTTCCTTTGATTTCCAAGTGAAAAAATGGCACTTAGAGTGAAAGATGTTGCTTGGGCATATGTTAAAATGGTTGATAGTCAAATGCATTGCAAATTTTGCCATAGAAAAATTAAGGAAGGTCCTGTGGGCATTAATAGGCTGAAACAACACTTGGAAGGAATTAGAGGCCAAATTACTCCATGTGAATCACCAGAAATTGGGAAGATTAGGAAGGATTTGTTAGCCAAATTTGAGAAGTTTAAAGAAGAAAAAGTTAGGCAAAAAGAATTAGAGGCTGAAATTGGGAGGAAGAGGAGTATACAAAAAATGCTGGCTACCAACCCCCATTTTGATTTTGAGGATTCTTCCTCTATCCCTTGTACTGATGCATCCAACCCCTTCTGATATGTTCCTCCCTCTTTGGAGTCTATTTAAGAAAATGGTAAGGGTAAAATGAAAAAGAAGGGTGATATGAATATCAAAAGTTATTTCACTGTCACACCCTCCTCTCCATCAGATGCAAATGGTCTTCAAGCTAGTATAACTTTGCAGCCCACTTTAAGTGACCATTGGAAGAAAGAATTGAGGGAGACTGCTTATGATTACATATGTAGATGGTGGTATGATGTTGATATCCCCTTCAATTCTTCCTGTTCACCATATTATGAGCTTATGCTTGATGCCATACATGCTGCTGGAAAAGGCTTCAAAGGCCCTACTATGCATGAGATAAGGGGGTATCGTTTGCAGAAAGAAATCGCCTCCATTAATGAGTATTTGAAATATTTCAAGGACTCATGGGCAAGAACAGGATGTACCATCATGTCAGATGGATGGACTGATCAAAGGAACCGTACCATCATAAACTTTCTTATCTTCTGCACACAGGGAACCATGTTTCTAAAATCAGTTGATGCATCTGATAAGGTAAAAGATGGACAATTGTTGTTTCATCTATTGAATGAGGTTGTTGAGGAGGTGGGAGTGGCTAATGTTGTTCAAGTCATCACAGATAATGCCTCTAGCTATGTTCTTGCTGGTAAACTATTAGAGGAAAAACACAGAACCATCTTTTGGACCCCATGTGTTGCACATTGCATAGACCTCATGCTTGAGGATATTGGCAAATTAGATTGGGTCAAAAACATTGTAGATCATGCCAAAAGCATAACAGAATTTATCTACAATCATTCATGTATTTTTAGCCTTATGAGGAGACACACAGGGGGCAGGGATATTATTAGGCCTGCCATCACTAGATTGGCTACTCATTTTTTGACATTGCAATCTATGATTTCACAACATAGAAACTTGCAAAAGATATTTTCCAGTGAAGAGTGGAATCAAAGCCAGTGGTCTCACAAATAGGATGGCGGAGAATTGAAAAAGAAAGTCAATGAAGAAATATTTTGGAGAAAGGCAGCAGAGATTGTGAAGGTTGTTGAGCCACTAGTTAAGGTGTTGCAGTTGGTGGTGCTGATTTGGGGTAGCATCAGATGTGCTCTAGCCACGAAATTTGATGGAGAGGTTGGGGCACATGAGATCTCCAATACCCAGAAAGGGTTTGGGAAGATTCTAAACAGATCAGGAGATATTAAAATAATTAATATTTTTAATGGAGTCCCTAAGTCTAAACTTAGGGAAAATAAAATATTAATGTGTATTAATATGAATATGTGTTAGAACGGTCCAAAAGACATCGATCAATCTAGATCTAATCTTAGCCAATGATTAGGGACTTAATCTCAGTCGTTGATATTTCAACAGGAAAAATATAGAGGAGGCTTGAGGGTCACTTGGAGAATACACTAGAGTGATCAGCCATTCTATTCTCTAGAGCGGGGTTTTCTAAGAGATATAGAATTAGTGATCGGGAGATTTAGTTGAGGGGCATTTGAGTACAGAGAGACAGAGAGGCAGAGATAGTGTTGGGAGAGCAGTGCAGTAGCCAAGGAGAGTGACGCAGAGCCAGCTAGGGCTCATGCAGGGCCACGCAGAGGTAGCCGAGTGCTACGCAGAGCCTCAGAGAGGCCAACGTTGCTGACGCAGAGGGCCAGAGGGCTAACGCAGGGCCTTCCAGGGCTGACGCAGACCCATCTGGGGTAACACAAGGCTAGCGTGAGGCAGAGAGGAGCTGACGCAGTCCAGAGAGAGGATGACGCTGGGGTTTCTAAGGCAGATTGGTGCTGAGTAGCTCCCAAAAGGATTATCCGGGGTTTCAGCCAGGAGATTTGTCAAAAAATGAGAGGTATTATTGCCAAGGAAATTCTTTGTTGGGTAGGCCAGTTTCCGAGGACATTAGTCCAAAAATAATGGTGTCATATGGCGTGTTTGTTTTTGTTTCTTTTAGTTGCTTATCTGTAATATGTTGAGCATGCACTAGTGTTTATTTTCAGTATTTACATTGTAAATAACTTGTTAAGGAAAATAACAATTAGGTAGGAATAAATCAGATAAAGTGCATGGAGGGTTTTTAACTAGGTAAACTTAGAAACTTCAACATGGTATCAGAGCGTGATTGCAGATCATAGGAGAATTGAGGACATCAGCCGAGCGGAGCAATAGCAGCAGAAAATGTTGTTCCGAGGTGACAAAAGTTGTTTCTAGCAGAGCAGCAACAAGGGAAGGGTGACGCAGTGCTTGCGTCATCAAGGGTGAGCCAAGAAGAGGCAGCGTAGAGGCTAAGGAAGGGAAAGGGAGCCTCACGCATAGCCACGCAGAAGCTAGGAGGGTTGACGTAGTTGGATGAGGAGGTCGAGTTGCTGGTGTCGGGACTGCGCAGAGCCTAGGAGATCTCACCTTCAAGTTGCTGGGGTTTAGGAGGCTATAGAAATATTGCATAGTGGAGCTGGCGAGGTACTGTAGTCAGAATAATACCTGATAGAGCAAGGCCAAAGGAGTTGCTACCGAGGGTTTCTAGCCGAGGAACCCGGATCAGTGGTGCGGTTGCATAAGACGATCAGAGTAGGGGGCATCTTGACAGTGGCAGAAGGATTTCCAGGAGGGAAATCAGGACTCAGAGGGAGTCTAGAACAGAACTTCCAGACGGGAAGTAGAGACTCAGAGGAGTTGAACAGAGAACTTCCAGGAGGGAAGTAGAGGAGCATCATGGCACTACAAGGAGCAAGAGACCAAGATAGACTGGACAGAGCATCGAACTACGCATTCTGGAAGGCTAGAATCTTATCCGTACTTGACAGGAATCGTGTCAAGAACTTCGCCTTGAAGGTAATAGCTATCCCAGTCGATCCCAATGATAATGACAAGTACAAGGAGGAAATGGTGAGGGCCAAGAGTATCATCCTTGATGGGGTCAAGGATCATGTAGTACCCCACATAGCCGAGAAGGAAACGTCATTTGAGATGTGGGAGGCTCTCAAGAAGTTGTACCAGCATACTTCTGTGCAGAGAAGAATGTTGTTTGAGAATCAATTGAGATCATATCGGATGAAGAAGGGAGAAATGATTGACACCTTCCTCGGTGGACTGAATGAGATCCGAGATCAGTTGACTGCTATAGAGGCGACACCGGATAAGGAGTTGATGGTGAGGATAGCTCTGAGTGTTGTCTCGGAACACTGGGAGGTATTTGTCCAGAGTATACTGGGCATAGGGACTCTCCCACCTTGGGACGAGATGTGGGCAACTCTTCGCTAGGAAGAGATCAGACGGCAATTGAAGACAGGTAGCAGCAGCAAGGGGATCAAAGTTAAGCAAGAGGAGGAAGATGTGGCCCTAGCATCTGAGGGAAAGCAAGAGAAGCGGAAGAAGAAAGATCTCTCCAAGATCAAGTGCTTCCACTGTGGGGAGTTGGGTAATTATGCAACCCAATGTCCAAAGAAGAAGAGTAAGGGAGAGTCTTCCGAGACTAAAGAAGAGCTACGGATTTTTGTTTCCTACTGCACCAGGAGGTCATCCTTGATACAATGTTGAAACAGTTCCTAGAGGTACTTTTCCGATCTACTGAACTTCCAACCCAATCTACATCAGTAAACCCACTCAGTCTAATGTCATTACTTCTGGTGTACAATAGTCCATACTCGATTATTCCCTGTATATATCTGAGAACATGTTTGGCTGCTACCTAATGCGCCCTCTTAGGTTCCACCATGAACTAACTGAGGGTGTTGACAGCGTAACAAATACCTGGCCTGGTATTGACCAGATACATCAGGGACCCTATGAGCTGCCTGTATAAGGTGGAATTGACATCTTTGTCTTCTGATGCATTGATTTTCTTCCAATTGGTGATCATTGGAGTAAACATAGGCCTACAGTCCTACATCCTGAATCTCTTCAGGATTTCTGTAGCATATCTCCCTTTTCCAAGGAAGATCTCACCCTTCTGCTGCCAAACTTCCAACTGCAGGAAATAATGCATTTGTCCCAAATCCTTCATGTCGAATTCTGTGGCTAGATTCTTCTTGCAGTCCTCGATGAGCCTGGATGATCCTGTCAGGAAGAGATCATCCACATATAATACTAGGACTAGAGGCTCATTCTCTACAACCAGATAGTAGAGATTGGGATCTGCATCACTCTTGACGAACCCCATCTTTTGCAAGTAGCCATCAATTCGACCATACCATGCTCTAGGCGCCTGTTTGAGCCCATACAAGGCTTTCTTCAATCTGCATACATGAGATTTCTTCTCATGTGTCTCAAAGCCTTCTGGTTGTTCAATGTATACTTCCTCTTCTATCACCCCATTCGAGAACGTCGTCTTGAAATCCATCTGATGAATCTCCCACCCCATCTGTGCTACAAGAGATATGACAGTTCTAATAGATGTATACCTGGCTACTGGGGCGAAGGTCTCTTCGTAGTCTATTCCTTCCTTCTGAGCATACCCCTTAGCCACAAACCTGGCTTTGTATTTTTCCACATTGTCGTCTGCAATGTATTTGATCTTGTAGATCCATCTCGAACCTACCACTGATCTATCCTAAGGCCTAGGCACTACTTCCCAGACATCATTTACCATTATAGAGCTATATTCCTCCACCATCGCATCCATCCAAACTTGATGTTGAACGACCTCCTAAAAACTGGAAGGTTCCCCAACCTACCAAGGTCTGATATCTGTCTGGCTATCTTCGCTCCCTTTTACTGTTCCTCGGTGCACCAATGAAATCTTCTACATCCCGTAGAATTTGTCAAAGTTCCCGACTCGTTCTTCCTCTGGTAGTAGGTGCATCTATTAGCTCTTCCTGTTCCTGTGATTCCTCTTATTTTGAAGGAGAATTTCTGGTATTGGCTTCCACTGGTTGAAGTGGTTTGACCAACAGCTCATCTTTTGACTGCTCCTCGGAAGGCATTTCTCGAGATTTTTTGAAGGCCCTATCCTCCATGAACTTCACATCTCGCCGAACTACTACCTTCTTGCTCCCTGGAAGATAGATTCTATATGCCTTAGCATTCTCGCTATATCCCACAAGATATCCTTTTTCTGCAGTTTGATCTAACTTCTTCCTCTTCTCTTCGGGTATACGAGAATATGCTAAAATCCCAAATATCCTGAAATGACTAACTTCAGGTGTCTTCCCGATGAAGACCTGCTCTGGAGTAATCTTGCCCAATGCCCTATGAGGAGTTCTATTCTGGACATAGATTGTCATGTTGCATGCTTCTGCCCACAGGAATTTTGGCATATCCTGATCATACATCATTGCCTTAGCTGCTTCCACAATAGTCTTGTTCTTCCTTTCTACTACTCCATTCTGCTCCGGATTAGAGGGAATTGTCCACTCTCTTCTGATGCCCTCCCTAGCACAAAAATCGGTGAAGTCCTTGTCGAAATAATCTCCACCATTGTTTGAGCGCAACACTTTTATTTTCCTTCCTATCAGATTCTCCACTAGAGCCTTGAACTCTTTGAATCGACAGAAAACCTCACCCTTGGTTTTCAGAAAATAGATCCAAGTCTTCCTAGAATGGTCATCGATGAAGGTGACGAAGTATTCGACACCACTAAGAGCTTTTGTGGACAATGGTCCGCAGATATCTGAGCGTATCAATGCTAGTACACTCTTGGCCCTACTGTTACTTCTAGGAAACGCTACTTTGGCATACTTGCCCAGAGCACACCCTCTGCATACATCATCTCGTTCAGTTCTAAGATCTAGAACTCCTGTTATAGTTTTCCTGAGAATTTTTAGAGCCCCATGGTGCAAATGTCCCATCCTTCTGTGACATAGTTCATTCAAATCCTTGTCTCCATTACTACCTATCAATCCCATTGGTGATTCTAGCTACAACCTGTTACTTCTGATTCCGATATGTACCTTCTTTTTCCAACTCGGGTGTTTGACGTATATTTTCTCCTTAATGAAGAAAACGTCATAGCCCTTGCTTTGAAGTTGAGATATGGAAAGTAAGTTCATCCTCAGTCCTGGCACATGTAGCAAGCACATTGGTAGCTCAAAACCGCTCTCTTGTCTCTGTTTGAAAAACTATAGTACCCTTCCCTACTGGAGTACACTTTGCCTTATTCCCCATGGTGATCTGAAAATTCATTCTTTCCTCCTGATAGTCTAGGAAACATTCCCGGATTCCTGTCATATGCCAGGAGGCTCCACTGTCTATATACCATACCCCTGATGATGCAGAGCTTACTACGCAAGCAACTTCTTCTTCCAATCTGGAAGCTAGCATAGAGAAATCAAAATTTCTATCTCTTGTGCATTGTTCTAAAAATTTGCACAAGTCTCCTGACATGGATGCCTCTACATCATGTCCCTAACCCATAATTGATTTTCCCTTCCTATCTCCAAATCTTTGCTCTGATACCATGTGAAAAATTCTAAACAGAAATTCTATTACTGCAGCAACTGATTTATTTTACCTACTTATTTCTCAATAAGTTATTTACGAAATCACTTCAGTAAATATTTAAATAAATTCTACTGCAGATATCACACCATTATACAGAAACAAATATATGCACAAGAATCAAATACATGAACACAGTTATTTTTGGATAATTGTCCCCGTAAAAACCCAATTCGGGAAAACAGGTGCAGCAGAGGAGGGCTTTATTAATCTTTAGCAACAATCGCTTTTACAGAAAAAAATTTGCATAGACACTGGGAGAAAACACCTGAGAATTTTCTTTGAGACTTTCTGACACCCTAGAGGACTTCATTTCCCTACAACGTCATTCTGCGTGGCTCTGCGCTGCTCTGTCCTTCTATGCGTCATCCACTACGTCTCTATGTTCTGCGTCTCCCTCTGCATTGTCTCTCAAAGTCCCTACGTCACCTCTTCTAAGCTCCCTAACTAACACTAATCACCCCCTCTTCCTCCACCCTGCAACTCTCCCTCTGAAATCGATTTCACTCTCTCTAAGAATCGATTTTCCTTGGGATACTAAGTATCTGCTGGTGTGTCTCCAAGTGACCCTCAAGTCTTCTCTTATACTTTTCCTGTTGACGAATCAATGGACAAGATTAAGTCTCTGATCAACAGCTAAGATTAAAACAGACTTGATCCTCGTCTCTTAGAAGCTTCTCATCCTTATCTTTATTAATAACCATAAATATTTTTATTTTCCCAAGTTTAGACTTAGGAACCCATTAAAAATATTAATTATTTTAATAACTCCTCATCCTGATGGAATTTCTCAAAACGATTTCTGGGTCTTGGAGATCTTATGCGCCTTAGCCTCTCCACCAATTTTCATGGCTAAAGCACATCCGATGCTACCACAAATCAACATAAGGGAGCAACACCCAGAAACACCAGGAGGGAGGAGAGAATTGATTTGATGAGGATAACTCTCCCAACCAAATTGAGCCATCTTACTCCCCAGGAGTGCACCCTTTCCTTATTTTCTGTAGAACATTCTCCCAATCTTCCTCGGATCACTGCTTTAGGGAAATGGGAATCCGAAGATAGTTGAAGGAGGTTCGATGGGCATCTATAGGGAAGCCAAGCAGACAAGCAATTGCCTTCACCATTTCCACTTGACAATTCCAGCCAATCAATTGGCATTTCAGTTTATTTATCAGTCCCCCAGAAAGAAGAAGATACCTATCTAAGATCTTTTTGAATCTAGATGCAATCGCCAAGGAGGCTCCACCATCAGAAGGGTATCATCGGCAAACTGAGAATGATTAATTTCTCGAGCATTCCTTGCAATACTAAGACCCAGGAGAGAACTTGCCAGCCTCTCAACTTCGAGCATACGACTCAAAGCTTCTGCCATGATTATATAAAGAAGAGGTGATAGAGGACAACCTTGTTGAAGGCCTCTAGAGGCAGCAAAGAAGGGGGTCGGGCGACCATTAATTAATGGAGCGATCCAAGGGGAACCAATACAAGCATTAACCCATAAAATGAGATCATTACTAAAGCCTAACACTCATTACTAAAGACATATTCCGAGTGACAACTCGTTCTGTGTCTTTGATCAGGCTACCAAGAGTGAAGCTCGAGGCGTCAGGGGCGAGAACATTCTTCAGAGGGGTGACTTCACCTCCGCCTTCCTTTGGGTTACTTTCCGCT
This sequence comes from Pinus tabuliformis, assembly GCA_031772625.1. Classification (NCBI taxonomy): domain Eukaryota; kingdom Viridiplantae; phylum Streptophyta; class Pinopsida; order Pinales; family Pinaceae; genus Pinus; species Pinus tabuliformis. The sequence goes on from CM062810.1 coordinate 893,718,354, forward strand.
ACTATTTCTCCTTCTTCAATTACCAAAACCTCCACCACACTTGTCCTTTGAGGGGGAGCCTCCATTTCTAGTTCCTCGTCACTTAGCACTTTGAAGGGGTTCGAGGAGGACGGAGCAGTGTTGTTGGCCACAGGGCCTCGAGGCTTTGTCATCAGTTCTTTTCCTTTCGGAGCTCTTTTTGGTTTTTGCCATTGCTCCTCCTGAGCAGCCGGAGCATCCATACTTTTATCTTTCCCAGCTTTGATGCAGTCTCTGGCAAAGTGACCATAATCATGACAGCATCTGAATTTTAATGGGATTTGTTCGTAGTCCAAGACTTGTTTGTGCTTCCATTATCCCATATTTAGATTAAATTTCAGCTAGCAGACCCTTCTCCAAATCTACTTCTACACAAATTTTGGCACAGGCAAATTGGGAGCCTTTGGGTTCAGACTTTTCCAAGTATTTCCCAACTCCATTACCAATAGCCCAGACACAGTCATCACTCCAGCAAGAGATTGGGAGGCGCGAAAGCTTGACCCAAACTGGAATAGCAGTAGGGATGTCCTCGTCTGGATTAAAGTCAAGGGACCATTTGTTCAAATACATCACTCTGGAGCCAAAGAAATATGACCCGTTTTGGAATACTACCTCTTTGTCCTCCTTATTGTCAAACAAGAAGATAAAAAACCCATTGCCAATTGTAGAAAGAGAAATCTCACCCTTCATCATAGGATTCCAGGTTTTCTTTATCCGGACTTCCATCGATTTGGGTGAGGGCCACATACCCATGAATTTCCCAATCAAGGCTCTCTCGGCATAAGCAAGGGAGGTTCGACGCACCCAATCCGGCAAGGATACATTCTTAACCTCATCGTTCCGCTTGACGAACTTGGATGCAGCGACAAAAGGTCGCACACACTTTGGGAGGGAGGCCACTAGAGATTGGAAGGCGACATCAACGGAGGGGTCCGGTAAGGGAGGTGGGGGTGCCCCCTCCACAACGGCCATAAGGGAAGCTTGCAGTTCTCAGTTCGAACCAAGGACTCTCGCCGAAAAATCTCCAGTCAATCAATTCCTAATTCTTGAGCCTCAGTCTCAAATCTCAACAAATTATTGCTATTGTTAGTACAAAAGTTTTTAAGGAAGATATTTTATTGCATTTCTTGGAGAACTAAAGGGTCTAGGAAAGCAATTATTATTTTACTGTAAGAAGAGATGAAGTTCAACTATATTTAAAGAGTAGCTCTCTCCATTTGTAGTCATGGTTGGATTTGTGGGGAGTATCTCCTCTTTGAGCTTCATTGTATATCTTTTGGAAGACATAATGGAAAGTTCACGGTTTTCCTTTATTCATATGTGAAGCTTGTTGTCATTCATTTTGTTGATTTCAAAGTTACTTGAATAGAACATGCTTGAAAGGCCAAAAGGTAAGGATATATTACCATTTTGGAAGGGTTTACTGTGAGAATTCTTCCCCTTTTAATCTCCTTTGATGTTTTATTATTGAATGTGTTATCTTACATCTACCATCTTTTAAGAATTGTTTTCCGGTTAACACTTCATTGTAGAATGCAACGTTATAGTGTTGTTTGAGTGTGGCACCTTTAAGGTCCCCTCCAACTCTTTGAATAGGGTTTTATTTTCAACATGCATGAATATATGACGAGAAGGTGGCCCAACATAACATGTGTGGACTAAATGTAGGCTTGGCTTTGTAAAGCGGCTCCATGTGATATAACTTGAATAATATATGAGCTATGCTAGTTACAACAAGTGGTTGAATGTACATGTCCCACGAGTAATGGAGTATCCACATCCATATAGTAATGTGACACCTCCAATATTAAATCTAACAAATACCATAAGAAGTAGGACAAATCTCTACACAAATTAACTAACTCAGCTACATGGTCAAAGAGACTAAGGTAGTGGAGGAAATGGCTTCATAAAGCGTAACTTTGGGCCCACAAAAGTTATGTTTTGTGAAGTCGTTTCCTCCACTGCATGATCCACTTTGACACTGCGATTGAATTGGCCAATTTGTGTAGAGAGAGCCATCCTTCTTCTTATGCCATTTGATAAATTTAGTATTGGAGATGTCACATTGTTATATAGAGGTTGATATTCCATTACTCATTGGACATGCACATTTAGTTGTGGTTCCCAGCTAGAAAAGCTCAAATATTATTCAAGTTATATCACATGGAGTCGCTTTATGAAGCTAACTCTACACTTGGTGCACGCATGCTATGGTGGGCTATCTTCTTATCATATATTCATGCATTCTAGTGGATTGATTTTGATTGAAGTCTATCAATGAAGCTATTTCTCTTATGATTTATGGAGGTCATTGGAGCACCTATCAAATACAAACAACCACATGAAGGAGGTCGCTAACATCTCGGTTATTTTTGGAGAAGGATCCTAGCTAAGGATACTATTTTTCATTTATCACAATAGTTTCTAGGTGCAAAAACTAGAGGAATCAGCTTACAAAGCCATTTTCACGACAAGTCCCATTGGAAAATTTGGGGTCCAAAACTGCCTAAAATATTCCAGATCCATTTTGAGGCATCAAATGACAACTTTTTATGGTCCCAAACTTACATGGACCAAGATACAATATTCTAAATATCAAGACCTTTCCAATGCGCAAGAATCTCCTCAATCAAAGTTTGTATGAGAAAGTTATACCTCCTGCAAGTTGACCTACCTAGTTGATCACCATGGTATGAATGGGTGACATGTTAGCCTTGTTACTCACATATGTGGTGATAGATATATGTGGACATTAAATAAGACTCTACAAGGTCCAAAACTATAACTTTAGTTGAGGGTTGAGAAAGTAAAGCCTTAACCCTAGTTGGTTGTTGGGCTGTGTTAAATACCAAGTTGTTAGGAGGAGTAGGGGTTCCATTCTATGTTTTTGTATTATGTTCCATTGTTGATCAAAGCAAATAAGAATTGGAAGTGAGAGAGCAAAACAAAGGGAGTTGAATTCCTGTAGCAACTATATAGGCCACAGGTCTCAAGTAACTCCATAGAGAGTGCCTCTTCCTTTGTACTTTCATATTTCCATATCAGAGAAACGAAAACAAAGTAGCCTCACATTCTAGCTAGGGTTTCTCTCCTAAGTGTTTCTCAGGTTAAAACTTCTGACTATTATGGATGGTGTGTGTGTGTTTCTTTCTAGTCTCTATTTCTCATATTTCAACTATTTCATTCATTTAAGCAAAAAAAAACTAGTAAAGAATCTAAGATCTATAGACTCAGTTATTTTATCAAAACTATTATATGAATTGTTCCATTGAAATATCCAAAGAAATTTACAGATCACAATGATGACAGATATAGATGTCCTCTGTAAGTGAAAAAGGTGCACCATCTATGCATTTAATGAATATAAATTTCTGAGTGATTACTCTTTTAGCAAATAAAATAAGGCCAATATTCAAGGGATAAAAACAAAGATAGAGGTTTACAATGGCAAACTCAATTTTAACGCATCTCTATATTGTGATAAGCTGAAATATATATATCGCTAATTTCCATAGAATCCACCTAAATTGATCTCATGACAGCCATCGTACTTCTCCTATGGAACTTAAATAAGGCTAACAACCTAGAGAAAATGAAAGGGAGGTTTGCAAATTAATAAAGCTCAGCATGTGTTGACTTCATAAAACTATTCAAGTTTCTCAAGGAAGATATGGTTGGGAGAATGAATAACATATCATAGATGACATCATTTTGGTATATGATTCCCATTAATGGAATACAGATCAGCAATGATCATAAAATTTGGTCCTCTTAAAGAAACATGGGGATTTTGGCAATTTATTTCTAGCTTTAAATTGCAGTTGAAAAACAAGCCTGTTTGCAAAACTTGCAAAAATGTTGGGAAAATTGGTAGAAACTATAACTTCTAGGAAAGATTTAGAAATATTAGAGTATTTCTCTTTAATGTTTCCACTTGGATCTTTAAGTTAAGAATACGTTTTTCTAAGAGCCTGTTGCATCCAAGTTTCCAATAGTTTTTAAAGAGCACAACAATGATAAAGTTATTGTACTTTCTAACTATACAAGATATGAAGGATAATCTGCTCATGTTCAGACCCATTGATACTACAAACTGTACTATAGGACACATTAGCTTTGGAATGGGAAGCCTTGGTCATTTTGCAAGTTGTCTAGTGACTGAGGTTAGCTTTAGTTTTGTTCTTGTACCTAGTTTTAAAGTGCAATGTCTAGAAATGAAGTTTTCACTTGTAAACTAGATAATTTTTTAATGCAGTGGCCCTTTCTGTGGATTTACAGCAGTAGTTCATAGGCCTGCAATAGAATTAAGATATGATTTGTTACAAGGTTCAAATATGTCAAATTTAAATCCTATGGCATTTAATACGATGATAAAGGCCTACTTTTAAGCCATAGGTCTATGATGTTATGCATATGTTCAAACTTACAGAGAATTGAGTTGGTCCCTCGTATCATTTCTTTATGGTAACAGGAAGCGAGAAGAAAAGAAATAAAAGTCATGATTGGGTTTTCTTTATGGTAACAGGAAGCCAGAAGAAAAGAAATTCTGATATGAATTTTCATTTGTCATCCATAAATAAGTATTTAGAAGAATTACTTTAAGAAACTCACCTCCATAAGATACGATGCGATGCGATGTGGCCGAGTTCGAAGATCCTGGTAAGCATAAATATGTTGGCATGTGGACTAGAAAACCAGTGCCTCATAGCTCTTCTGAAACTTTTCTCAAAGCCGTGCTAATCATATGTGTAATCCTGCACAGTAGTACCACACACACATCAGTTAATTGCCAAAACAAAACATATAATTCCAATGACTTCCATCACTGCAAAATATACAGTTCGTTTTTCACCAGCATGCATTAATCACCTAGTTCTCCTAAGCACATCAAAATATATACAATAAATTTTCTCAAACTACACATGGCAATGGCAAGGGCAAGGGAATGATTTATCTTACCGTCACTGTCATTAAATTATGTCGATTTAGTGCACTCCCATTCATTTTTCTGGTCAAGAGATGTCATGCACTTGAAACTCATGACTATACCCCAAAAATTTTTTTTGAAAAGCCAAATTCGGTGCACCGAAAAAACACAGAAATAGGCAATGCAACCATGGTTCTGGAAATCAAAACCAAACCAAAACAAAACACAGAAATAGGCAATGCAACCATGGTTCTGGAAATCAAAACTAAGCCAAAATAAAGAGATAGCATGAAAATAAAGAAAGGAGGAAAATAACAAAATTTTCAAAGAAGCAAATTAAAAAAATATTGGTGTAGAGAGGCAAGCACATGAAAACAAGCATACCAATGCGAGATCGATCTGAATGATATAGAAGTGATAAATTTGATTGAAGCCTGGTTTTAAATTCATCGACCTGAATGACCGTTGGAGCATGGAGACGCTGCTTTTTGCTTTAGATGGAATGTTTCTTTCTTAAAAAGTAGCTTTCTTGGTTTTATTCAGAGTGGATGATGGTGATGGACAACCGTCACGCTCCACTACATCGCATCATCATGTCATTTTGAATGAATGATGAGCATCATCATCGTTAAGAGAGGTTTACAAGATTTGAATTTAATCATAATGACGACGGATGGGAATCAAAATTGATTCCTCCCGAAGCCTTTTAGGGGTTTAAATTTGTGAAAGAAATTTTAATTTTTTATTTAAAAATAAATCAAATATTGAATAATTACTATGTTTTAATGTTAAAAATAAATAAATGAAAATGGATCAAAATTAAAAGTCTATGTTTATTACTGGGTTCTGCTCTCAAAGAATTTTTATTTTCTCTAACTTTTATTTATTAGAAATTTTATCTTTCTAAATCTTTGTACTCCATCATTTCTATAATATCATATTATCTGTTAGTTTTTTTTTGCTTTGGAAAATATCCAAATAATTATTCATAATCCATAAGTAAATTATAATTGGATAAGGAATACATTAGTTGGATTAGTTGTAAATATGTGGTTTTATGATAGTTTTGAAGAATAAATAATAGACAATTATTTTTTCTCACTAGTAATGCTATGTGTCACTTTGTGATCAATGATGTTGTCTCTCTTTCTTTATAACCTCTTAAGCTAATCCATCTATCTTTTACACATTTGTAATCTAATTGTAAAGATAATGTATAGTCCTTCATTTCAAAAGTAAGTGTGTCAATGATTTTGTTTGATATAAAAATACTTTGTTAAGCTTGCTGAAAATTTCCAATTTGTATGTTCTTGATTAAGTTTAAATATGAACCTACACAAAATTAACCTTTTCAACATCACAAAACATGATTATATTCATTCAATTTCTATAATCTTTGGGTATTCTCATTTTCTTGATTTTAGGTATCTTTATCTACCACACTCTTTCAATCTATTCTTGATATCAATTTTGACAATGCTTTACCCATCAAATATTTTGAGAATGTCCAATAGCTCTCTTTCCTTGTGCCTCAAGCCTTATGGTATATATCATTTGCAAAATTAATGAATGTAGCCGCATATTTTATCTTTGGGTGAGATTATTAAGCAAGCTATGGAGAAATATGTAACATAATTTTTGTTATGAGCAAATATACATATTAGGAATCATACTCTAACTTCTACTTTGGCATTCATTTTTGTATGGTTTTATAGATATATTAATTAATTAGTATCTTTAATAATAATAACATCCCTATTGATCTTGATGGATAATGTCCTCTAGCTCTATGCTTGTATGGATCTTAGAAGTTCCAAATCATGACATTTCAGCCTAAGTAATAAGCAATGAATGCAATCATGTTAATTTACATGTTCCTAGAGGCCTATAAATAAATTAGACTCACTTAACTCCTTTGACAGTGTTTTCATAGAATTACTACCCTTCAGCAAAGGCCTCAAGGTTTACTACAATTTCTTATTTCTAATGGATATAAAATGAGCATACCAAATCTACTTGGGAATTTGAAGGAATTAACTCTCATGGTTAAACATGATTGTGAGACACTCAAGACATGAATTCAAGATGTTGTTCCAAAGTATCACATGTTTACACATAAAAAATTCTCTTATATGGGTGTATACAAAAAAAAAAAAAAATGATTCTAACATTGTGTATCATGCTTTATATTGTCATTTTTAACAATTTGAAATTTTGCTAAAGCAACAATGTTCATTCATTTTTTTTCTGAAATTTATTTACTTATAATGCCCATATACCCATCATAAGGTCACATTTGAAATTGCAAAGGATTTTTGTTATTAGTTTCTTTGAAATTAAGGTGTATTTATTTAATGATTGATTAATTTTTAATGTGCTAAAAAATGGGAGGGGAGATATTTTTTTAGATTAAATATTTTATGAAATTTATACCTAGTTTAATGTTGTTGATTGAAGTATAAGTAGTTTTGCAACTTTTTAATGACGCGAGGGTTATAAAATTATATACCCTTCAACTTAAAATTAAGAGTAGTCCTTCAAATTTTATAATTGATGACTAGTATGGTACTCCAATGGATATACTATGACAAGGAGAAATAATATCCAACTAGGGTGGAGAGAGAGTGTGTGTATGATGGGGGAGAGATAGAGGGAGGTAGGAGAGAAGGGGAGAGAGAGGAAGGAAAAAGAGAGAGGACTTGAGAGAGAGGAGAGACAGAGGGGGGAGAGAGATGGAGTTGGAAGGGGAAGAAATACATAGAAAGGAAAAGGTGCAAAGGGAGTGGCAAGGGAGAGATGGAGAGTCAGAGAGAGAGAGAGAGAGGGAGAAGGTGGAGAGAGAGAGGGAGAGGAAGAAGGAGGGAGAGAGAGTGTGTATGTTTTAGGGGTGAGAATGAGAGACAAGGGGAGATATAGATATAGATGGGGCGGGGGAAGGGGTAGAAGAGAGAGGCAAAGAGAGAGAGAGAGAGAGAGAGAGAGAGAGAGAGAGAGAGAGAGAAGGGGAAGAGATAGAGATGCCTAATGTATGTTTTTCCTACGGTGAAGGGACATATGACTGGCTCAGGGAGCGGAGATCAATTGACATAATATATCGACTACGTTGGTGGCTATCAGGGGGCTATTGGATGCTAGCTAAAGACAAATCTGGGAGAAAAATTCTCCTATGGGGTCAACCATTGGTGGTGTGTAATAGGTCCAATAAACCTCATTAGTCCTAGTGGACGTTAATCATTATCATCATCATTATAACAAAACTTATTTATACATTAATAGTAATCATAAATCAAATGTTAATATTTATCTCAAAAGAAGCTGTGTCATTTTCCACCCTTTTAATTAAGTTATGGTTTTTTTGGACATGTGCTATTGATAAGACATGATATTGACCCATAATATTGTAACAAAGCCTATTTTATAGTTGTGGCCATTCCGAATATGGTAGTAATTTCTGTATTCAAGCTTTTGTGATCCATAATGAATTAAGCAAAGTCTTTCAGTAGAAATCACATAAGAGAAATTTTTGGCCGACGCATTTCAAACCAACAAGCGTGGTTCATCATCAAGACGAGATGAAGAGGCAGACCATGGCAAAGGCTTAAATAGGGAGCAATGTAGAGACCAAAATTATGGTCTCTACATTGCTCCCTATTTAAGCCTTTGCCATGGTCTCCCTCTTCATCTCGTCTTGATGATGAACCACACTCATTGGTTTGAAACGTGTCGGCCAAAAATTTCTCTTATGTGATTTCTACCGAAAGACTTTGCTTAAAGCCTATTTTTTCCTTAATAATAATTTGAGATCAAAATTTGAGATCTATCTCAAAACATAATTATGTCATTTATACCTTCTTAATTATAAAATGATAAATTTTCCTAAATTTAAATTTTTAATTTTTAGATTACGATTTTTCTTTTTGATTAAAAAAATATTTAAACTATAAATTTTAATTATTGAAGATAAATAATTTATATAGACTAAAGTTTTTTAATAATTAATTTATTTATAAATTTATATTTTAAGATAAAAAAATTATAATTTTGCTATTTATATTATTGAATTTTGATAATAGGAAAAATATATAATATTTAAAATTGTACCTTTCAAAGTGTATTTATCTTGATAGAAAATATGGTAAAACCAATAACAGCCTAAAGGAATTGATAAATTGATTAATTAAAATAAAAATTATTATTTCAGCCGACAGTTTGTTATTCCAAATGTTTTATCCTCATCACTATTTATTATTATTTCTCCGTTGTTCTTCTGTCATCATCATTCTCTTATCCTGAAGATGGATCCCATTTGGGATTTGAAACGTTGGTACAAAAATGTTAAAACTGTGGATTCTCCGGTCAATGCTTCAAATGATTAATTATTGTTTCTTAACCGAATTATTATTTGGTAAAACAATATAACTGTCAAAATTGTAACGTGATATAAGATACTTGAAATGTTTCCAATTTACGTGAGTAATGAGGGAATCTCGTTAACATAGTATATGAAATTTACGATGAAGTGAACCAAAATTATCGGAAATTGTTTTTATATTATTTATATTATAAAGAGAAAAAAACATTTCCGTATTGAATTTTAAATTTTATTTATTTTTAATTGATTTATATGGTTAAAAAAATAATAAAATTTTATTTATGATATTTTGAGTGATATAATATAAATATATTTTAAATAATTCGAGTGGGTTTATTTTTATCTATTTTTGGGTTTATATTTTATAGTGAGAATTGATGATGGAAGTTATTTTGGGGAATTAAACTATTTTAGGGTGTCACCAAACACGGTTTATGATACGTCTATGATGGAAGTCACATTAGGGAATTAAACTATCTTAAAAGATGTCACCAAGTCTCACATAATTTTGGTGATAATATTCCATTGTAAATTAATCTTTCTTCTTTCATCCAATAAAGATTTTAGTCTGGTCATAAACATAATCTAAACACAAAATAAAATAAATAAATAAATATATTTTAAATTGCTTTTATATATTTTTTAAAATAAATAATTAAATATGATATTTGTAAATATTTATATAGTAGATTTTAAATTCAAAATTATATGTTTTTTAATTGATTTATATTTTTAAAAATAAATAATTGTACTGAGAGACACTATATTTTAGTTAGCTGAAAAAGTAGTTATTGTTATATTGTTAATTTTTTTTTGTTAATAAAATTACAATTTTTTTTATGAAAATCCTATACACATATATTAACTAATGATTCAAACTAATCATGGCCATGGGTATGTCTATTTTTGAATAAGAATTATAGAATTTTAATTTAATTATCAATAATTATTAGCTGGATGGTAGGAATTTAACCTTCATAGACTATTCTAGAATATTCATATTAATATACACAATTTAAAGGTTGAGATTCATCTCCAAAGTAGTTATGCTCTTTTTGTTGTTTTAACTAAATTGATTAATTACGAAGAAAAAGTCATTTGAACAAGTGTCATTTGAAATGACTTATGGTTTTTTTGGGCATGGGTATTGATAAGCCATGATATTGGTCAATAGCATTGTAATAAAACCTATTTTCATATTAAGAATCTACATAGTAAATATCCATAGTTAAGAATTTTGTTCCCTATTCTAAATGTATATATGTTTAACTTATATATTAATTCTTTTTATAATTAATAGTAATGATAATAATTTTTTCACAAGAGACAGTTTAGTTGGAGATGGCCATATTATGAAGTATCATGTATATCATAAAATTCAATATTAATTCTTTTTATAATTAATATTAATGATATAATTTGTTCACAAGAGACAGTTTAATTGGAAATCGACATGTTATGAAGTATCATGTAAACCATAAAATTTAAGGTTCAAATCCTAGTAATAATAATAATTTAAAATAAAATTATAATTTATTTTTTTATTTTTTTTAATGTGAGATGCATAATAAAGTAATTGATTTGATACTTATTAATATTTATCAAGAATTTAAGTTATCTAACTACCTTAATAACTATTATGTTGTAAAACTTCATATTTAAATTTAATTAATACACATATAAAAATTTAATATTTAAAAAAAAAACTATTCTAGTTAAATATATATAAATAATATTATATATATTAAATTAAAACATATAAAAAAATACCAAACATATATAATCTAAACTTTAATAAAATTAAAATAAACATACTTTTATATATAAAAATGTAAAGTTTATATGAACATTTTAAATTTATATCTACCATACCACGTGTTAAGTGTTAATCTACGAGTGTTAAGTGTTATATTTTAATTAGTTAGAGTATACGATAAGATCTTTGTTAGTTTTGTTATAGCTAATCACATATGTGTCTGGTGTATTTTATTGGTTTCTGCATTTTATAATTAGTGATGTATTTGAATTTTATTTCTCAGGGAAAGGTAGTTATTTATGTTTGTGTTTTACTAATATTAAAATATTTTAATGATTTAAATATATTTAGTTATTTTTATGTATATTAAAATATTCTAATAATTTAAATATATTTAGGAAAATTAGATTATTGTTAATTTTAATTATGTTTTTAAAATTATGATGTATACTAAAAATTATTTATATTGGTATTGATAAATTTTGGTGGTCTTCATTATTATTTGAGGGAGTTGTCTTTAGTGTGATTTTTTGGACTTCTAGTGGAATACGGTGGAAAAATTTGAGGTGAAATCTTGAATTGTGTTATTTAAACTGGTTTTTTTGATTGTATATATGGAAAATTTTGAGGTGAAATCTTGAATTGTGTTATTTAAACTGGTTTTTTTTATTGTATATATGGAAAAATTTGAGGTGAAATCTTGAATTGTGTTATTTAAACTGGTTTTTTATATTGTATATATAGATTCAACGCCCTGAAAAACCCTTAGGACATTTCCATTATGTAGGGGTTACCCATCAAGCTTGTGATTTCAATAAATTCCTACCAGATTTTACAGAAATTAGAGCGAAAAACCCACTAGAAAAACTTCCAAAAAATTAGACTAAAGACAACTCAAACACCTCTATAATCTTAAATTGAGTAAGCCATCAACAATAAAAAAATTAATATTGAATACATCTTCCACTTGTCTAATCATGCTTTCAAATACAATGTTCCATTGGTGTTAAAAACTCTTCTCTCCTATTCTTACACTTGAATTCTTAATCACCGTTAAAAAAATTACAATTTACTAGTATCACATCCCCTACATGAGATTTAACTTCTAAAATGAATAATGCCAAGACCCAATATAATATTAATGTCTTGCACATCCCTCCTTACATCATCTGCTTAAATGAAAGAAAAAACATGATAACGATGAAAACTTATTTAAACCTCTTTTAACAAGGCATTAAAAAACATCTAACAAAAAATCATGTTTCATAAATGAAAGTGCTTACAAATTACACCAACCACTTTTTAAGAAAATAAATATAATTTTTTTTAGCTATATATATATATATATAGCTAAATAATGTATTAACGTTTGTTAACTCGTAACATGCATAACGAACCAGCGAAGACTCTTAACAATTTTGATCATAAGCTTAATGAAATAATTAAACTCAATGATAGAAATATTCCAAAAAATTAATACGTAGAATGATTTTATATTCTTTTTCACTTATACTTCACTAATGATGAACATTAAAATGTGCAAGCATGTTTATTCAATCAAAAATCTTTTGAAAACCAAAAAAGAGCCATAGAAAATAAAATAAAATAAAATAATATATATATATATATATATATATCTATAATTTTTAATTATAATTTTATTTTTTTATTATCAAAAACTCTCAACCACCCATATGAACTTACTCTTGAGAAGCATCATTCACATAGTAAAGTTGTTATTGCTCTAAATTTATTTTATTTTAAGATAACCTGCTCAAGAAAGAATCAATCACAAATAACAATAATCATACACATCTTTTGTAAATTATACAATCTATCATAGCTCTAAACCCCAAATAAGAAAATGTTTTTCCACATGAAGTGACAATAGTTTGTGAACCGGTAACCGTCATATTACTATAGATAAAATCCTAAATGTTTATGAAAATATGGATAATTGCCATTACAATATGGTCATGATTTCTTTATAGGGGCTCCAAGGTTATGATTCTCCAGGTATCTCATTCAATTGTCTTGTTTTGGTCTATGGGGTATGGTATCTTGGGAATTGTTCTATTGAGTTTTAACGGTAGCTTCTACCTTGACATTTTACAGCGGAAATTGAGAGTTTTATGGCTTACTGTTGTTAGTTTTGGGCTACATTGTTTGATGTTGGTGTTTGACAACAAAACTCGGTCTGTAGTCAATGATTTTCTGCTATCGTATTTTGTGGGTAGTCCTATTGTATCAATTTGTCTCTGTAAGGTCAAGGAATTTTGGTTTTCCGAGTTTCTAAGAGTGTATAATTCAAACTCTATAGTCATTTCCCTTATCATTCTCCTGTCACAAGTAATCACGATCTATCAAGGGTCACTAGAATATTAAGTCGACTTTCCTTTGTGTTTTGGGGACGATATAACTCTGCTTGGGTCTGTGTTTCATAATGGGTGACCAAATTATATAATTGGATTTCCTGTGAGTTTTGGGGACAATATAGTTTTTCTTGGATGTTGTCCTTTTCATCGTTTTGAGAGTCAAATTACAAGTCTTGGGGTCAACCAAGTTAGTGTCAATACTATGTACCTCTTTGTGACTATGGAAAGTTGACAGGGAGGTTCCAGTAGTAGTTCTATTTCTCATCACAGACGCTTATTTGGATGGAATTTGGTGGAAACTTTGTTCGACTTGGTTCCTCCGGGGATTAGAAAGGAGATTTCACACCTGGAATCGAAAGAGTTTAGGGATAAGGCCTTCTTATTTGATTCAGAGGTGGGCGTTTGAGATTTTAAATGGATTAACGACCCAGGGAAATTTAGAAGGAGACTGCACTTCTTGCATTATGTTGCAGTACATCAATAGTTGGAGACTCTATTTCATTTGGTGCTCCGAGACAAAAAGGTGGATAATTACAATATTTTTGCAGGCTAGGAGGACATAAAACGCCTCCTAAGGAATGTTCGCTTCTATTTGGATGATATACTCACACATTTGCAAAGGGTGGAAAACTATGTGATGTTGGATTCTGATTCTGACTCTAAAGATGTCACTTACGCTCATGTTGTTATCAATGTTCAACTGGTCAACACTTCTCCACCATCCAACGCAACTCCCCTCTCTCTGGTCAATGGGTCATCATCTAAGACTGAATGGTACTACTCCATCATCAATAGTGGCAATGTTTGGATGCAAATTATCCTATTGGCACTTTTCCATAATATGAACTGCGCATTAGGGCTTTCGACTGTCTTCTTGGCATCAAGGAGGCTAACGAGTGGTGGTTTTTGTTGGTCTCATGTCTTACTATAATGATTGTAAAAATTTCTGGTATAGTTTTGCATTTTGGCACTTAGTATTGTGCCTCCTTTTGGTGTTGGAACACATATAGTTATCATCCTTTTTAATGTTCTGTAAAACCAGTGGTCAATGTTGATCAAACTCATTTCTAATTTTTGAAAACTTTGATTTTATTCAAACATATCTAATTAGACGTTTACACTCCCAAATTAGTCCTTTTGAATAAGCATGTTATCAATGTAAAATCCTTTTATTAATAGAAAAATTTTGTACCAACTTAAAAAATACAAAAAACTACTATAACAAATTATCACTCACCATCTGATAATAAGAAACATAAGGGATAAAACTTTCATATAACATTTCTAACGTTTTAAAGAAAATTGCATTATCATAACACACTTTTAAACTCTGTAATTATATTTCCCATTTAAAACTAAAGGACATGAAATGTGGAACTCCAAGAAGGGGTGTGAATGAAAGTCACAATAAAAAAAATATCTACCAAATTTAAATAAACATTATCAATCAAAATGTGATCAATAATTTAGGATACAAATACAAATAAGAAATACCAAAAAAATGTAACAAGCATTATTATTATGGTTAAGGACACATTGGTGTGTAAGTCCATTATTTTATATGGGTTTGTACATGTATGTGGTAGAAGTTAGTTCAATTAATAACGTTACAAAGTAGTGAAAATGATGCAATTTAAAAAACCAAAAAATAAGGAGATTTAAAGGAATGCACTATAGGTTGTTGTTAAAAATTAACATTTTAATTTATTTTTAATGCTTATACAACATAAAAACAATCAAAGAAAGACAAAATTTCAGAAATTTTTGATCAATCTTTAAGGAAAATTCCCTTAAATGTAATCATTGTTATGAAGCAAACTAACTTCTCTAAAAAATGTAATTTTCTTCCCCCTAGTTCTTGTCATGCTAATTGCCTGAGTAAAAAATGAGAAGATGAGAGAGGATGAAGAATAAATGAATACAATTTCAAAAGAAGAAAATATGAACAATAGATATATGCAAAAATTAGTTTGTTTGAATAAATGGTTGGTGAACTTTGTATGTTTGGTTGATATTGAGACCAAAAAGATTTACGATAAAAAAAATTAAAGGGACTTTAAGCTCATTTATATGTTCATTGGAGTTAAAATTCCTTGAAATATGTATTGTAATTTTATGAATTTTGGAATTAAAATAAATGCCTATAGTATGCTTAAAATTTGAAGGTGTTCTTTTTGCTTACATGTTTGATATTTAAATTATTATATGTTGGTTAATTGTAACAACTCTGGGTTAAGTTTCCATGTAATTAATGAGCATTATAAAAGGCAAAAATAAAACCAAGGTCATGGGACACGTATTTAAGGCTGAATGGGGGAAACATACATTAGGAATCACTTGTGGTTAATTATTGGCTATGGAAATTGACATTGGCATTGGCAAAAGGCAAAGGTGAATAAATGGAAATCAATTCAAGAAATAAAGGAAAATAAGAGAAAAGGAAGACTAAGAGAAATGAATATGCATGCAAAGGAAATTTAAGACAAAAAGGAAAAGGAAAATAAACTAAAAGAGGAGAGAGAACATTCTAATATAACTCTTGGACTCTTTGGACTCTTTGGACATAGATGGACATTCTAGCATTCACTTGGAGGAAAAGAGGAGAGAGAACACTACAACAAGAGAAGAGAGCACTTGGACACAGGAAAGACTCAAGCAAGAAAACAAGTAAGGGATGGGCAAGGAAAGGAGCGCAAGGAGAGGAATTGGACAACAATAAGCAAGGGCATAAATCAAGCAAAGAAAGAGCAACTAGCAGGATGATTTTGCAGGTAACAGGTTGCATGTGTGTTTTCATTGCTAGGAAATGAATGCATGGTGCAAGCATTTGGTCTATTGGTTATTTTTGTTATTGGCATGGATTTTGCTTGGATTGATAGTGGTGTACAACCTTGCCTATGCCATTTCTTGGATAGCCATGATGAATTGGCTTTCCTATTTGGTTAAGATTTGGAATTGCCAAAATATTTTGGAACCAGGTTAAGGTGGTATCAGAAAAATCCCAAGGGTTGGGGATGGAGATGGTTTTCTCCGGGAAGCCCTTGACAAGTGGGTGGAGACAGGAAAATTCCTCTTGGCATGGTGAATAAATTACAAGGCATCCAATCTTGTGTTGGTTTTAGTGATCTTTGGACCAGTTTAGGTGAGATCATTATGGCTTGAGGGTGGAGGTGGTTTAACCTCTAGAGTCCTTGTTTGGTTATGTTTTGGTTTAACCCATGAGATCCAACATTCATGCTTGGAATATGGAACATGGGTGATTGGCTGAAAGAGAGATTTGGTTCATCCCAATCTATGGATGGGTGGTATGTGGAAGTCCCTGACTTGGTTGGTATTATGCATATGTTATTGTGTGTATTTATTATTGAGAATAATGAGCACAAGTTCTGATTTGATGTGTGATTATATGACTAGTTTGTCATGGTTTCATTCTGGTTAAATGTTGGCTATATGCATGGTATATATATGAATGCATGAGCTAATATGTGTTGTTGCAGCTAGTAAGAAAAAGAAATAAGCCTTCTTGATAAACCTTTAATGAAACTAATGAATCAGTGAACAATTATGAATTCATGACCTATAAGTATTATGTTTACAAAGTGTTTGTCTAAATGTTTCACATGTGTTGGATAAGTTTTCCAAAAGAGTAGAGTTTGGAATTAAGCACATAGACAGATAGACCTCGTTGACAAAATTCTATAAAGTTCTGGGCAGTTGGCCTAAATACTAGCCTAAAAATCTAGAACAGGGCTTCTAGCCACACCCTCTTAACTAGAAAATCTCGGTTGTTGCCACATGGAGGATGACTTATGCATGCAACTGAAAGCCTCTGGTTGCATTCACAAGACTGCATGCATGCGACTGGGAGGTAAAGTAGGTCAAAAAGGTAGTTCCAGCTCAGGGAAGGGTCACCAACGGATGTTCTCTGATATCTGGGTGATCATGTGTCCCCGAAAGGTTGCAGTAAGGTTTGATAATTAGACCCCGTTTCCATAACTAAATCTTGGAGGTTGGGTCATGTATAGTAACTTTCAACTCATATTTACCTGGTGAGCTTGAAAAAGAGGGTAAATGTGGGGTGGGGTGTTAGAGGGTGGTATCAGAGAAGTTTCATAACACTAGACCTTGGGGTAAATGTAGGTTGTTATGCAAGTTTATATGTTTGATATGAATGCATGTCTGTTACTTAGTTATTCATGCATGATAAATGCTAGTTAATTAGTGTGGGCATATGCATGTGCATACACTATTTATGCATGGTAGTTATGCTATGGTTAATGTTGTTTTAGTATCTTGATTCATGCATGTACTGATATGTTCTTGATATTATTATGTATCGTGTTAATCTGAATTGACTTGTGCAGCTGTAATAGCCTCACCAGTAGTAAGTTGAGGTAATGCCTTTGATTATGCCTTTATTTTATCTAATAGTGATATGTTGCAAGAAATAAAAGGCTAAGAGATGAAGAGCATAATGGTTGAGTATAGTTCATATAACTACTCGTTCAAGCCAGAGGAGAAGTTATTTGAGTACTAGGGAGAGGGAGACTCTCCTGATCTAGAAGATATATTAAGAAGTCTAAAAGTAAAGATCATAAGTTGTAAATTTGATAATTAGAGGTTGAAACAAAGTTACCGATCAAACGAGAACAATTACCTCAAAACGAGAACTCTAGCCAAAAAACCCTAAAAAAAATGAAAAATGGACTGAAAATGAAAAGTGTTGATGCTGGAATAACAATTTTTTATTTCCGGGATACATTTTAAACATTTTAAAAATGACGGTAAAAACCAATTTTTTTTTGTGCAAAAAACACCCTGAAAACGAAAAGTGCTGATGCTAGAATAACGTCTTTTTTTGGGGTAAATTTTCATTTTTTTTAATAATGACATTAAAAATAAAATATCATGACTCTGAAAACTTTAAATTTTTAACGATTTTGAAGCATGACATTAAAGATAAAATATCACGTCTTTGAAAAGCCTTAAAATTCCAAATGTTTTTAGGCATGACATTAAATTTAAAATATCACGTCTTTGAAACCTTAAAATTCCAACAATTTTCAGGCATTGTGCTAAAGAAAAAATACTTATAACTGTTTTCAACCATAACATTAAAGATAAAAATATCATGACTTAGAAAAACATTAAAATCTTGACAATTTTTCAACCATGGAATTAAAACCAAAGATTATGACTACAAGAAAAACTTAAGTTTTCAAAATATTTCAAGCATGACATTACGAAAAAGTTTTATGATTAAAAAAACTTTAAAAATGAACCCCTGAATGAAAGGGTTATTATACCAAGAGTAATTTGTTTTTTAAATGCTAAATGTATAGTGATTTTAAAATCTTAGCATAAGACAACTTCATACATTGCAACAAAAAATTAAATATCAACCATCAAATTGACACGTAGTGGAGGTGAACTCGACCCATTGTAATGAAAACTTAAAGACTAACCATAAATTGACAGATTGTGGGGGCAGACTCGATTCATTATAACAAAAATTTTAAAATCAGCTATCAAATTGCACATAATGTGATCGGGTTGCTAGACGAGCATCGACACGGACCCTGCAGAACAAAAAATCAAAATCAAAATCAAAATAATAAATAACTATATAAATAAATAACAATGAAAAATACAAAAGAAAACAAAATTCGAATATTGAAAAAAAATAAAAACAATAAAAAAACACAATTTAAAAAAAAATAATAAGGAAAAAAAAAAACTATAAAACGTAAAAGAAATCAAAATTAAGTTGTAAAATTAATATATATAAAATAAAAAATGGGGAAAATATTTCAAAAATACACATAAATTAAGAAAAATAAATAAATTAAACGTTAACAAAAAAAATTGAAAACACCTTCCTCCCTTTTTTTTTTTTTTTAATAAAAATTAAAAATATATATATATATATATATATATATATATATTAAAAAAACCCCTCCGCACCCACCTCGCGACCCATTGGCCCCTGCCACTCAAGCCCGATTTAGCCGCGGTATTTTTATTTTTATTATATATATATATATATATATATATATATATATATATATATATATATAGATATATATATTTATTTATTTTTAATTTTTAATTTTTTTGGGTTTTTTGTTTTTGTTTTTTAATTAATTTTCTCTTAAATTATATGTTTTTTTGAAATATTTTCCTTATTTATTTATTTTTTGATATATATTTTTCTATTTTTGTTTATTTTATTTTATTTTTACAAGTTATTTTTTTTTTGTTATGGTTTTTTTGTCATGTTTTATTTTATTTTATTTTTATGTTTTATTACCAACATGAAAATCACCAACATTTAAAATAATTATCCACACTTAATACATTAGAAAAATTAAAGTGTAAAAAATAAGTCGTTTAAACATAAAGGGTTGATGTTGCATCAACACTTTTCAAAATCAAGATGAAAATCACTAACAAAAAAAAATGTTCATACTTAATACATAACAAAATTTAAAGTGTCAAAAATAGGTCCTCTAAAAAAATGTGTTGATGTTGCATCAACACTTCTCAAAATCAGCATGAAAATCAGTGACATATAATTTTTTATTTATTTATTTTTACTTGAAACAGAAGAAAATTTAAAGTGCCAAAAAATATGCTAAAAAAAAGGTGTATTCTGAATCACCACTTTTCAAAATCAAGTGATTTTTTTCTACCTCAAAAAAAAAGGTGCTAGGTAATTTTCTCATTTGTTCGGTAACTATGCTTTGATTTAAGCATAGGAAAGGCTTGCAAAAGCACAAGAAAAGTAAGCTGAGGTCAATGCAGTTATTCTTCAGAGCCTTTTAGAATTACAGAAGCAGGGAAAACTGGGGATCAATCATGGAGATAAACAGGAAGAAAAGACTAATGGGGCATATGAAAGCAAATCTCAAAAAATGTATAGGATGGATGGGGATGATACAGTAAAGGGTGGAAGATCCTTGATTACACTAGTGAGGAAGGCTAGTATGCATGGATTTTATTATAGCTTTGATTCCATGAGACATCATCGACATCACTGTTAGCATCATATGAGGAGTGAGAAATGGGACTTTCCATAGGAATTCAAGAAATCCAAGCTTCCTACTTTTGATGGTGAGATGACTTAATCAAAGGATGCGTAAGCATGGTTTCTTGGGATCAAGAAATTTTTTAGACTTCATGATTACTCAAAGAATATGAAGGCCAAGATAACTACTTTTAGTCTTAAGGGAAAAGCAAATATTTGGTGGGAATATGTTAAGCATGCTAGAGGCATGAGGGGAGATAAGTTGATTTGGGAAGAATTTGAAAGAATCTTAAGGAAAAAGTATTTGTCTAAGAGATATTAGGATGGGAAGGATAAGGAATTATGTGAGTTCAGGATGGGTTCCATGTCAGATAAAGAGTATACAACCATATTTATATAGTTATTAAGATATGTGCCCTATCTCAAGGATGAGAAAGTAAAGATCCAAAGGTTCATCAGTGGATTACCATTAGCATTCAAAGATCACATTCAGTTTGATGAGACTCACTCTTTGGAGGAAGCCATCAGAATGTTGAAACACTGCTATGAACAATCAAAGTGCAAGCTTGTCAGGCCAGGGTAACTCCAGAATAAGCAGAAGAAAAACTGATATATAATTTCATTAGAGAACTATTGATTATATACAAAAAGGAGACGGAACAGTTCATCTTCTTGATGACTGTTCACGTTCCAGTTCACCCATCCGTTGAGGATTAGGTGTCAACATTCCCCCCTTAATCTGAAGGGATGTTGGTGAGTCCAAGCATCGTTCTGAATCTTTCAAGCTTTTCTCTTCCAAGCGCTTTGGTGAAGATGTCTGCAATTTGCTCGTTTGTGGAACAATGACGAAGATGGATTGTTTTGGCCTCAACATGATGTCGGATCAGATGATATTTAGTATTGATGTGCTTAGTACAATCATGGAACTTTGGGTTCTTGGCCAACTTTATTGCAGAGGTGTTATCAATCATGAGTGGAGTTGATTGTATTTGTTTTACCTGCAAATCTTCAAGAATTTTCCTGAGCCACACAATTTCTTTCGTTGCTTCAGCTGCTGCCACGTATTCTACTTCTGTTGTGGAATCTGCTGGTACTGATTGTTTGCGTGATCTCCAGGAGACAACTACTGATCCAAGACTCATAGCATATCCTGAAGTAGATACCCCTGTTTCTTTGTCTCCATCGAAGTCTGAATCAGAGTATCCAATCAAGTTGAAGTCGTCCACCTATGTATACTTGATTCCAAGGTCTTGAGTTCCCTTCAAGTACCTTAGAACTCTTTTTGCAGCAGACCAATGTCCCTCACAAGGCTTTTGCATAAACCTGGAGAGGATTCCAACAGCAAATGAAATGTCTGGTCTGGTAGTAGTGAGGTAGATGAGACTTCCTACAAGCTGTCTATACTTTGTTGCATCCTCAAATTCCTTTCCTTCAATAGATGTGAGCTTCAAGTTTTGTTCCATTGGAGTAGAAAGAGGATTGCACTCTGTCATGCCAAATCTGTTTAACAAATCTCCAATGTATTTCTTTTGAGAAAGAAATATGGATTTTGGATGTTGGGTTACTTCAATGCCAAGATAGTAATGAACATAGCCCAAATCAGTCATTTCAAAACTTTTTCCTAATTCTTTCTTTATGGATGCAATATAGCTTTCATTGTTCCCTGTCATTATAAGATCATCTACATATACCACAAGATATACAACTGTTTTGCCAACTTTCTTGACAAATAAAGTTGCATCATCAAGATCAAAATGTTTGAAGTTGAGTTTCAGAAGATGCTCAGTTAGTTTTTCATACCAGGCTCGTGGTGCTTGTTTGAGGCCATACAAGGACTTCACAAGTTTGCATACTTTGTGTTCATGTCCTTTCACAGCAAATCCTTCAGGCTGGGACATAAAAACATTCTCTTTTAGATCTCCATTCAAGAATGCAGTTTTTACATCCATTTGATGGACTTTCCAACCGTTCTGAGCAGCTAGTGCAAAGAGTGTCCGGATGGTGGCCCATTTTGCTGTGGGGGAAAAAGTTTCCTCATAATCGACCCCTTCCTTCTGTGCAAAACCTTTTGCCACAAGCCTAGCTTTGTGCTTGTCAAGTGAGCCATCAGCTTTGTACTTGTTCTTGTAGACCCACTTGCAGCCAATTGGTTTGGTTCCAAATGGAGCATCAACTAGCTTCCAAGTGCCATTCTTTATGAGGGCATCATACTCCTTCTGCATCGCTTCTTTCCATTCATCATGAGAAGCAACTTCTTTGAAGGAAGTTGGTTCAAAATCTGTAGACAAGTTCAATTCACAATCATAAGTAACGTCCATATCAACAGGTGAATTAGAGTTATCTACATCACCTCCATCTTGTCGGTTTGTATTTCTAGTTCCTGTTTTTCCAATTTCATCAGGATGAACACTTTCAAGTGTCTTTGTCAGCCACTTTGGGGGACCTTTCTGAGATGGTCCAGGCTGCTCTGTTGATTGAGTTGGGACTGAATCAAGATTGAGTCTCCCAATTCTATCAATTACATCACTTAAAGGATCATCCGGTGTTGGAGTTTCATGCAAGGGAGATTGTTCTTCAGAAGAAGATTCCACATGTTGATCTAGTATAGGAATCCCCCCTTCAAGATGTGGAATCTGATTATCAAACTCTAGAAATGATTTTGTTTTTGTGAATCTATCCAAGCGATCAAGTTGCCGCTCAACAACAGTGTCAGATTTGGATGATTCAAGAAAAATGACATCTCTAGATACAACAAACTTTTTATTTACTTCATCATAGAGATGGTATGCTTTAGAGGTGTTTGAATACCCCAGGAAGATACACTTACGACTTCTAGCACCAAGTTTGTTTCTATGTACCTTTGGTATTAAAGCATAACAGGTGGAACCAAAAATCCTGAGATGTTTTACCGAAGGAACATGTCCATACCACAATTCATAAGGAGTCTTGTTTCTTATAGCACTAGAACAACATCAGCCCAAAACATTATCTTTACATTTTTGAAGAAAAGCATGGATCGTACCATATTCAAGATTGTTCTATTCATTCTTTCTGCTACACCATTCTGTTGGGGATTATAAGGTACAGTTGTTTGATGTTTAATCCCATGTTGGAGAAGATAGTGTTCAAATTCATTTGATGTATATTCTTTTCCATTATCAGTGCGAATAGACCCAATATGAGATTGTGCATCATTTTCAATCCATTTATGAAAATTCTTGAATGTTTGAAAAGCATTAGATTTGTTCTTCAATAAATAAACCCAACACATTCTGGTGTAATCATCAATAAATGTCATGATATATTTATTTCCATTTGCAGAAGGAACAGGCATTGGACCACATAAATCTGAATGAATGAGTTCAAGCTTCCTATGTGCTCTTGAATGTGAATCATGAAAAGACTGTTTGCTATGCTTTCCTAGAATGAAAGCATCACATTGCTTATGTTTTCTAGGAATTGTAAGCAAACCAGCAACACCATTTTTCTTTAACAAGCGGAGACTATCATAGTTTAAATGTCCAAATCTAGCATGCCATAATAAACTTGACGGAAGTGTACCTTCTTCATGATGAGAAATATATGAGAAATGTTGTGCATGAGCAGAGGTTCCTTGCAGTTTAAGAAGTCTTTCTTCTTCTATACCCCTCATGACAAGTGAGTGGTCAGATGCCTTTCTTACCTCAAGCTTTCCATCAAACATATGAATGGAGTGACCTTGCTGGCGGATGTGGACCAGGGACAACAAGTTTCTCTTGAGCTGTGGGAGATATAGAACATGATCCAGAAGAAAGTCTGGAAGACCAGGCAGTTTAAGCCTGATTGTGCCAAGCCCTGATGGCTTGATTTTTGACTGATCTGCAAAGTATACTGCTCCATCAACATTGTCAGTGAAATCTTCAAAAAAATCTTTCCTATGAGTCATATGACAGGTTTCTCCTGAATCAAGCAACCAATCATTTTTCGAAGAAGCAAGTGAAGCATTAAACAAATCTTCATTTACTCCAATGTTACATTGTGCCTCAATATAGTGAGCGGATTCAGGTGCTTTACCTTTGTCTGTTTCATCAGTTTTACCTTTCTGTTGATTTCTTCTCTGCTCAATTTTGTCCCATGGTAGCTTGCATGTAGAAGCATCATGTGATCCATTTCGTTTGCAGCGAATGCAATGCAGATCTGCCTTTTCTGCTTGAGAATGTCTGCCCCCCCTGCCTCTGAAGTATCTTCCTCTTCCTCTTCGTCCACCTCTTCCTCTTGTAGAATCTTGAGCAGGATGTTTTTCTTTATGAGCAAGGCAAACAGTCTCTTCAGAAGATTCAGGGACTGTCTTCTTTCCAAAGGCTTTCTCTCTTTTAGCAAACTTTTTCACAAGAGAGTCAAAGGTTATATCTTTAAGATTTCCATTTGCTTGTAATGACTCAAGATAATTGGAGTAGGTAGGATAGAGTGCTTTGAGAAAGGAAATAAGAGAGATATCCAGCTCAACCTTAGTGGATTTAATATCATGCATTATAGACTTTATTTCAGATGCAAGAGCAAGAGGATCATTATTTTTCAGTTCAAGAGTGAAGAGTTTAATCATGAGCTGAACAACTTCAAGTGCAGAATGTGTATCATAGAGTTCTTTCAGCTTTTGTAGAGCTTCAAAGGCAGTGGAATAGGATGAAATATGAGGACTTACTTCTTCATTTACAGATGCTGCGATCAATGCATAGCTTTGCTGTTCTTGTTTTCCCAAATGACAAGTTCTTTATCTGATGTAGGCTGCACAGGGTCTTTGTCTTCTTCTCCGACACACACTCCTTTCCACAACTCATTGTAGATGAGGGTGTGTTTTACCATCCGAGACCATTCAGAATAGTTCTCCTTGCCAGTGAGAACTATTCCGACCATAGAAATGATTGAATGCATTCTGTAAAAAAAATACTTCTGCTAAAAAAAACTTCTGCTGCTAAGAAATTTCTGCTGATATAAAAAACTTTTACTGATGTACAGTGAAATTGTACTCAAAAGATTTCTGTGGGAAATAACTTTGGTTGTTTAAAAAATAATCAGTCATTCACCACGAGCTCTACAAAGTTGGAGCAGCAACGGTATTAACCGCGAGCTCTACAAAGTTGGAGCAGCAACGGTATTACAATTTCAAAGTTCACTAAAAAGACTAAAAAATCGTCATAAATCCCTTTGATTCTCTAGACCTGAGCCCATAACCAGATTGACTCTCAGCCCTTACAAAAACCCCCGCATTATGGAATAATGTCAGATTACACTCATAAATGATGTACTCACTAAAAAACGTTCAATGCAAACCATCCCTGTGGGTGTTAACAATGCATAGCAAACTCACATGCCGCAACATAAATGGATTTTTAAATCACTAAGTAAATCGATACCAAATACTAATGCAGTCCGTCCAGTTGCTTGTAATGTTCACTTGAACGGACGTCTATAGCAGGTTCCATAATTTAATAGATTATTGCAGAATTCACCACAATGTAGACCGTCCAGCAGCTTGTAATCTTCACCAGAACAAATGTCGATCGTAGGTTTCCGAGATAATTAATAACATAATTTTATAGGTTTCTGTATAAGTAGAACCTTTAAAGGATCCCCAAATCTCCACCAATTCAGATAAAACGACCACCAGATTAAAAGTCGCGAAGAGCCAATTCCGCTAAGCCTTCGATTTTAACAGATGAAGCAGAAATTCTGGCATAGCATCGACTTCTCTTAGCCTCCTCATAATTTATGCGGGATTGTCCAAGGACTTTGATTCAAAAACAGCTCCAACGTGCTCCCTTAATACCGCTCCAAAGAAACAGAGATCAAATGAATGGATACAGCTGAGGCGCGTTGTAATGACCCCAGAAGATGTAATGTGGAATTTTACTATGGTAAAAGATAGTGTGGTAGTTGTTGTTTTATTTAAAAAAAAAACAAAACTCTGATATATTATTGGTACTGAGAAATTTAAATATTTTTGGCTTAAAATGCTGGAAGCCTCTAAAAGGAGAATTTTCAAAGAAAGAAGTCAGTTGCAATAACTGATTAAAAACTACCCTCCCAAACAGGAAAAGTCCTGGAGGTGGGGAGGAAGTTCTGTGCTGTAGGGACAGACAGAAGAAATCTCTTTCCAAGAGGAAAAGAGGAAAAAAAAACACAAAAAGAAGGGTTAAGTCTGGTAAGGACCAGATAACCAAGCACCAGGGGTGCGCATATCTTGTTGAGGGTTGAAGGCCTGCAAGATGGCTCGGGGGGAGAATCCACTCTGATAGATGGATCTCATGGTTGGGAGGTAGAGTAGAATCAAAAGGCAGGTGATTGCTAAAGTACCTATTCATGACTATGGCGAACCAGGTATGGTTTCATACTGCAGAATCTTTAATTAATTCTGAATGATGAATATTCTGTGAACTTAGAGTAATCAAATGATGACTGTGTTCATTCCCGTAGTTACTGCCGTGTTATTAACTATAGCTACACAGAAGTAGTTTAACTAAAAGACAGACTATTAATCTATAGTCATATTAAGAAATAACCAGAGAAATAGAGATGGTTTCAAGCGAAGAGAAGCAGTTCATAAGACAAGTAGTCCTGTACGTTCTAGAATGTAACTAACAGATAATATTATATGCCGAACAGTATCAGAGATATCCTGAGCCTGAAACGCGCATACCGCCTGTGACTCTTGTCTTAAGGCACTGACAGCAAAGAAGATGAACCCCACTTCTAACTATAAGGAAGCTGTCGAAATATGAAAGAGCTAACATAATTGTTTCAACAAAGAAAGCAAACGCTGTAACCATATAAAATGGGAAGCCATACATTGACCCGAAACGAACAACATTATCCAGTAATAATATTTGAAGCTACAACAATAAAGAAATCAGACTCATATAGAATAACAAAGTATAAACGATGCGTTAAACAGTGTACACATTAAGATTAAAGATTTAGAGGAGGTGCAACCGCTGCTGTGAGCACGGCCGAGAGGAGTTCTACCTCCGGGGTAACCGTATCAGGAACCGGTGCATGTATCAAGAAAACCCCCAAACAGGGGATATGATTTAACATTTCCAAGGAAAGGAAAGAAGTTCTGTACCACTGAATAACCGAATCGAACACATTATTAACAAAACTATTCAATAATAGAAATCACCCAGAGATACCATAACCATTTACTCCGACACTGTAATCATCATAAGCACTGTAATCATTATAAGTAAATATGAGGAACTTCGCCGTCGTAGAGGCAGATAGCTTATCCATAGCTGGAATCAGACCATTGGTAAACAAGGGAAAATGATACATCATTCTAACATTGTTCAGAACGCAACGCGAAACACATATTATTATTTGCCAAAAAATGCAAGCAACCCCAGAGAGGGCTCAGACAGAGCAAAATCTTCGAAGGTAAAAGAAATTAGAAGAGAACCCAGATAGTATAGTTGAAGCGTAAACATTTATATATATATGAAAACTGAAAACCCTCAAAGTATAGACTGGTTCTGCTAACTAGAGGTTGGCGCTACGCGCGCCGTTGCCTTAAAATTTAATAACAGAGGCACCATTGTCTAAAGATACCGAAAGGGGAAGATATATCAAAATGATAAGTCCACAGACAACTGAAATTGAATACATGGAGTCCGCCGAGCTTTACAGTACTTCATGGGTCGGACATGGAATTAAAACAAAAGAAAAACCCATAACAGTAGTGAAGATCCTCTTGGGAAGAAATACCTCTGCAAATCAAGAGAGAGAACCAGAGAGGGAACCAGCATCCGGACCTCGGACTGCAATCACCAAATACGAATGTATTAGGGATGAAGGGGCTGAGAGCTCTCGCATTAGGAGAATACAAAACATGAAGAGCGCCTCTTACCTGTATTTTCTGAGAGAACTGAGGCGCAGGGGTTAGCACCTCGATGGCATCTGAGGAACTGGAATGAACCCACCTGCATACACTACCAGTAAGAGGAAAAGAATCAGTGTTAACTTTAACTGGTAATAATTTAACTCTGAATGCGAGCCACGAAATGGAGACGGATAAGTAATACATGTGCAAGCCTTGCAATGAACGCTGTCGGATAGACTGTGCGGAACAAATGAGCTTCCGTTCGCTCCAGCAGGGTTAAGTATGGATCCAAAACCCTCGGCCTTTTCCCAGCCCTTCGATCCGAAGGGTGAATCCTGATCGTCGAAGTAGAGCGGGAAAACGGAGCGGAGAAGCCGAGGAACCAAAACCCGAGGTGTCACATGGCCGAGCGAGCAAGCCATGCCACCTGCCATGGCGTGGACCACATCCATTAAAACGAGCAATGACTTGGCACCTGCAAGGGCTGCGGCCGGACCACGAACCTCCGCGCCAAAATTAATACAAGCCCAGAACTGGGTGGGGACGGTGAGTCAAGTTAAATGAATGTCATAGAACCCACCTTAACCAAATCTCAGCGTGATATACATAAACATTAGTGCAGCACACAAACCAACACGCGGTAAGGCGTTGGACAACGCAACATGCAAATCACATATTATAAAGTATGTGGCGTTGATTATAAAGTATATAGTGTTGATTAAAAAGTGTATGGTGTTGATTATAAAGTATTTGGTGCTGGGTAACGCGGCATACAAATTAACATGTAGAACTGCGTAGAAGGGAAAAACTTTAAAGTATGCCTCTTAATTTTTTTTTTGTTATGTATATGTGAATGAGGATGTGACAAATTGGTATCAGAGCCCAGTTTCAACACTGTGGCCTCAGAAATGACATGTTCCACTGTGCAGGAAATTACAACATACATAACCATACATATGTGTAGAGAGTTAATAAAACAATTAATTACTGTTTCTGTTTATTTTAGGGGTGAGATACAGGAACTCAACAGCTAACAGCTAGCTAGGAGAAGAAGGAAAATGCAAGAAGACGGCAGCGCCCCTCGGGAAAACCCAGAGCTGTGGGTACAGCTGGGCGAGGAAACACGAAGCACAAATCTCGCAATCCTGGAAACCGTTCAGGAGTTGAAAAATGAGATGGCACGTTTACGGGAAGACAACGCGCGCTTGACAATGGAACAAGAGAAAATTCTGAAGAGTTTGTCGGACAGACAGAACCCACCCTTATCTAACCCCAGTACGGAACAACAGAAGATGACGGAAGAGCAAAACTATCAATTCGGACCTGAAAACCCAGAAGGTAAGGAGGATCATTCTGATAATGTACCGGAACAGCAAACTTCCAAACGTCAGAAGATGGAACTGCAGGGAGAGTTTCGAAAAATTAAACCCCCACATTTTGATGGGGAACAGGAAGAAGCAGCTGAAGCTTGGCTAATAAACATGAACAAATATTTCCAGTTGTACGAGTATGATCATAACTTGAAAGCGCGACTGGCTATTTTCCAGCTACAAGGTAAAGCAACCCTGTGGTGGGAGGAGATCAAGATAGTCAAGGGGGTAAGTGAAAGGACTATCACATGGGAAAAGTTCCAGAAATACTTCAAAGAGAGATATCTGACCGAGCGCTTTTACGATGAAAAGGCAAAGGAATTCCATGATTTACGGCTGGGGCAGCAGACTATGGACGAATTCATTAATCGTTTTACTTCTCTGTTACGTTATGTACCCTATATTAAAGAGGAAAAAGCCAAGGTGCAAAGGTTTGTGAGTAGCTTACCTTCATACATAAGAGAGAGGATTGAGTTTGACAATCCCAGGACCATGGATGAGGCTATCCGCAAAGCAAGGATCTGCTACCAGCAGAATAAACAGAAGGGGGATGCCTCAAATAAAAGATGGAATGAAAGAAGGAGCAGTCGGATTGCTGGAAACAGCAAAGGAGGTCGCAGTAATGGGGGTAAGGGAGCTGGTAAAGGATTAAACAGCAGAACTGTAGCAAAAAGTGTGCCCCGAGCAAGGTCAACAGGTGAAACTAGAGTAAGTGAACAGCCTGTTAGGCCAGAAGGCGAGGGGATGACCAGACCTTCAGTTCAATGCTGGGGCTGTGGAGGACCTCACTATGTTAAAAACTGCCCACAGCGAAAGGGTACGGACCAGATATCCCAGATTCACGAAGCATCGACCGTTGGGGATGTGGCACGAAGTGTACCAAGAATTAACGCAGCTTTGGATGATCGCCAAGCGGAATACCAGCCGACTATGGTGGAATTTGAAGGTAAAATCTCAAACTTTTCTATAGTTGTTCTCATTGATCCAGGAGCTACTTTAAGTTATATTAGCCCAAAAATAGTGGAACAGTGTAAATTACAATCCGAAAAATTCAGAAATCCATGGTTGGTTCAACTAGCTACGGGAGCCAAAAGACGAGTCTTGGCAAAAATAAATAATTGCTCTTTAACCGTAGCAGGCCAGCCAATAGTTGTGGATCTGAACGTACTACCTTTGGGTTCATATGACGTCCTGATTGGGATGGATTGGCTGGAAAAACACTGGTCATTGGTAAATTGCAAGACTAAAACCATTTACTACAAGAATGATCTTGGTGAGCAGCAAGAATTGCAAGGGATCAAGCACCCCGTACGGATCCGACCCATTACAGCGTCCCAACTAGCTAAATGCATTAAAAAGAAATGCCAGATTTATGCTATTCAGGTGGGTTATGCAAATCAGAAGGACAAAACCGCTACGCTGGATAACATTCCAGTGGTGCAAGAATTTGCAGATGTTTTTCCGGAGGAGGTACCGGGATTACCACCTAAAAGAGATGTGGACTTTACCATCGAACTGACCCCGGGAGCAGCACCGGTGTCACGGGCACCATACCGAATGAGCGTACCGGAATTAACAGAATTAAAAATGCAATTGCAGGAGCTGTTAGACAAAAATTACATCCGTCCTAGTGTATCACCATGGGGAGCTCCAGTGCTATTTGTCAAAAAGAAAGATGGAACACTTCGGATGTGTATTGATTATCGTCAGCTGAATAAGCTCACGATCAAAAATAAATATCCTTTGCCCCGGATTGATGAATTGTTCGATCAAGTGAAGGGGGCAACGATGTTTTCTAAGATCGATTTGCGGTCTCGTTACCATCAGATCAGAATTAAAGAGGAGGATATCGCTAAGACAACTTTCATAACATGGTATGGACATTACGAGTTTGTGGTGCTACCTTTCGGCCTGACCAATGCACCTGCTACCTTTATGTGTTTGATGAACAGTGTGTTTCACAGGTTCTTGGATAAGTTTGTGTTGATATTTATTGACGATATTCTGATTTACTCCCGATCAAGGGAGGAGCATGAGGAACATCTTAGAATAGTGTTACAAACGCTGCGAGAACATCAGTTATATGCTAAGTTTAGTAAGTGTGATTTCTTCCGGGAAGAGATACAATACTTGGGCCATATAATCACCAAGGAGGGGATTGCAGTGGACCCTGAAAAAATAAGGACTATAATGGAATGGCCCATACCAAAGGACGTGGCAGATATTAGGTCTTTTATGGGGCTAGCTGGCTATTATAGAAGGTTCGTGGAAGGCTTTTCAAGGGTAGCATACCCTATCACCTCCTTACAAAAGAAGGGAAGGGTATTTAAATGGACCTCAGAGTGTCAGCGGAGCTTTGAGCAGCTTAAACACTTACTCACCACCGCACCCATTTTGAGCATAGCTGATCCTGATAAGGATTACGTGGTTTGTACTGACGCAAGTAAAGAGGGTGTGGGAGGAGTGTTGATGCAGGAAGGAAAAGTAATTGCATACGAGTCAAGGAAACTAAAGGAGCATGAACAGAAATATTCTGCCTACGACTTGGAGTTGGCAGCCGTTATTCATGCGCTGAAGATGTGGCGACATTACCTTTTGGGAAGGAAGTTTCTATTGTTGACAGACCATCACAGTCTAACAAATTATTTCAGTCAACCCACCTTAAATACGAGGCAAGCTCGTTGGGCAGACTTCCTAAGTGGCTTTGATTTTGAAATTAAACATCTAAAAGGAAAGGAGAACCGGGTGGCTGACGCGTTGAGTCGAAAAGTACAATGCTTGTGCAAAATTTCGGTCAGTAGATGGCAGAGTACCCTACTCGAAAAGATAAAGATGGCAGCTGATCAGGATGTTGTTTATCAGCAAATTAAACAGCAGGTTCAGCAACTTTCTGATAGGGAAACACCGCAGGGATATGAATTGGATGATGCCGGAATGTTGTACTTTAATAAAAGGTTGTATGTGCCTGGTGAAGATAGTCTTAGAAGACTGATTCTGGACGAATTTCACATCAGCCACTACACCGGGCATCCAGGATATCAAAAAATGGTCACTGCACTTCGGAAGGAATACTATTGGCCAAAAATGAAGAAGGATGTAGCTGAATATCTGGCGCGATGCCTGGAATGTCAACAGATTAAGGCGGAGCATTTGCATCCAGCGGGGCTGCTACAACCCTTACCCATTTCAGAATGGAAATGGGAAACTATATCCATGGACTTTATAACTGGGTTGCCTCGAACGAAGAAAAATAATGATTCCATTATGGTGGTAGTGGATAAGTTAAGTAAGGCAACACACTTCATACCTGTACAGTCCACGTATAAGGCTGTGCAAATTGCTCATATTTTCATGCAAAATGTGTTCAAGTTGCATGGACTTCTGAAGGTAATAATCTCTGATCGTGATGTTAAATTCACATCAACTTTTTGGAGGACATTGTTTGCAGAACTGGGAACACAACTGAACTTTAGCACAGCCTATCATCCCCAGACCGATGGCCAAACGGAACGGGTGAACCAGGTGGTGGAAGACATGCTGAGAGCATGTGTTATGATGAAACCAACCCAATGGGAGGAGTACCTCCACCTGGTTGAATTCGCGTATAATAATGGGTATCACTCGTCAACACAGCTAAGTCCCTTTGAGGTCCTGTATGGGCGAAAGTGCCGCACACCCTCAAGTTGGGGTGGACCTGAGGATAGGTTAAGATTTGGCCCAGAAATGCTCAAGGAAATGGAAGACATGGTGAAAAAGGTGCGTACCAACTTAAAGGCCGCCCAGGACAGACAAAAAAGTTTTGCAGACCAGAAGAGAAGGTTCAAAGAATTCCAGGTCGGAGACCATGTTTTTGTAAGAATTCAAACCAGAAGGAGTGCCTTGCAGTGGAGTGGGTGTGCCAAACTTGCCCCTCGCTATTTTGGACCCTTTCAAATCCTGGCGAGAGTGGGGCCAGTAGCTTATCAACTCGCTCTGCCAAGTCACATTAAAATCCACAATGTTTTCCACGTTTCTGTGCTAAAAAAATACGTCTACGACCCTAAACATGTGATCCAATGGCAAGATGTTCGGGTAAGAATTAATCTGGTTGTTCTAGCTAAGCTTGACCCCAAACAGGAAAATAACTAGACTTGTTGTTGGTTGCAGGTCGAGCCGGAAGGCGAGGTTCTGGTCGAACCACTGAACATTCTCGACCGGAGAGAAGTGCGGTTGCGGAAGCGGGTTATTTTCCAAGCTAAAGTGCAGTGGCAGCACTACGGGCCTGATGAGGCCACCTGGGAGGATGAGGAACTCCTTAAAGAAGCTTACCCGAACTTGTTTAGGGAAAACAGACATCGGGACGATGTCCAATCACAGGAGGGGGAGATGTAATGACCCCAGAAGATGTAATGTGGAATTTTACTATGGTAAAAGATAGTGTGGTAGTTGTTGTTTTATTTAAAAAAAAAAAAACAAAACTCTGATATATTATTGGTATTGAGAAATTTAAATATTTTTGGCTTAAAATGCTGGCAGCCTCTAAAAGGAGGATTTTCAAAGAAAGAAGTCAGTTGCAATAACTGATTAAAAACTACCCTCCCAAACAGGAAAAGTCCTGGAGGTGGGGAGGAAGTTCTGTGCTGTAGGGACAGACAGAAGAAATCTCTTTCCAAGAGGAGAAAGAGGAAAAAACACAAAAAGAAGGGTTAAGTCTGGTAAGGACCAGATAACCAAGCACCAGGGGTGCGCATATCTTGTTGAGGGCTGAAGGCCTGCAAGATGGCTCGGGGGGAGAATCCACTCTGATAGATGGATCTCATGGTTGGGAGGTAGAGCAGAATCAAAAGGCAGGTGATTGCTAAAGTACCTATTCATGACTCTGGCGAACCAGGTATGGTTTCATACTGCAGAATCTTTAATTAATTCTGAATGATGAATATTCTGTGAACTTAGAGTAATCAAATGATGACTGTGTTCATTCCCGTAGTTACTGTCGTGTTATTAACTATAGCTACACAGAAGTAGTTTAACTAAAAGACAGACTATTAATCTATAGTCATATTAAGAAATAACCAGAGAAATAGAGATGGTTTCAAGCGAAGAGAAGCAGTTCATAAGACAAGCAGTCCTGTACGTTCTAGAATATAACTAACAGATAATATTATATGCCGAACAGTATCAGAGATATCCTGAGCCTGAAACGCGCATACCGGCTGTAACTCTTGTCTTAAGGCACTGACAGCAAAGAAGATGAACCCCACTTCTAACTATAAGGAAGCTGTCGAAATATGAAAGAGCTAACATAATTGTTTCAACAAAGAAAGCAAACGCTGTAACCATATAAAATGGGAAGCCATACATTGACCCGAAACGAACAACGTTATCCAGTAATAATATTTGAAGCTACAGCAATAAAGAAATCAGACTCATATAGAATAACAAAGTATAAACGATGCGTTAAACAGTGTACACATTAAGATTAAAGATTTAGAGGAGGTGCAACCGCTGCTGTGAGCGCGGCCGAGAGGAGTTCTACCTCCGGGGTAACCGTATCAGGAACCGGTGCATGTATCAAGAAAACCCCCAAACAGGGGATATGATTTAACATTTCCAAGGAAAGGAAAGAAGTTCTGTACCACTGAATAACCGAATCGAACACATTATTAACAGAACTATTCAATAATAGAAATCACCCGGAGATACCAGAACCATTTACTCCGACACTGTAATCATCATAAGCACTGTAATCATTATAAGTAAATATGAGGAACTTCGCCGTCGTAGAGGCAGATAGCTTATCCATAGCTGGAATCAGACCATTGGTAAACAAGGGAAAACGATACATCATTCTAACATTGTTCAGAACGCAACGCGAAACACATATTATTATTTGCCAAAAAACGCAAGCAACCCCAGAGAGGGCTCAGACAGAGCAAAATCTTCGAAGGTAAAAGAAATTAGAAGAGAACCCAGATAGTATAGTTGAAGCGTAAACATTTATATATATATGAAAACTGAAAACCCTCAAAGTATAGACTGGTTCTGCTAACTAGAGGTTGGCGCTACGCGCGCCGTTGCCTTAAAATTTAATAACAGAGGCACCATTGCCTAAAGATACCAAAAGGGGAAGATATATCAAAATGATAAGTCCACAGACAACTGAAATTGAATACATGGAGTCCGCCGAGCTTTACAGTACTTCATGGGTCGGACATGGAATTAAAACAAAAGAAAAACCCATAACAGTAGTGAAGATCCTCTTGGGAAGAAATACCTCCGCAAATCAAGAGAGAGAACCAGAGAGGGAACCAGCATCCGGACCCCGGACTGCAATAACCAAATACGAATGTATTAGGGATGAAGGGGCTGAGAGCTCTCGCATTAGGAGAATACAAAACATGAAGAGCGCCTCTTACCTGTATTTGCTGAGAGAACTGAGGCGCAGGGGTTAGCACCTCGATGGCGTCTGAGGAACTGGAATGAACCCACCTGCATACACTACCAGTAAGAGGAAAAGAATCAGTGTTAACTTTAACTGGTAATAATTTAACTCCGAATGCGAGCCACGAAATGGAGACGGATAAGTAATACCTGTGCAAGCCTTGCAATGAACGCTGTCGGATAGACTGTGCGGAACAAATGAGCTTCCGTTCGCTCCAGCAGGGTTAAGTATGGATCCAAAACCCTCGGCCTTTTCCCAGCCCTTCGATCCGAAGGGTGAATCCTGATCGTCGAAGTAGAGCGGGAAAACGGAGCGGAGAAGCCGAGGAACCAAAACCCGAGGTGTCACATGGCCGAGCGAGCAAGCCATGCCACCTGCCATGGCGTGGACCACATCCATTAAACGAGCAATGACTTGGCATCTGCAAGGGCTGCGGCCGGACCACGAACCTCCGCGCCAAAATTAATACAAGCCCAGAACTGGGTGGGGACGGTGAGTCAAGTTAAATGAATGTCATAGAACCCACCTTAACCAAATCTCAGCGTGATATACATAAACATTAGTGCAGCACACAAACCAACACGCGGTAAGGCGTTGGACAACGCAGCATGCAAATCACAGATTATAAAGTATGTGGCGTTGATTATAAAGTATATAGTGTTGATTAAAAAGTGTATGGTGTTGATTATAAAGTATTTGGTGCTGGGTAACGCGGCATACAAATTAACATGTAGAACTGTGTAGAAGGGAAAAACTTTAAAGTATGCCTCTTAATTTTTTTTTTGTTATGTATATGTGAATGAGGATGTGACACACGTATATTGAGAATGTCCAAGTCGCAACACCTTAGGCAGAGGCTCTGCTCTTGACTTCCCTAGTGTAGAGAACCAGAATACGGAAGCGGATTCTCTGTCAAGAAAAGCACAAGATGTAGCTAAAGGAGGGCTGTCATGGACCAAATACCGAAAGAAGCCGATTTCTTAGAAGAGGAAATGGTTGCAGCCAACATGGATCGGCTTCTGGAAACCTTCGACGGGGCTGGAGAAGCCAATATAGAGCATGCGGAAGAGTTGAATAACGCAGAAGGGGAGATGAATAACGCTGAAGGGGAGGAGAGCGAGAGCAGGCCGTAGGACAATCAATGATTTTTAACTGATGTGCAGAGACCCAATGACACGCAGGACAGAGGCAGTGCTCAGGTATAGAGAATGAAACGCATGACAGAGGCAGCGCTCAGGTATTCATGCGCAGAGAAAAGGAGTTACGACTATTCTTAGGACTGGGACCTGTGCTCTGATACCATGTCAGGCCAGGGTAACTCCAGAATAAGCAGAAGAAAAACTGATATATAATTTCATTAGAGAACTATTGATTATATACAAAAAGGAGACGGAACAGTTCATCTTCTTGATGATTGTTCACGTTCCAGTTCACCCATCCGTTGAGGATTAGGTGTCAACAAAGCTTGAGTTCAAGCATGATTGGAAGGGTTGTGAGAAGACTAAAGGAAAATTTCCCAAGAAGCTAGGAAGACCTCAAGATGTAGGTGAGAAGGAAAATGTGGCCCCTTATAAGAAGCTCAATGCGTAAGAGAAAGGACAGGGGTCTCAACCCGTGGAACAACATAATAAAGGCAGTGGCAAAGAAAATTTGAAGTGTTGGATCTATGGTAGAGACCATTGCAACAAGGATTGTCCATTATATTGGGGTGACATGCCTCAGATCTATATTGCTCATGAGGCGCAGATAGTTGGGGATGTATTTTAGAGCATTCCTTATATCTATGCAGTAGTTGATAACGGGCAGATAGATCACCGAGCATCTATCATTGAGATGGAAGGTAAGCTTTGTGATAAAGTTGTTTCCATTTTGATTGATCTAGGATCAAATTATAGCTATATTAGTCCTTACCTGGTGGATAAATTTCATTTGAATAAGGAAATGCATGCAAAATATTGGTTAGTGCAATTGGTTACAGGGACCAAGAGAAGAGCTCATCATTGGGTGAGATCTTGTGTATTTGAGCTTAATGGAATGCCTAGAACAACAAATCTTAATTTTCTTCCTTTGGGTGTGTATAGCATGCTTTTGGGCATGGATTGGTTGTTTATTCACAGGACCAAGTTGGATTTCTATGACAAGGCCATAGAGTGCCAAGATGAGGCTAGAGAAAAAATAACCTTGCAGGGAAAGAAGAAGCCTACATCAGTGAGGATGGTTACAACTATGTAAGCTAAGCGCAACCGCAAAAAATATGTTTATTGTTTTCAATTCATGTTTCCAATGAAAAAGGATTGGATGGTGAGGATGGTGAAATCCTTAGGAGGTATCCTATTTTACAATAGTTTCAGGATGTGTTTCTTGCAGGGATTCTAGAGCTGCCTCCTCATAGAGAGGTGGATGTCTCGATTGAGTTGATTCCAAGAGAAACACTAACATATAAGGCACCATACAGGATGAGCACTCCAGAGTTGGTGGAATTGAAGTTGTAGCTTAAAGAAATGCTTGATAAGGGGTGCATAAGGCCAAGTGTATCTCCTTGGGGTGCAACAATGTCGTTTGTAAAGAAGAAGGATGGTACTCTCAAATTGTGCATTGATTACAGGAAGTTGAACAAGGTGATTATCAAGAACAAGTATCCATTGCCTCGTATTAATGATTTGTTTTATCAGTTAAGAGGAACAATAGTATTCTCAAAGATTAATTTGAGATCAGAATATCATTAGGTGCGCATCAAAGAAGAAGACATCTACAAGACGACATTCCGTACAAGGTATGGGAATTATGAGTTTATGGTTGTTCCTTTTAGTATTACGAATTATCCAACCACCTTCATGTGTTTGATGAACAATGTATTGTGACCTTACCTAGATAAGTTTGTGATAGTATTTGTTGATGATATATTGGTCTATTTAAAGAACGAGGAAGAGCATGCAAATCATCTGACAAAAATATTGAGATTATTGAGATAGCATAAGTTGTATGCCAAGCTCAACAAGTGTAGTTTCTTTCAGTCTTAGATTCACTTGGTACATGTTGTTTGTAAGGAAGGTATAGAAATGGATCCATAAAATATTAAGGCTATCATGGATTGGCCAACTCCCAATAATGTGGATGAGGTCAGATCATTCATGGGACTAGTAGGTTATTACAAGAGGTTTATCACGAAATTCTCCAAGATTGGCTATCTTATTACATCATTACAGAGGAAGGGAAATAAGTTTGAATGAATTGATGAGTGTGCATCTAAATTTGATACGTTGAAGCAATTTCTTACCAATGCTCTAATTTTGAAGATTCCAGATACTAATAAGGAGTTTGTGGTTTGTACAGATGCTTGCAAGGAAGGACTTGGTTGAGTCCTAATGCAAGAAGGGCAGGTGGTTTGTTATGAATCACAGAAGTTGATTGGGCATGAGCAAAATTATGTGACTCACGATCTTGAGTTGGTAATTATAATTCATGCATTGAAGATCATGTGGAGACATTATCTCCTTGGAAATATGTTCATATTGATGAGTGATCACAGTGGACTGAGGTACTTTTTTGACCAACCCAATTTGAATGCAAGGCAAGCTAGGTAGTTGTATACTCTCAGTGAGTTTGAATTTGGGATTAGTTACATTAAGGGAAAATATAATAGGGTTGTGGATGCTCTCAGTAGGAGAGTGTTGGTCAATCATATATCTTAGCTGTGAGATCTTATGGTACATATTTAAAGGAGAAGGTATTACATGCATGACAACATGATGAGAGGTACCAGTAGCTAAGGAAGAGATTGAAAAAACAAGGTATTAAGGATGAGGAGTATCAACTCATAGTATATGGCTTGGTTAGATTCAGGAGCAAGACTTATGTGTCTGATAGTAGTGAGTTGAAGAAGCTTATTTTGAGAGAGTTTCATGTCAAGCCATATTTAGGCCACCAAGGATACTAGAAAACTTTGAAAACCATTAAGAAGTTATAATATTGGCATAATTTTAAGAAAGAGGTGGCTAAGTTTATTGCTAAATGCTCAAAATGTCAGTAGGTGAAAGTTGAATGCAAACATCCAGTTGGTCAATGGAAATGGGAGGTCATTTCCACGGATTTCATTATAGGATTTCCAAGGACATCAAAGAAGCATGACTCCATCATGGTTGTGGTTGATAGGTTGAGAAATGTAGCTCACTTTATTGTAGTGAAGTTTACTAATTCAACTAGTGAAGTGGCTCAAATATTCATTAGTGAGATAGTGAGGTTGTATGGAGTTCCCAAGAAGATTATATTAGATAGAGACGCAAAGTTCACTTCCAAGTTTTGGAAGGAGTTATTTGCAGGCTTGGGGACAGAGTTAACTTTCAATACAACTTATCGTCCACAGAAAGATGGGTAAACAAAGAGGATTAAAATGATCCTTAAGGATATGTTGAGGATGTATGTCATACATCAATAAAGGAAGTGGGAGGAGTATCTTCCACTGGTGGAGTTTTCTTATAATAATGGGTATCAAAAATCCTTCAATGTGAGTCAATTTGAGGATCTCTATGGGAGGAGTTGTAATACTTCTATCAACTGGAGTGATCTAGTCAGCAGGGTATTGATTGGATCAAATATGTTGAGAGAAATGGAGCAGGAGATGCATATTATCAAGAGGAATTTGAAGGCAGCATAGGACATGCACAAGAGTTATGCGGATCAACATAGAGTATTCAAGGAGTTTCAAGTTGAAGAGCATGTGTACTTGCATATCAATCCCAAGAAAAGTTCCTTGAAGATTGGGTCATGTGCCAAGTTAGCACAATTTTTGTTAAGGTGTTAAGAGTCTATATTGTATGCTATTTTACTCCAAGTTTGTTTTCCTTGTTGTATAAATTTAGTCTCTTTCGTTTGTGTATATATACACCTTTGTAGATAGTTAGATAGAACTACTAGGGCTCTACGCAACCATGATCCGTTCCCATTATCTCACCTAGCCTCGTGAGATTGAAAAGCGTTGTTAGTGAAGCATAGAAAGCTTTGTTTCTAAATAGTTTTTTGGTAACCACACTTGGGATCAAGCCCAAAATATCTGGCTTTGCAAAACATTGAACATGCGTAGGATTTTCCCCTTCCAGGAAACTTCTCAAATGTTGTTGCTATGGTGGCCTTGTTAATTAGTGAAGCATCAAATTTAATGTAACTTGGCCATTTATTTCAAGATGTTGAAATGAGATAAAGATGGAGAGGGAGAAGAGGTAGAATTTAGATTGGTGTGAAATTGGGTAATATTTAGGGATTTCCTATTGTCTAGCTCTTTAGAAGATTGTTTTTTAGCATTTCTAGCCTTAAAATAACTCCTTTTTTCTACCAGCGTCACATCTTAATATGTAACATAATCCAAGGTTGCGATTGTAAAGTCTAGCATTTTACCTAAAATACTTTCTCGAGCATTCTTCTTAACTTCACAAGATTTTTCATCACGTTACTCCTCATAAAATTTCCACCATTATTGGGAAAGAATAGTGTTAGGCCGAAAAGTTTGGGGAGTATTCCTTATAAGGGCTAAAGTTGAACTTTTAGCATGGGGTTGAGCTGCTATCCTCTTTTTGAAAGAAATCATAAGATTTGTCATGTGTTGCATGAGTTGAAGTATAGAGGAGATATATTGCCAGTTTCCTAAGTCTTCTAAGGGTAGGCTAGTCCTTCAAAGTTTTTCCTTATATTCGGGACATATCTGTAAAGCAAATCCAAGGTTGTCAACATTCATTTCTTCAAGCCTATGGCGACTTGGTGGAGGAAATGTACTATAATAATGCATAATTGGTATGAAATTTTGAAGAGAATGAAGTGAAATACATATTTATATCCAAAACATAGAGATATTGTGAGACTTGACTTCATTTAATAAATGGAAAATGTTAAGGCTATATACATGTATAATGAAAGAAAACTAGCTTGAATAGTAGTAGATTATCTCTAAGAAGAGATGTGACGTCTACACACGTTCTTGAATTGTGTTACAATGAGGATGGGAAGAATTTTTATCATAAATAAGTAATGAGAAACCATAAACATCCAAAACGCTAACCCTAGGAGATGAAGCAACAAAGGATTTTGGGTCCTGATGGTGTAAGTTGGAATGCCAACTTCTATAGGTTTTAACCATGGCATATGATCTCTATTTATGCACAAAATAACCCATCGGAAAGTGTTGTAGGGAAAAGTATCTGACTCGGATGACCCTATCCCACTCTAAGGGTGATAGTTCCTTAGCAACAACTGTAAAACAAACTACTTAAGGTTTACTTCTTTATGAAAGCAAAAGAGAATGGAGAAGTGCACTAACCGTTGCCTTGCGCTTAATGTCGAATCCAAACTCCTCTCTTTGGCCGCTTGCTCCTAGCTCCTTGTTCTTTTGCTTGCCCAGCTACAATGAGATCCTGCAAAACAACAAAGAAGGAAACTACAAGAGGCATGCAATCATAACTGGTTCATG
Source organism: Pinus tabuliformis (assembly GCA_031772625.1). NCBI lineage: Eukaryota > Viridiplantae > Streptophyta > Pinopsida > Pinales > Pinaceae > Pinus > Pinus tabuliformis. The sequence goes on from CM062810.1 coordinate 893,760,935, forward strand.
GATTAGTGTAAACCAAACATGCAATCATCACAATATATCATTGAAACAAGAGCACATAGAAGAACCTCAATAGCTTTTATTAATGAAGAAGTAAAGGTTCTGAGAGTATTACAACCATTGAAGGCTCCAACCCAGCAACACCTCCCAGCAGAAAGAATTTCTCCTCTTCACCTCTCTCAAACAATCACCCAATAGTTCTATAGTGAAACCAACAGCATATCATTACTTTGCACAAAATTCCAGCCTCTTGAGCTCATAGGAGAGAGCTCAATATATAGATGAATTGAGAAAGGATGAGTCAGCTTGCAACTGATGTGTAGCTGCCTTGTGTCCTCTCTCTCTTCAGTTAATCTTTAGTTGATCTTCAGTTCTTGAGTCCACTTGGAGAACCTTGCTTCCACTTGGAGAAACAGAGCCTCTGACTCATCACAAGGCGAAATACCTGATCCAAGTGTCATTTTTGGAAGATTCCAGAGCAATGACTCAGTGTGCCACTTGTCCCATCTCGCTCAGCGCAGGTGGCCTTTGTTCCACTTGCTTTGCAACGCAGGTACACCATGGAGCAACTGAGTTTCAGCGCAGAAACCTAGTGGAGCACTTGCTTTGATTTCATGATTGCTTGTTTTTGAGTGTTTTCAGGTGGAGAACTGATCTGAGAGCTGTTGGTTTGTTGACCTTGTTCCTCTAGGGGTAGGAACATCATGTTTAGGGAACTTTGGATCCCTTGGATTATTGACAATTCATGTCTGTTGCTGTAAGGCACAAATTTGTCTATAACAGATGCCCCCTAAAGTATGAGGTCGTTTATCGGGTGAAATGCTTTATTGAGAGGATCCGAAGTTCATTCAATCTGCTGAGAAGTGTCCTGTAATAAGATACAATACGATACATTATTTTTCATACATTTTCATGATCTAGCTGAGGTGGGCATTCCCATGCTCAGCTTTATGAATACATTTTGGTACATAGAACAGACGATCGTCTGATGTAGACTGATAATTCTCTGCTGAAATTATCATCCTTTGAGAAGGATGATCATCTGCTGCAATGATGTACATATCAAATGTATTTATATCCCGAATATATATCGCAGCCCGGATGGATGAAACTAGATCCGGGGTCTTCAATCTCTTCCGATCTTCACTCGATGTACAAGTCGATCCATGTGAGAATTTCTTGAAGTCGAACATGGAAAGACATCGCTTGATTACCGGCCAATGATGTAAATCGTTAACAAGCGCGAGAGGAATCACTGATAAGGATGATGACCCTCAAGGTACAGCAGTACAATTCACATGGTGGGAATAAAGGACTTGGCGTCGACCACCATGCAAAATCCTCTGGTCGAAGGTCATTGATGTATACCTGTCGCCGGAAGTGAGAAACTTGCCATTGAGGCATGCAAGCTTCAAAGTACTGAAGGGGTTGTTCCTAGATCAACTCCTTGGATAATGAGCTGATGTCGACAAGGAGCGATCCGTCAAAGGAGGGCCTTAATGAATCCCACATCAGTGACACGGAACGGAGCTAGTGATTGTGATGAGGTGAAAACAAACTGTGATGTATGATTCAGGGTGGCGGTCATGAAGTGGATGAAGGATAATGTATGGCAGTGGATGGGACACGGTTGACTCTTTGCAGAACCACATCTCTTGAACATATAACGACACTGATGTGATGGATCGGTAGCATTACCCCAATTGTGGATGGTGTGGCGAGGACCATGGTTATGAGACCGGTGAATGAAACAACCCAACCTGATGTGATACGGAGGACAAAGTGTCATGTTCAAGAGTGACTTGCTACCATTAATGCTATGAGGTTCTCCCAATTTTTCCCCAGGCATTGTTGACCAGTACCTCTTTATTTTTGTCAAGCTTGAGGAGGATAACATATGCTTGTTCTATAACCTGCCCTTCGGGCAAGCCCATCGCTATGTTTTAACGAGCCTAGCGATAGGGAAACTCGTTCTCGTCTAAAGACAAGTTTGTCGCTATTTAATGAATTTAACGAGTCTAACGACAAGGATAACTCGGTCCTTTTCATTTTTAGAGAGTCTGAAAAGGTACGGAAAGTTAACTCCAAACTTCCTTTTTCGTCTTGTAATCCCTTCAGTCCGGAAAAGTATAAAACAATACAGAAGGGATGAATTTTCGATTGCTTTAACGAGCCGAACAAAACAAGCGCTCGATCTTTTTGTGCAATAATCCCTCCGGTCCAAAAAGATTAAAATCTAGAGGAGGGATAGCTTTCCGGTCGCTTTAATGAGCTGGAAGGCCAAAACTCGGCAATCTTTTCATATTTTACGAGTCAGTGAAAAGAGCTTAAAGACGACTCGTCTTTCGAGGAACGAGTGATGAACAGGGCAGCAGCAGATTCCAGGTACAGGTTGGAATAATCCAATCACGGCAGTGTCACAAGAATGGCTTAGTGAAATCACTCTTCGCAGCTGTTCCTCAAAATGGGTAAACAAACATATGGAGATGAACGATTGGCCAAATGAACGGATGGAGGTGAGACTGCAAGAACACGACCAAGGGCTTTAATATGGCTGTCAAAGGTTACATTTACCAAGGTTATTTACCGGTTCATTTTTTCTGGGTGAGCTTGAACTCTAGGGGAAGATTGCTCACAACTTATGTTTATTTTTTAACGAGCATGAACTATGCGCTAAAACTGCTCGGATCTTGCGTTTATTTTTTAACGAGCATGAACTATGTGCTTAAACTGCTCGATGATATGTTTGCATGCCCCCAGCATAATAACGCAAATCGAGGTGCATGCCCCCCAAGCTTCATTGCATTCAACTTTGTTGGTTGGAATGAAGGTTTACCATTGAGATCTAGAAAGGGGATCGTTTCATTTTTTAATGAGGTTGACATAGTAAAAGAACTATCCTCATTGCCCACTGTATTTACAGTACTCGATAGAAAATTGAAAACTGAAGGATGATAAAGGTTATTTTGAGTATCTTCCCCACAACCCAGGAGAAGGGAACGATGGTGGGAATCATTCCATGGTGCCCCGTCAATTACCATTGATTGGACTATTCCTTTGTCGGTTCCATGCACTCGCGACCAAGGACTTAAAGGGGTGCCATATTCTCTAGACCTATCTATCCAAACGCTTAATGAGCATTGATTTGGGGTTGCCCCCCAGGCCAAGAAAATTGATTGCTACAATACTTCCATTGGGCTTGGGGACAAAACCTTTGCATGATCCATGCTGATATCATTTTCTGACATCTTTTGTGTGAAAGATATCATATTGTAGGTTCCTACTGTCGCCACTTCTCCCACAATGAACGTTGGCGGAAGGGTGAAAGTTCCCATTAATGTAGGATCTTTTAGTAGGCCTACTCCGATATTTTGAAACGAATGGTCGCTTCCATGGATTAGAGGAACGCTTCCTGTAACTTGTGAACCATTAGGGAGGAAATTTTGTTGGTCAATGATCGTAATCCCTCCTTGAAAGGGGAATGCGATTTTCCTAAAATAGGTCGACACAACAGCTTCCATGGCATAAATCCATGGTCTTCCTAGTAGGATGTTATAGTCAAGATTGCCATCGATGACTTCAACATCTATTTCTACTGCTTTGCCCCCTAGTTCAACTTTCAAGTTACTAAGGATACCGTAAGGGGTATATGTCCTTCCGTCGAATGCTTTTAATGTCGTCGATGATCGCGACAAGGTTGGAGATCCTAAGGTTTTCCAGCAACTCATCGACATAATACATGTCGATGCCCCCTCATCAATAATTGTTCGATGAACAGTTTTGTTGAGGGCTTTCACTTGGACGAGGAAAGCTAGTTGAGCTGGTAACTGAGGATCATATCCTTTGTGATCAAAGGATACAAGATTGGAATCTTTAGGATCCACTCCACCAATTGCTGATAACAATGCCTGCCTTTGGGATGGGCAATTTTGTAGTACTTCAAGAGTCGACATAGCGGACGGCGATTGCGCCAAATCTTCCACTATGTTATAATGCTGTGCCGCTCTGGCACGAGGATTAAATGTCGACTTGTGTACTACTCCCTTCGGCGGTTGTATTGTTAATTCATGTGTGATGGGGGGTACAACTTCTGCCGAAGTTGTTGTCGAACTGCTAGGTTGATCTTTACCTTTATCGTTCGACACCTGTGGATTCCCGTAATCTTTGTTCCTTGTCGAAATCAAAGCATCATTCTGTTGCTTCGATATCGATAACATAAGCACTTGCGACGGTGAAGCATTTCCACTACCAACCAGATTTTTTCCTCGATCGGGAAACGGATCAGTTAACACAGCTGGAATTTGCAAACTCTTTAAGAATCTTTTTAGATCAGCTTTGTATGGACATTCTCTCGTCCAGTGATCCTCATATATGTTGGTATGACTGATACGGTTGATGGACTTGACCACTATAAAGTGGTTGATTTTGACCATTTTGGATATATGGTTGTCCAGTATTTGCAAAGATTTACTGTTCAGAACCTTGGTACACTTGCTGGAATTGTGGCTGTTGGTATTGCACTATCCATGGTTGCGATACCATGGGTTGTTGTGCTACACTAACCATTGGACCAAGATGTGGGGTACTTGTACCCGATTGTACTTGTGTTGCCCCACCAGTAGGCGATTGTGGTTGGGTCGCAGGGTCAAGGGGCTGTTGCATGAGAACCTGAGAAATCTGAGGTTGACATACAACAGGCATCGTTTGAACTTGCGACACGGTTACAATAGCCGGTGTAGTTGGGATGTTCGTCACAGGTACACACTGTTGCATAGAATATACAACTCTTGGTGGCTGGGATAGCATAGGTACCCAACTACTCGTTGCAATTCCACCATAACTTGAGTAAGGTTGAGAACTCCCGTATGGGTACCCTCCCGGAGGGGGTAATGAAAAGGCATACTGCCCCCCATACGGTGGTAATCCAGAACTCAAGGCAATTGATTGTCCTGGAGGACTGGATGGCCTACATTGATTCCCAAAAGGGTCAATTTGATGAGTCTCACCACAAGAGTTACCAGACATTACTCCGGAACAGACAGGAACAGACCATACTGTCGAGATAGTCCCTTGGTGGACTCCTTCTAGCGATTGAGAGCTAGTTGGGACAGATGGTATGCCGGCGAACATTGTTGGATTTGCAGCAGGTAATTCTGCTGTCGCCGTGTCATTTGACACAGTCCTAGATGTCGACGGTTGTTCAGACATTTTGAGTCTATCCAATTGATTGCCTAGTGATTCTACAGGAACTTCCACTGGTGATGGACAAACTTCTGTTGTAGCAGGAAATAGAGTGACCTCTACTCCAAAATGAATTGGAGTGGATACTTGCGGTTCCTCTATAATTTCCTCTATCGCAATCAGACCAGGTGGAAGAGGAAGACCGTCAGGTCCGTAAAAGATTTCCGGTGCCGAAGAAGGGGTTGTATCAACAGCGACAGATGTTTGAGGAACAAAACTCTCTGGACTAGTTACAGATGGAACTGGTTCAGTTATACAAGTATTTGCCCCCATACTAGGATCAGTATTACTGTCCTTCTGTGGTGGTTGAACTTCTTCTATAGAGGCAGGGTTTCCAGAAATGTTTGGAGTAACCAGAATCTCAGATGTTGTCGGAACACTTGTTCTAACTTTTAAAGGAGATTTTGAACTGGTTCGACGAGCTCGCTTTGTCCAGATTGTTTTCGATTCCGGAGACAAAGATGGTTGACTCGCAAGCCTCTGAGAACGACGGATATTCAATTGAATTTCTTCCACGATTGCGGATTACTCGATCAACTAAAATATAAAGGGGGAAATTTGTGTTTCCGATTTGAATGAATTTTATTAGACGCTTTTAAACATAACTTTGCTTTTTCATGTTTTAAGAGTCGAGAAAAAGCTAAAGATGACTCTAGTCTCCTTCGATGTATTAACGAGCCCGAAGTGACAAATGCTCGGTTGGACCTTTTCAGTTATAGAGTTTGAAAAGGGCCAAAAGAAACTGCTCTGGAGTTCTAGGCAGAGGGTGTGCCAAACTTTTCGCGAAACCACAGAATACGTTTTACGGTACAGGTGGTTGATCTTCGTGAATGCTGTGTTCACTGCATCGCGATCAGTAGGGCAGCCGACACAGCTTCCTAAGGATAAAGGATAAATGCCTATAGGGGTCTCCCAATATATACGCGACGGTACGTGGGAGCACAAGTCCGTATTAGTGCCACCGACTCTCAGGAGGAATCACCCACCTTCGTAGAGATCGACGGTCACTATGTTTAACGACGCCGGAACACGTCTCTACCTAGACCTCTATGTGTTTGCGTTATGTTTCAAATGCGTTGTTAGGTTCATTCAGTATATTTTAAGTTGATCTTTTTAAAGTTTGCCTTTCGAGGTTCACCACGAGATGTATATGAACAATTCCTAAATGCAGCCTAAGATGAGAAGCAAGCTTTTTCAAATCTTTTTGACTGATGAAAATCTTAACTACTGAGGGAGAAGAAAGGCAAATCTTTTCACACAGTTCATACAGCACAAACTAATGCACTTTCTCCTAAATCATCATGCAAACTTTTTCAAATGCAAAATGTACAATGCATGTATTTTCTTTTCCCTTTCTTAATGTGGATGGGTTACAAAAAGAAAGTTGTTATATAACTTTGATTTCGATTTAAAGCGAAAGTAAACAAGCTTGTCCAAAATCAAAAGACACCTTAAGATTCACTTGCTTAATCACTGGAAATGCATGAAATCAAACCATAATGACGAAAGTAAATGACTAATCAGCTATGGACAACAAACAAGCTAACTCTTTAGACCAGCAAAATGCCTAACACAGGTTCAGATCTAAGAGGCCAAAAGCAAGACTAATTTACTCTTCGTTATGGGAAATTGTAAATGAGTAAGAAATACAAAGAACAAATACAATTTCGTTATATAACAGAGGCAGAATGATGGCAAGTAATATTGGTTTCAGAACAGGTGCAAGACTGGTAACTGGCAGCCAAATCAATAGTGAAAACAGGCAAGAGAAAAGGAGGAAACCCCAACAGCACTAGGCAAATTTGGGCCAACGTAGGTGCTGCACAGCCAATCTGGCTCTCAGCGCAGGTAGCCCCTTCGGGACCTGCGTTGCAAAGCAGGTAGCCTGTGTACTACCTGCTTTGGAAAACGAAAGTTGCGTTTTCACAGTTTCCGGGTCATAATTTTCTCAAAAATGCACAGTTTTTGCTCAAATCAGAAGCAATCAGTCAAGCACACTCAAAGGGATGATTAGGAAGGTGAAAAGCTATCACTAAGAGCTTACAAGGATCCTTGTAGATCAGCTCTTCAAATCATGAACTTGCTCAGAAATGAGCCAGAGTAGCTGCCCTCTACTTCGCTTTTGATATAGTCAAAAGCTTTTCGATTTGGTACTCTCTTGTTCAGGAAATGAATAGCAAAATACTACAAACACAATCAAATGGATACGATCCCCAGTGGAGTCGCCAGTTTGTTGTAGGGAAAAGTATCCGACTCGGATGACCCTATCCCACTCTAAGGGTGATAGTTCCTTAGCAACAACTGTAAAACAAACTACTTAAGGTTTACTTCTTTATGAAAGCAAAAGAGAATGGAGAAGTGCACTAACCGTTGCCTTGCGCTTAATGTCGAATCCAAACTCCTCTCTTTGGCCGCTTGCTCCTAGCTCCTTGTTCTTTTGCTTGCCCAGCTACAATGAGATCCTGCAAAACAACAAAGAAGGAAACTACAAGAGGCATGCAATCATAACTGGTTCATGGATTAGTGTAAACCAAACATGCAATCATCACAATATATCATTGAAACAAGAGCACATAGAAGAACCTCAATAGCTTTTATTAATGAAGAAGTAAAGGTTCTGAGAGTATTACAACCATTGAAGGCTCCAACCCAGCAACACCTCCCAGCAGAAAGAATTTCTCCTCTTCACCTCTCTCAAACAATCACCCAATAGTTCTATAGTGAAACCAACAGCATATCATTACTTTGCACAAAATTCCAGCCTCTTGAGCTCATAGGAGAGAGCTCAATATATAGATGAATTGAGAAAGGATGAGTCAGCTTGCAACTGATGTGTAGCTGCCTTGTGTCCTCTCTCTCTTCAGTTAATCTTTAGTTGATCTTCAGTTCTTGAGTCCACTTGGAGAACCTTGCTTCCACTTGGAGAAATAGAGCCTCTGACTCATCACAAGGCGAAATACCTGATCCAAGTGTCATTTTTGGAAGATTCCAGAGCAATGACTCAGTGTGCCACTTGTCCCATCTCGCTCAGCGCAGGTGGCCTTTGTTCCACTTGCTTTGCAACGCAAGTACACCATGGAGCAACTGAGTTTCAGCGCAGAAACCTAGTGGAGCACCTGCTTTGATTTCAGGATTGCTTGTTTTTGAGTGTTTTCAGGTGGAGAACTGATCTGAGAGCTGTTGGTTTGTTGACCTTGTTCCTCTAGGGGTAGGAACATCATGTTTAGGGAACTTTGGATCCCTTGGATTATTGACAATTCATGTCTGTTGCTGTAAGGCACAAATTTGTCTATAACAGAAAGGTCTATTTGAGGAGTAAATTTTTTGAATACCAATGGAATCTATTATTTCTTTGGCATCCAAGACTACCATTGGCCCATTTCCCTAAAAAATGTCGTTTATGGCCTCAAAACGACTCTAGATGTTTAAGAGTTTAAAGCTTTCAAAAATAGGGAAATTGCGTTGCGAGCCAGTGGAATAGGTGGGTGGACACCATTATCCACTTGGATCAGTCCTCCCCCCTAGGAAGTAATTATATCCATTATGTTGAGTGCCTCTATTAGATGGGGAAACTTCTACTAAACTTGTTCCCTGGTGAGTCACTTTCCTTGGTGTAGGAGATGGCTTACTTTCACAACCTCATACAGTTGGAAATTATTCTTGTGATTTCTCTTAATTTGTGTGTCCACAATCTTATCAATTGTGGCTTGTTCGATGCAAACTAGGTTGAGCTTTGTCGGTTTTAGTTGCTATGTGATTTTTGAGGTTTCCAACAATGGTGGAAAGTATGTGTTTTATGGATAAGTTCCTTCTACAAACATAAGCAATCTCCCTAGACCTAGTGGCTTAGTCTAGAAACAACCAAGACAAAACTGTAATGCTTTCCTTACATATGTTTGAAATATGGGAAGAAAACCTACTTGGAATCCAATGCAAACTTCCTCCTTCTCCTAGCTTGTTAGCTCCTGCTCCAACGCCAATTTTTGAAAGTGGAACCTATAATCATCCATTATAATCAAGAGAACAAAATATACAAAATAACATATACAAAAAATCTAAATAAGAAGTCAAGGATTCATGTTCTACATATGCATAAACAAGACATAATGTATAAGAGAAACAATGCACTTTTGTATTAATAATGGTAGGAAAAGATTACAACCCTCATAGGCCTTGACTTTGTGAATCTCTCCCTGCTATCTTGTCATTCCTTTGCCACAATAGTAAGCCTTCAATCACATCTCAAGCACATTGATGGATTATGGACCTCTAGACACAAATGAGCAGCATAAGGGAACAATTCAAAGTCTCCAAAATCCAACCAAGACTCTATGGGAGACAATGGATTTATAGAGTAAATGAGGTCGTTTTGGATTTACCATTATAGGGCTTAGATCCACATTAGAGGGAGTTAATTTCTAGGAGATAAGAGATAAGACCTCAATAGTAGGAGTTTGAGATATGATCCAATAGTAAATAGTTAAAACCACTCCCAAATCTTCTAGAGAGAGAAACTTTGAGATTATTTTTCATTTTCCCTCCTTTTCAGGTGTTCATCACACTTTTTGGGAAAGAAAATTATGTTGGTCAGCGCGAATTTCAAGTGTGAAACTTGCGTCAGCGTAGTCTGTCTTAATGGTAAGTGTGATGATCCACAAAATTATAGTTTTTAGCCAATTTAATCTAGGATCCTTGTAACTTTTGGAAAGTGAATGCTTTTGGATTTGTAGGGGATGATTGCAAAGTGTAAATGGATGATGATAGATCTAGGTTCAAGGCCATTTGTTTAGATACAACAAAATGACTTATGGTCCCTAAAGTAAAAAGTCAGAAGTTGTGGCTGAGGGCTGAAGGTCTTTACCATGTGAAAATTTGGATCAAGAATCAACTAGGTGAGATCATAAATTGACTGTTACAATACATTATCAACATGATATTACTGCTGATGGAGGCATACCCATAATAAACATATAAGTCATTTTACATGTACAATGATCAAAGTCACGCCCTTTGATTACATATAGTGGACCACGCTTGGATGAATTTCTGTATGACCATAGCCATCATACTTTATAGATCTTGTATGAATCCTGAAATCACAACCCAAATGGATGAAACTTTATCTGGGGTCTTCTGCCTTGTCACTCGACAATACGAGTCTAACCATGTGAATAGATGTACTGGAGTCAAAGATGGTAGACACCATTTGATTACCAGCCAATGATGAAAGTTGTTGACAGATGTGAGAGGAGCCACCAGTAATGATAATGGACCTCAAGGTACTAGACATAATATATGAGGTGTGAATAGACATTAGGGGAATTTTGAGGTCTAAAATGGGTCTCCTAAGAAAAATGTACAACCAAAATAACTTTATAATAACCAATAGGATTGAACATGATGATGTCAACCATGGGGGATGATTCACCATTTTTGGAGTAAAAAAACAAAAAGATTAAAAAATAATAAAATAATAAAACTACTTTTTCAACTCCTATTTTCAACTTATCTCCCTATGGTTTTACTCATATTTAGAGCGGAAGTACTCGTTGGATGAAAAAATTAATTCCTCAGCCAAGGAGTACCCATGTTGCATACTTTCGATGGACCCTGCTACACGAAAAATGAGAAATACATGAAAAACGTGATTGCAATCATGTTTTTCATGTATTTCTCATTTTTCGTGTAATAGGGTCCATCAAAAGTATGCAAAATGGGTACTCATTGGATGAAGAGTCAAATTTGGCATCCAATGAGTGTTTCCGCTCAAAATTTGAGTAAATCCATAGGGAGATAAGTTGAAAATACAAGTTGAAAAAATAATTTTTTCCTTTTTTCCCTCTAAAATTTGATGATGTAATCTAATATTATTTTATTATTTCCACTATTATTTTATAATTTCCTTATGAGGCCCATTTTACACCTCAAAATTCCCCTAATGTGATTTGAAGTCGAACACCCCACATAATCTTCTGATCAAAGGCTAAGAATAAAAACCTAGCACTGAAAGTGAAGAAACTTTCCATTGATGTATGCAAGTTTCAAGGCATTGGAGGGAGTTTATAGGTCAAATTCCTAGATAATGTGTTGATGTCATTAGGAAGTGACCCATCACAGGAGGGACTTAATGTATCCCCCATCAATGACATGAAACATGTATCAAGATTTGAGATAAAATGTGATGATTCAGAGTTGGTTCAGGGGTGAAAGGCATGAAAGAAGGATTAAGGTATTATAAAAAATATCAATTGAGGGTGGACTTCTATTGAAAAAATTGACGACGCTTTTATGGATTTGGCATCATTGGCTCAAAGACCCATCATGAAGGCTTTCAATAAGGTGTGATCAACAGAGAGACAAGAGGATTCCAAAACCCAAAATAGCCACAGAGGTGAAAGAGTGTCATGTTCAAGAGCAACTTGTTGCCATAAACAAGTTTCATATATTGTTTCCCCAATTTCCCCACCATTTATGGCAAGTACCTCTTTATTTTTTTACAAGCTTGAGGAGGATAATATGTGCTTGATATGCTAGTTCATCCTTTGGATGAATCCTTCTGTGTATTTTTAACAAACCTTGAGAAGTGGTGGTTCGGTCTTGTCATTCTTAACGAGTCCAACGAACACTAGTATAAAACGGATAAAATTTACATATAAACGACCATTTTTCAGTCGGTGAACAGTAGTAACTAATTTACAGTATCTTATAACGTGACCAAATTTTAGTCATTTTTAGTAGTCATTAATTTGTTGTCTCAATTTTATTGTCTAGTAATATATTTAGTCATAAATTTGGTCATTAATTGCCACAGTTAATGACCAAATATACAACAAAATATATTACTATATGGTTACTCAAAAAAACCAATTAATGACCAAAGAAATATGACCAAAATGTTGGTCGTGTTATAAGATACTGTAAATTAGTTACTAATAGTCATATATATGCAAATTTTAGTCATTGTTTGAAACCAATTAATGACCAAAGAAATATGACTACATTTTGGTCGTGTTATAAGATACTATAAATTAGCTATTAATTGTCATATATATGCAAAATTTAGTCGTCATTTGTAATCACAAATTTATCATTTGAAGTAGTGATTTATCTTTTTTTGGTGGTTTCATATTCATTATATAAATGACTAATTTAGTGGTTTATATTCATTTCATTTACTTTCATTAATAATAATTATAAACAACTAATTTAGTCATATATTCATTTTATTTGTGTTCATCATTAATTAATATGAACTACTAATTTAATAGTTTTCGATTGATTTTATGTGTTCATTATTAATCAACATAAATTAATTAGTATGATTTTGAGACTAAAAAAAAAATGTGCATGTTCATCTAATATAAAAACGCAAAGTTACATATTTTAATTACAATACTAAACAATATCAAGTGAAACTATAAATAATTTCAACCACATAAATTATATTATATAAAATGTCAAGTATCACAATATGAGTTTCCAACTTAATATTGGTTGGACTACAATTTACACATGAAATGTTGTTTCATCACTTCAAAACATTATCATTGTGTTGCCAAGGCATTGCAGGTGAATTCAACAACTTTGAAGACTTGACCATCAATCTCTATGTGTGTCTTATGCGGGATACTGACTCTAAGGGTATCACTAGATCAGTTCTCTTCTCTCTCTCTCTTTTTGCATTTGTCGCTCCCGTGTTATTGTTCTCCTCTTTCTTCAATTTTTGATTCTTAACATCAATATTAAGTTCCTTTTATGAAAACAAAAGAAGATACTGTGCAAAGTGTAAGACATGAAAGATGATGAACACTAGAATATAAACTAAAGTAGACTATAAAGGATTTATATGACATATACCTCAACATCAGCAATGTCAAAGCCATTTTTACCCATAAAAGAAAGAAACTCGAACAAGTTTTCTTCACTTGGGCAATAGTGGCCACTATGTGGCCAGTTGACTTATATAAACAAAACAAATAAAACATCACCATAGAAAAGAACACCTTAGTAACTTAGTATTCAACCTTTAGGAAAGCTTAAAGCACAATCATGCCAACTAAGTTACATGCTAAAAAGCTCAAGTTGTAGATAGCTTGTGAAAAAAAAATAGGAGGTGTGATGTCTAATCCTTGTCATTTTATTCGCAACAACATTTCATTTTGTAACACATGAAACTGGTCAAGTATATAAACATCATGTGCTCAAATAACAACATGAAAGTAATTTTTTCTAATAATCATGAAAATGTTTTAACACAAAACAACGAAAAGAATTTCAATCAATATCGTGTAATACTAAATTCATCTTCAGGTTTTGGTTGTTGTTTAAATGGACATGATACCAAGTATTTTCATTTTCATAGTTAAAATACAAAACAAAATCAAAAGAAATGTTCAAAATACAATCAAACAATAAAGAGAGGATACCATGGAATAGACATTGCAATTATAAAAAAAATTGTTTACCTGTCCACCAATGTCTTGTATGGAATTCCTAAAACATTTCTTTCCCAAAATAACCAATGAGGTGAAAGAATCAGAACATTAAAAACAAAAGGAATCACCTTGGTAGATTTGATGCTCTGAGCCATGGACTTGGGCAACCCTTTCCCTTCAAACTTGGTCCATTTACTAAAAAACATCATTTTAAATTCCATATGCGATTTTTCCCTTCAAAAAATGTGTGCACACGCGGGTCCAGCTATACCCAACCCACGTATATGATTTAAAATATGAAAAAAAATATAAATCTCTATTTATTGGCGAGGTTTATGGGTTACACCGGAAGCCTACCTACAGGAGTCTGTGGCCTAACAATATCCCAGCTGAAAAAATTATTTTTAGGTGATATAAATACACCTCATGGGGAAGGCCTAAGGGGAGAGAAGGATAGGGTATTGATATTATATCCAATTGGTCCCCAATCAAGTCTGATTTATCCCTATGCCTCATGCACTCCCAGTTATAGGAAACCCTTGTTTCCTCATAGAGATGTCCATCTCCTTTATATGGAATCTATGTGTATGCATTTGAAAGAGGATTGTTGAGGCTTGGGCTGGACGAATCCGAAGGAAGGTTTCGCTTGGAGCCGTAGACGAATCAGGTTGTATTCTTCCACATTCTTTTGCACTCATCAATAAAGAAGCTATGTCTTGTTCCTGATGTTATGATCTTAATGCTTTAATTCATGTTATGATCTAATGATGCATGATTTCATGTTTTATATATACATGCTTATATGATCTAACATTTATATCTTGAACATGCTTTGAACTACTACTAGTATATATGTTTTTTCTTGAATAAGTTGTAGGTTTTGAAGCAATGGAGGAAGCTGAGGGTTTGCACCCTACGGGAACAACCTCAAATGTAGGACCTTCAGGTACTATCTCTTCATCCCACTTTAGTAGTTTAAGCATTAGGATTATTTGTTTGCTTACTTCTTGTTGGTGTATGCCCTTCGATCTGTTGGGGTTCTCAACCCAGACCCTAGGGTGTATTATTCCCATAACAGAACTCGTGACTCCACTAGGGAATACATCTGGTATTTCCTAGTTTGGGTTGTTTCTCTCTTGACCTAGGCCTTTTTGTTTTGTTTCTTGTTTTTCTAGTATCTTTGACTTGTTTGCAACTTGGGCAAAAAGTTTGATCTTCTGGATCAGGCCTAAATTTTTATTTCTCTTTGCTGACTTTTTATATGCGCTTTTTAATTCACACAGTCACATATACACACTCTTTTGTCCATAGAAACGCGTGTGTACGCATGTTTACTTGAGAACGGTCGCATATACACTCAACTCTGTCACTGCACAGTCGCGTATGCTTGGTTTGGAATCATTTTTTCAAATGCTGAGTCTAGTAAAGGGTTTTGCCTGATTTGTATTACCTCTGTTTAGTCATTGATTGTCTCGGAGAGTCTTGTTTCTTGCATATTTTCAGTTTCCTATCTCTCTTTGTGGAAAAACCTAGTGAATCTAGGGTTTGCGTTTTGGTGAAGTGTTAGTTTCTATGTTTGGGGTCAAGGTTTCTCAGTGAAATTCTTGGCTGTTTTGAGCTTTTGGAACAAGGAATTGGTCTCAATTCACTTATAACCCAGCCTTTACATTACTTTGTCTTGCTTTCTTGAAAGTTGACATCTTTGGTTTTTTCTTGGTTTTTGAAAAATTCCTTCTTGCAATCTTGAAAATTTTTCTTGGTCTTCTTGAAATCTTTCTTGTTTGTTGGAGTTTTTATGTTGCTGTTCAGATCATTTTGTTTTAGTTTTTAGCCTCTTTTCAATTTAAGTCTTATCATGTTTATAATTCCTATGGCTTGTGAAATTTGAGGTTCTTTATGCTTGAATTTGAACTTGAAGCCTTTAGTAGCCTTTGTTTTCTCAAGAACTCTTTGTGTCCTTAAAAAGAAAAAAAGATAAAAACATATTTTGTTGCCTTTCTTTTTCTTTTTGGCTTTGGTTTTGTTTTTGGTCTTCTTATCATTTAGAGCAAGTGTGAAGTATTTTCATTAGGTTGAATTTGCTTGACTTTGGAAAAAGTTTGCGATCGAATTTGTTCCTCCCTTGTGTCAAGTTTTGGCCTATTGATCTCTTTGAGAAACACATTTTCTTGATTTAAGAGCAATCCTTAGAATCTTACATTAAGAATTTTTGGTTTGCATTAGAATAGTTGCACTGTAAGCATTTTTAGTCTTTTGGTAGATTTTGAGTGTGTGAGCGTATGTTTTGAAAAAGAAAAAATATTTTTTTCTTTCATAGTTTGTTCGTAGAACCTTGTAGAAATCTCTTTCATCAAAGAAAAAGGGTTGCATATGCATGTAGCCATGTTTTCTATTGATTTATTTTTTCGTCCATAACATCATAAAGTTGCACTTCCATTTTACCCTTTACTTAAGAAAAGCCCTTAAAATGAAGCGCTAAAATTAAAATGAACTATATTTTTTTGATTTGTCATAGTAACATCAACTAGTCTAGGTAATTTAGGGCCTTGGAATTGGTGAGTGGAGAGTTAAATATCCAAGGTCACTCTGAATTTAAACATAGAAGTTGATTAAAAGTGTGAAATCCAATGTCGTGAAGTTGACTGGGAAAGCTCTTCTCTTTTGGGAGTTAAGCACAAGGGCGAGTGAAGGCAAGAAAGAGAGATACCCCCTCTCCTACTTGTTGGATCTTGACCAAAGACTGTTCCTCCCGGTTTCCGATATGAACTGGTGACCTTAGTTTCCTTTCCTATGGACCACATAGGTGACTGCGGGGGGAATACCCGTGGTACCCGAGGCAGATGTTGTATCCCTCTCATTAGTACTTCTGGAGGGTGCCCTTGCGAAGCTCGGGTACTTGCACCATCAAAGGCTTTTGATTGGAGGTCAGTGTAACTGTTTCTATTACCTTCGTTGCTAGGCTTGGGCCATAATTATCCCAAACTATCTATGGAAGGTCCTTTACTTTGCTTTCTTGTATTTTGGTGTTCGGTCCTAATCACACAAAGCAGAAATACATCAAAGTTGCTTGATTGATTGTATCTTTAGGGATATTTCAATGAGTTCTCTTTGCTCCTAGATTGCCATAGATTTATAATTTTTTGAGTCTTTACAAGTTCTCTTAATAATTAAAAGTGGCTGATCGACGAGTTCATTGGTCTAGGAGGCTTCGTGGGCTCTGACCTACGAGTGTCGAGCCTTCTTCTAGAATGCATAGAAGCAATTATACTGGTGAGTTTCAATCAGTAGCAACGAACTCATCAGAGATTGATCCTTTGCTTCAGGCTATTGTTTCACAGGGTAAACCTAGTGTAAGTCGTGATTTGGAGAGGAATACTCTTGTCTTTTCTAAGGTTCTCTTCTAGTCAGAAGACGAAGTTGAGGTTGAAGAGATTCTTGAGTCCCCTGTGACTCCTTCTTCACCTTTTCCTTCCAATTATCCATACATTATATTATACGTTTGGACCCCAACTCATAGGCCGAAAAGCCCTGGATTTTATCCTCCTTTTCCGTCGATGGCCACTACTGGGAGCATGAATCCAACTATGAGTGCTACTAGTGAGCATACTCCTATTTCAATTCAAGGAGGAGGTACTATTGTTACATCTACTATCATTCCTAGTACTACAATATTTGGCTCTACCTCCATTCCATATTCGAGTGGGGGCACCCAAGCTTTTGCTTCCCACACTGGTTCCTTCCCCTTTGGGATGCCTTTTAGTGTAATTCCCTCGGTTCCTCTAACCATCTCATACATTATTTCCACAACTATGACTTCTATCGCTAGTGGTTCAACCTATTTCCAGGGTTTTCCTTTCGGAAGTGGTCATATACCTCATTCTAACCCTTCTTTAGGATCTCTCCCTTTCTCCACTCAAGGTGAAGGTTATAATCCTTTTCAAGGATGGACTAGCCCTGCTTTTAGGAGCTAGGAATCAGTTTTCTTTTAGCCAATAAGGGAACATGCCTTACTCCTCCGTAAATACCTTTTAGGGTTATTCTCCCTTCGCCAATGGGTGGAACCCTTACTAAGGGCTCTCCTCTCATTTTAATACTTCGCTTGGGGGAAACTTCCCTGGTTATGGTAACCTTTCGGAAAGAGGTGGTCAAAGTCTGAATTTTTCTAGACCACAAGGTTTTCCTTACGGTTAAGTTTCTTTTACGAACAATCCTTAGCAATCAGGTGCCTCTACAAATCCAATATATTCTTTTCAAAATGTTTGGAATCCTACTCATAGTGGGTAGAATTCTTAAGCTCCTCTACACTTACCATTCTCGCCAACCCTAAATTTTCGAGATCTCTCAAAATTGACAAACGATCCGATCCGATATAATTCGGCTTGGCCTCCGGTTCCCACCAAACTTCCATCAGATATTACAAAATTCGAAGGAAAGTATGGGGAGGATTCGACTGACCATATAACAACATTCCATTTATGGTGTTCATCTAACTCCCTAATTGATGATTCAATTAGGTTAAGATTGTTCCAACGCACCTTAACTGGAAATGATACCAAGTGGTATATAGAGCTTAATGAGGGTACCTTTGCTTCATTTGGTGAATTGGCTACTATGTTTTTGAACCATTTCCAGTTGCCCGTTCGATATGATGTTGTGATTGAGCTATTGGCTAGTTTCCAAAAAGATAAGACAACTCACATTTCTGACCATATTTAGGAATGGGGAAGAAGGAAGAGGCTCATCAAAGCCTATATTCCTAATGAATTCCTTCTCGAATGGCTTTTAAAATCTCTACAACTAGAAATTTCTAAGGATGTATCACTCTCCGGGGTATTCACTGAAGAACATGCTATCTTTAGAGCCCAACAATTAGAACTTATATATTCTCAGTGTGGGATTCTTGAAAATATTTTGCCTGATGCTCCTCAATCTAAGATCGATTTAGCCAAACCGAAGCCAGGTCCCCATGTTGATGGGATAGTCGGATCGGTCGATAACAACACGACTAACCTGTTAAGTCAATTGCAACAATTGTCTTTATAAACTGCTTCTTTGATTAATGCATCTTCGTCAATGCCTATGACTTCTCAACCTTCAACTATTAATGTTGTCCAAACTTCTAACCCCAAAGGAAATCAAAAATCTGATGGGAAGAAAAAGGGACGTGGTAAGAAGAAAGATAAGGATGGGAAGGGTAATGCGAACAAGAAAGTTAAGTTTCCTTGCAAATTGTGCAATGGTGACCGTTGAACTCATATTTTCCCTAAGATTCAGGATGCTCAACATTTGTTAGTACAACAGGGTTCTTCCAGCTCCCAGGCGGTTCTAACTAACACTTTTCCCCAAGGGCAAGAAATGTTTGTTAGCGCAAATGCTAATACTGGAAACCCCACAGGGGGCAACCAGGAAGGGAAAAATCCATCGAATGTCTACATCATGAGTTCTCATGTTGATGTTGCTACAAGATAACATGATTACGGTGAACCAGAATCCTTTAAGGCTAAGGCCACTCCCAATGTTCCAGAGCCACTAATGACAGGGCTGACCAGAACTAATCCATTGTTGAAGATCCGGGTCAAATTCCTTGTGCAATGTCTACGTTAGAGGTACTCCAGTTGTGTCCATCACAAAGGAGTGCGCTTCTCACTGTGATCAGGGCTTTAGATCTGAGAAAATGTCCTATTGTTACATTTGACATGTCAAATATTAAGAAGAGACTACCTCATCACATGGATTTCCAGATTAAATCTACATATCGAAAGATTAATATCTTTTGAACTGTAGTTTATGAGGAAGCTTCCACATGTGTCATGTCGATTGCATGTTGGAAAGCTATCAGATCTCCTCAAGTTGTTCCTTCACCTACTCTCTTGACTTCATTTGATGGTCATTCTCATAGGTCGCATGGAATTATTCCAGCCTTTCCCGTCTGTGTTGGGGGCTAGGCAGTCAGTACCAAGGTGGAAATAGTCGATGCAAATTTGGATTATAATATTCTATTGGGATGAAATTGGATTTATGAAATGGATGCCATTGTATCATCATTAAGGCACATCTTATACTTTCCCCATGAAGGGAGAATTGTTACTGTTGATCAGATGGAGTATTCTCCAAAAAAATCCAATGCACCCTATGATTCTTTCGTTCCCTTGGTGAATAATCCCAAGCAGTCTGTTGAGAATTTAGGAGTTGCAATATATTCCTCATTGATGGGTACTTTTGATCTTCCTTCTCCTATTGCTCAAATAAATTCCATTTCATCATCCAAGGCCCCTTCTTGAAGAGAGTTCTTCAGAACTCATTATTTTTCGGATCCTTGGCCCTTACCCTCTTCTACCACCACATTAGAAGAAGGGAAAGTGGCTGGAATGGCATATCCTATGTCTGCAGCTGAAATTGCTTATCATTTTATAGTTAACACTACAGATTCTGATCCTAATCCTCTTTCACCGGAGGATTTGGATGGAGATGTGGCTCCGTCTTAGACCCTTGACTCTACTTTTTCTATGGACTACCTTGATATTGTTTTACCATCTAAGGAAGAAATCCTAGAAGTAATGACGAGCATAGAAAGATCGTGGGATGATATGCTTCATCGGTTATATTTTATCCCAGACTTGCATGAAGTAGAATCAAGTTTGTCTAGCCCTTCATCAACTGGTGGTGTTCACACAATTTTAAACCATTTGGCTGAAGCACAATTTTTTGCCAAAGGTAACATGTCTATCATTTCAGAAACTATTACGGTGAACATCTCCAGGAATCCTAATATAATAGAGAATGTTTTCATCGGAGCCGAATGCTTCCCTGAAGAAAATCGAATTTATACCGATCTTTTCAAAGATTTTTGTGATGTGTTTGCTTGGTCTTATGAGGAAATTACTGGAATTGATCCATCAATAGTCCAACATGAGATCAATACTTACAGGAATGCGAAGCCTATAGGACAAAATATTCGACTGGTAAACCCTAGGAAAGTGGTAGCTATTAAAGTTGCGGTGTAGAAGTTGCTTAAGGCGGGTTTCATATACCCCGTTTCGTTAAACTGAGTGGGTCTCAAATCTAGTCCCGATTGATAAAAAACAAGGAACGATCCGCATATGCATAGACTTTAGGGATTTAAATAAGGCTTGTCCAAAAGATATTTTCCCCACACCTTTTATTGATCAGATTGTCGATGAATGTGCGAGAAATGAGATTTTCTCCTTCATGGACGATTTCTTGGGTTAAAATCAAATTACTATCTATCCTGAAGATCAACATAAGGTAACTTTTATCTACCCCTGGGGTACTTTTTCATACAAAAAAATGCCTTCCGGCCTTAAAAATGTTGGAGAGACTTTTCAGTAGGCCATGTCCTACGCTTTCCTAGATATCAAACATATCATTGAAGCTTATTTGGATGACCCAGCTTCTCGTTCTCGCAAGAGAATTGATCATCATCATCTTCTTCAATTAGTTTTTGAGCGATGTCATCATTATAAAATCCAGTTGAATCCGAATAAATGCATTTTCGCTGTCACATCTGGTCAGTTATTGGGATTCATAGTATTTATTGAAGGGATTCACATAGATCCTTTCAAGATTGAAGCAATACTTCAATTGCCTCCCCCATCTACCATCCGTCAACTTCAAAGTCTCCAAGGAAAAGCTAATTTCTTGAGGAATATATCAGAAAATTCCTCCAGTACATCAAACAACAGGAACAAAGTGAGCAACAAAAATATTTTTCATTGCTTGAGAACAAGCAATGTCAGGAAGGGGGGAACTACAATGTTCCTGAGAAATTAGTTTTCCAAAGGACGAAATAGCCTATCAATCCCCATAGGATATAGTCCTCCATAGAGGGGGAAAACCCCAAAATTCCCATTGTTTGGGAAAGTTTTGGGGCAGCTGGGTAGAGAAACACAAAATTGGGGCTTGGAGTAAAGTTTACTCAATCATTTTCAAAGAAGAGAACCCTCATTTTGGAGCATCATTGTGGATGAATTTATCTTTGTTTTTTTTTAGCCAGAGGCTTTGAGGGTTTTAAGAACCCTTCTCTCTTTTCAATTTTGGTGGTGAAATATTCCACCCTAGTTGGCATTCCTTTTCTTTTCTCCTTGTTTGGGCATAAATGTTTTTTGGTTGGGTAGCGAAATTCTAGGGGTATTGGTTGATGAACTAGAAAATTATTTTTGAAGGCAACAAGTGTTGGATAAAGTTTTCATTGATGTTATTAAGATGGCATCCTAGGTAGCTTTCCCTAGATAAGATCCTATGTGCAAACCCTAGGAAGAAAACCCTAATGTGCATCCTAGGTGCATGAAACCCTAATATGCAAGAGACCCTAGATCTATGTAAAAAATACACTTTTCCTATATTGTTGAAGCATGGCCTAATGCCCTAACATATTGAAACCCTAATTTGTATTGAAATAAAACCTTGCACAAAACTTTATCCCTAAGTGCAAACCCTAAGATGATCTAAGCACATGTATATATGAATGAACTATTGGCAAACCCCAAGCATGCTTGACCTAACATGGAAGACACCCTAATGAATAAAGATCACATATAGGCCCTAATAAATGCTAACCGTTGTTGGAGCATACCCTAGCTTATTTATATGATGAAACCCCAGAGATTCCCATGATACCCTAAGCATGGAGATTGAAGTATATGATAAACCCTAACTGCTAAATACGAAGCCCCAAAATACCCTAGGCACCATATATAAAGTCCTAGATGTATTTAAATGCATATGTTGATGGTAATATGTCATATATATATATATATATATATATATATATATATATAAGAAACATTTTGGGAAAATTGTTGCATTAGTTTATAAAGGGCTTCATCCTCTCTCCAACAAATATTTCCTCATCCCCTAACCCTTTATCATTGTGGAAAAAATATTTTTTTTTAAAGTCAAAATCCAATGTTTCAAGCCTACCTGAGCCTACACATGTCGACCTCTTCACCCAATAGTTGTGTCTCTTCATTGGTTGAAACAAGTATAAATAAAATTTCAATACACCTCATTTTGGCAAGCGATTTAGATCTGAGATAACAAGTGCATAAGCATACCTCTTTTAATTGAATTCTGGAGCAACATTTTTTGAGTTCTTTGTGAGATTTTGGAGGAATGATTTTATGTGATATTTTTGTTTTGGACAAAGACTTTGGACTGTAAAATTCAGCCCTATGGAAGAGCTCATATTTCGGCCTTCTGGAGTAAAGATAGTCTCTAAAATTTCAGCCTATTTCAGGCCTAAAAGTTCAGCCCTATGGCCACTATAATTTTGGCCTAAGTGGTCTGCATTTTCAACCCTACCACAGACCTATAATTAGCTCTAAAATTCAAACTTTTATCGAATTGAACCTCAGGCTTTTACAATCCTCTACAAATCATCCTTGCTTAGAAAGGAATTGCAGTTTCAAACCCTGTGGAGGATTTGATTTTCGTACCCGTGAGCACTATTCTTGGAGATCTTCAGAGCAATGCATATCTGTTGAAATTTTGAACTTTAGTCTTTCTGTAAGATTCGTCCTATGCAAGCCTATATCTACTTTGTGGATAGAACTTACATCTAGAGAAATAAAATATATTGCAGACCTGTAGTATCTGCTAAGATTGAACCAATGTTTGTCTTGTGGGAATGATATTTTTGGTGCAAATTTTTGGCCATGAGATAAGGCATAATTTTTTTTATCATTGGAACAAAACTTTTGGCCTAGTTGAAGGGCACTATTTCGGCCTATAGTGATAGACCTCTCGTTGTCTTGAAACAAACCTAAACCATATCTCTTTCCTAGGACAAGAACATGCCTATTGAACTCTGTCTGTAGGAGAATGAAAAACTCATTAAAGTAGTATTATTGGCCTTGCAAGAATTGTTGAACTAGTCTTTGTTGAAAGATCAATGAAAAACAAGAGTTTGACATCTTTGAAATAGACCAAAGGGTTCATTTGGAGCAACCTTGTAACATTTTGAAGCTAGTCCTTAAAAATCATCCAGAAACCTATATTACCTTGGAAGAAGTATCTTAGGACAAGCATTGCTGAATATTTATTGAAGAATCTTGCAAATGCTAAGTTTGGAGCCATCACTGAAGACTTGTCTTTTTAAAATCGATGGAGCAGACCTAAATTGTAGCAGCATTGTTGAAGTTCTTATTGAGTAATCCTAAAGAAGATTCCTTGTGCGGATGAAGAGGTTTGGAGATACCTTTGATGCATGTTGAAGTTGAACTTTGTAGCACACATAAAGAAGATCCCTTACTGTAGTCATTGGAGACTTTGCTAAAGAATCATTGAAGACTCTTGGTTGAATATATTCTTGGAAATATGTGAAGATGATGTTCAGAACTCATTGAAAATGTTTTGGAAGTTTTGCGAAATTTCTAAGTTGTCTTGAAGTAGTGAATTGGAGCCCTAGAGGTTGGAGCCTTAAAAAAGATCAGGTTGTAGCCTATGTTGTAGTGAGGATTGGAATCCTCAGGAAGACTAAGTTGGAGCTTGGTGGAGCATAGGGTTGGAGCCTTGGATTAGGACAATCCTGAGAGGATTGGAGTCCTCAAATAGACCAAGTTGGAGCTTGGCAGTGTAGTTTAGGTTGGAGCCTGATGAATTGAAGATTGGAGTCTTAATCTAGGGTTGGAGCCCTGAAGGAATCATAGGTGTGATTGTACTGATTACAAATTGTATTATTGTAAAAGAGGATTGGATTCCTTTTATTTTGATTAATAAAATTATTTACTTTTTATTCATTTTGTGTTATGTTTTTCAATGATCTTAACTGGCATAAAAGTAACAATTGTAAAAGAAATACTAATTTAACCCCCCTCTCGGTATTTCCAATAGCAAGAATTCTTCATTGGCTCTTGGCTCTAGGCATAATAGGAGGGCAGTGAAGTTCTTTGTTTGTTCTATTTGGCTATAAGAACCTTCTCATTTAGGAAATGAGTTATTTTGAAGTTGTCTCTATACTGTAAGGGAAAACATCTATTTGAACTGCAAATATGAGTTGAATCTTGAGTCATCGAGGTCCATCTTAGGAGGATAATCCAAGCTCGTAGAATTTCTAAGAAACCAAGAATTGTGGAAGTATGAGGACCGAAGTTGCAGTATGACTTGTAACGAAAATATAAGACCGGGAGGGCCTTCCCCACACCATAGTTCAAATTATTGATCAAGATGGATGCCCCTCTATAAAGGAGATGGATTTCTGTAAAAAAACACATGGTGGCCTCTTGTAGTATAGCCCAATTCTCATAGCATATAATTCTCCTAAGGCCGATTTAGAGCAAGGATCACTGAACAAGTTTAGAGGGCCATCAAGAAGTTCTACACACACAAAGATCGTACTTTAAGGCAGGCAAAGGGTTTTGAACTGTGATAGAAGGGAAACTCAGTGCCCCACAGTCTAGATAAAACAAATAAACAAAGTCGAGCTGAATCGGAACCAATATCCCGCGTTGGTAGAGCCAATGAAGGAAAAATAGGGACATGGCTTTGAATTCAAAGAGATTTGTAGCAGAGGAAGGATTTATTTTTTGAATTTGCTCAGATTCATCCATACGTACGGTTCTAGTTGAACGTTTATTAGGGTATGAAACCTTCATGTGTATAACTTGGTTCTTTATCTAAATGAGAAATTGTATGAACTCTTATGGTATGATTTAACTAAAATCACATTGATTTTATTAACTGAAGCAATTTATTCATGAGAATATATATTGTTTGAATATGATTTAGTTTTTAGTTGACACAAGGACGTCTCAGCGTCAAACCCTAATCCCCACAAACCCTAGTACATAAAATTTACCTAGATCACTACATTATTCTTGTTAAAAAAGTGATAATGAGATTCTATTAATGTGATAATATTTCTCCTTAACAAACATTAATTCTACAACTAGCTTCCTTGTTCTTTGCATTTATGCCTTGCACACACTGCCATGTCCCATGATGTCTAGACTTAAAATAACTTTTGAATGCTTTGTAATCTGTTTTGTCAACAATTCTTCTTCAAGGATCCTTAGCATTGAAGAAATCTTATCTCCCAAAATCCCTTGCCCCATCCTGATTGGCAAGTATAAAAGCCATGTCACTAAAGTTAATTTCACAATTAGCACTCACTTTTTAATTGCCTTTGTAGACAACACTTACGTTTACCTCAGTAGAAAATAATATTAACTACCTCCATTAGTGAGGTTCCCTTGTATTTTATTGAGGTCATTAGACACAAAAATTAGAGTAACCTCATCCACTGAAATGTTTTTGAAACTATAAGTGGGTTGGGGGCTTCACATATGTTCTCAATTTCAAGTTGAAAGCTATGGGTATTAATGTTTGCTTAAGTTTCATTGCAGCCGTGGGCATGCTATAAATATCCAGTATCTAAGCAATGAATAAAAAATGGGCATAACATTAGCAACCCAAGAATTAGAGACACTGCAATGAAAATCATATGCGTAATATGCATAAATATACGTTTCTTTAAGGATGAACACACAACCATTGTAGCATTCTTTTCATCCTTCTTCTTTGTCTTTGCAACTTCACCTTGAAAGGTCATCCTAGCAAATTCCATAGGACATGTAAACACTGGCATATGTATCGGTCCTGACCTCGTTGTTGTATATATTGGTAATGGCACCCTAGCCCTCTGGGTCGTCTCTTATAATAGATTTTTTCAAACTCCAATTTCGTCGTATAAGTCAAAACACATCTTAGAAATTACTTAATTTAGACTAGAATTTATAAGTGTGTTACATTTAGCATCTTTTGACATTTTAATTATAAATTTCCACAGTTTTTTCACAAAGTTTCATGGAATAATGTCATCTGCAAATTTTCCGGTCTCCACTCATTAAAATAAAAAATAATGAATTATTCTGTTGGGATTCTCTTTTATGGAGTAGATTTACCAGCCTACATTGAGTGTAAATCCAACAGTAATCAAAGTCCCACCTTCCTTAAGAGAGTTCCCTCCATAGGATGTCCATGCAACACAGGCAGGTTAATTGTTAATTTTCTCCCTTCTCCAAAACAAGCATGCCTACTTTTAAGTTTTAAGGCAACATGAGGTTCACCCATGGTTGTCGCTACCAATGGAATTAATTAACTATTGATCACAATTCCAAATTCTTGGGTTAGGTTCAGTTGCATGTGCAATAGGCCAAATTTCAAATCCCCTTAAGTCAACTGATTGGGACACATGAGATGGCCAAATATTGACTCTAGTCTCTCATGCATTCTTTAAGTGCTATGGAATTACTCAAGTTCAACTGTAAATGTAGATATATCCAACAATAGACATCCTATAACTCTATTAGCTAAGAGAACCGAGTTGACCACATTGTTTTTAAAATTCTATGGATGCTACAAATAACCATATTACTTCTAGGTAAGTGGATAAGGTTCCCTTGCAATTTATTTGATCTCACTTTAAAACTTCCAAAAATGGATGAAGCTCATGTTAAAACTTGGACAAGCTACGAATCAAATCAAGGACCTGCGCCTCTAGCTATATGACTGCTCTGCCACTGATTATGCCCACCTGTTTCGTGACAGCCAACCTAGTTTGGATGGTGGATTGATATTATAATAGAGGGTTAAAAACCATCTCTCTTCCCTTTTCCTTTTATAGTTTGTTCAGTTTGTGATGCTTTTACAAGGATCAAAACATGGATGTTTTAATGGTGCGACAAGGGTTGCAATTTATAACCCCCAACCTACCTAGTGAAAATTGTAATATGTTGTATAGGCATCAACAACACTTCAAACAAAGTTAAACCTATGTATTATTTTCAGTGCAGTGTTGACCATTTTGGGTCGGGCAAGTTCAAAAACCTTCCTTGATTTACAGATATAAATTTCATTAACACAAGCCTTCAGGTACCACACCAGAGAGTTTAAACGTTTGAACAAGTATAAAACTAGTTCAGGATGGGCAAGGGAAATGAATGATAACAAAAAGAAATTGCATTATTGTTCATAGGTCAATGGGACTCAAAAGTACAATAAGAGACAATGTTAATGCGATTGTGCCTAGGGTATTTAAAGGATAAAACTTCTGTTTGTATACTAATTTCAATCTAATATCGAAACCAACAAGGAAAAAGAAATAAGCAATGGTCTACTTACTAGGATTATTGAAGAAAGAGACTATGAGGGGCCTCTTCTCGAGAGAGTATTGAGAGAAAATTTCACAGCCGCATGCTCGACTTGGTGCAAAATGGTATAAAAATTTTGTCTTTCGAAAGTTTTGCTATTGAATGTGATTATTGCCTTGAAACGAGGGCCATGATCGGGCCCCTCCCATTTGCAAAAATACGAAGGTCGATTGAAACAAATCCTCTGATATAGCTCCTGC
The DNA here is from genome assembly GCA_031772625.1 of Pinus tabuliformis. NCBI lineage: Eukaryota > Viridiplantae > Streptophyta > Pinopsida > Pinales > Pinaceae > Pinus > Pinus tabuliformis. The sequence continues at coordinate 893,788,976 of CM062810.1, forward strand.
AGCCAGTTCTTATACATCACTGCACTAGTCGTAATAAAAAATAAATCCAATAACCCAAATCCTAATCTCCAAAATAAGGAAATACCATAAACATTCAACTCAAAAGGAACTTAAAACATAGCGTAAACCCATCACCTATTCGCTAGAAATGCCAAAATCCTTCTCAATACGATAATTTGGGCTGTAACATCTTCCTTCTCTATACTCATGATAGAAAATCGTGATTCATACATTGTATTGTTCTCTGGTACATGATGATAATTTGTGTTTCGCATAAAACAACAAAAAGATCCAAAATAAACACAGTAAATGCCAATCCTGTCAGGCAGAAAAATGCATCAGACTGACTTCCTTGTTATATTGTTGCGGGAAAGAATAAATAAAAAAAGGGTTGGAACGTGCAAAATTCATCTCATTTCTTAATGTATATGAGTGAAGTGTTTTCCCTCTCCCAAACTCAACATTTGCCCAAATTATTAAATCATCTCTATATTATAAGGATTAAAATAATTCTCCAATCTTAAGTTAATAAATCGATTCAAAAACCTCTTTGCCTCTAAATTTTAACATTGTATATGGATTGAGAGACCCCCTTAACTTAATTTATATAAATTTTAACATTGTAGATGGATTTAAATACCTCTTTGTCTCTAAATTTTAACACTGCAGATGGATTCAGAGGCCCCCTTAAAGGGTGTCTTTGAATCTATCTACAATGTTAAAAGGGGGTCTCTGAATCCATTTGTAGTGCTAAAATTTAGTGAAATGTAACACTTCAATATCAATATTGCAATTTTCAATTTCCGGAGTGACACAATTAAAAACAATTAGCATAAATGATAATTCATATACTTTTTGTACTTGTTTGTTGGTCATATTTTTATTCTTAGACTATACTAGTCGTTTACATTAATCATTTTAAATTTTGTCACTTATTATCTAGTCATATATTTTAATCCTGGACTAAATTAGTCATTTAGGTTAGTTGTTTTTAGTTGGTTCACTTATTATCTAGTCGTATATTTTATCCTTAGACTAAACTAGTCATTTTTAGTTTAGGCATTTAAAATTGCTCAAATTTAGTAGTAATTAAATTGAAATATTTTTTTTAGTTGTGTAGTCACTAATATCTCATTTTATACTAGTTCATGTTGTTAATACAAATTGGCTAATTAGTTACTAAAAAAATGACTAAAATTTACATATAAACGACCATTTTTCAATTGGTGGCCAATAGTGGCTAATTTATAGTATTTTATAACGCGACCAAATTTTAGTCATATTTAGCATAATCATTAATTAGTTATCTCAATTTCATCGTCTAGTAGTATATTTAGTCATTGGTTTAGTCATTAATTGCCACAATTAATGACCAACTACACAACAAAATAAATTTCTATATGATCACCCAATAAAACCAATTAATGACCAAAGAAATATCACCAAAATATTGGTTGCATTATAAAATACGATAAATTAATTACTAATAGTCATATATATGCAAATTTTAGTCATCGTTTGAAACCAATTAATGACCAAAGAAATATGACTTTGGTCGTGTTATAAGATACTTATAAATAAGTTACTAATAGTCACATATATGCAAAATTTAGTCGTCATTTGCAATCACAAATTTATCATTTACAATAGTCATTTATCTTTTTCTGGTAATTTCATATTCATTATATAAATGATTGATTTAGTAGTTTATATTCATTTCATTTACTTTCATTAACAAGCATTATAAATGACTAATTTAGTCGTTATATATTCATTTTATCTAGTTTATAATTAATTAATATAAACTACTAAATTAGTAATTTTAGATTCATTTTATGTTTTCATTATTAATCAACATATATTAATTAATATGATTTTGTGAATATATTAAAAAAGGTCATACAATGTGCATGTTTGTCTATTATGAAAACACAAAGCTACATAATTTAATTACAATACTAAATAATATCAAGTGCAACTATAAATAATTTCAACCACATAAATTATATTATATGAAATGTCGAATATTACAATATGAATTTCCAACTTAATATCGGTTGGACTACAACTTACATCTGAAACATTGTTTCATCACTTCAAAACATTATCATTGTGTTTCCAAGGCATTGTAAGTAAATTGACCAACTCTAAAGACTTGACCATCAGTATATATGTGTATGTCTCATGCAAGATATTGGCTTTAAGGGTATCACTAGACCAATACTCTTTTCTCTATCATTTTGCATTTGTTTCTCTAGTGTTATCGTCTCATCGTTCTTAAATTCTTGCTTCTTACCATCAATAGTGAGTTCCTCTTTTGAAAATGAAAGAAGAAACAATTCAAAGTATAAGACATGAAAGACAATGAACACTTGAATATAAATTAAAGTAGACAATAAAGGATTTATATTCCATATATCTCAAGATCAGCAATGTCAATGCCATTTTTCCCCAGAAAAGCAAGAAACTCGAACAAGTTTTCTTCAGTTGGGAAATAGTGGCCACTATGTGGCCAAATGACTTGTATAAACAAAGAAAATAAAATGTTACAATAGAAAAGAGCACTTTAGGAACTTAGTATTCAACCTTTAGGAGCTACTGAAACATGGAATAGAAAGAAACAAGAAAGCGCATGCCTAAAACATGGAAGACAGACAAAGAATAGACAGTGTGGGAATGATTCTGTTAGATCAAGAAGCAATAAAGTTTGCAATTTCATGAAGTGTAAACATGGTTTAAGTAATAAAAAAAGGTAATCTGATATCACAACGTGACATCCGGAAGATGCACATGCAGATAAGAACATGTTATCTTATACAAATGACTACAAGAATGCTCTACAAATCATTGATCTTGTTGGACATGCATAGTTACTTGTTGGTAGGTATATACAGTGTGCACCCATACACAAAAATTCTTACTTCTCATACAATGGAAACTGCTTTTACGAAACGAGGATTAGATATGATGTATTTCTTTCGGATCTCGGAAGTTCACTAATTTTTTCCGGATTTTCTAGGCACCAGGCGAAGATAGGGTTTTTCTTCTGCTCCTGCTGCCGCCATTGGGAAGAGGCGGCAGGGCTGCCCCTGGTTCTGGCGGCCCTTCTTGACGCCATTGTTAGGAGCTTCGACGCCATTGCCGAGCTGCCGAAGATCTGATCGGGATTCAGGGTTTTCAGTTGGGGTTTTGAATGATCCTATTGTTTTATCGGTTCCTGCATAGCCTGCGACGGAGTTACATCTTCAGCCCTCGCTTCCCCCATTCCTGCAGTCCTGTATCCTATTCCTCAGCTTCGGCTCTGAGATTCCAGTTTGGAGGTCCGCTCATCTTGGGCTCTGATCAGAAGAGTATCGGGGCGACTTGCATCGTTTAGTGTCGAGCGGCTGAGGCGAGAGTCTGTGCCTTGAATTTGACGATCCATTGCTCGGCCCTACCGTGCCGCTCTGCTTGGCGGTCAAGCAAAGGAGTAGGTCTTTGGTGTTCTTGAACTGAGCTGCGGCGCGGGAGCGAGGTTTATTTTGGTCTTCAGATTTTACTCTACGTGGGGGCGAGGTGGCTGCCCTATAAGCCTCTGCCCTCGGACTCGCCTCTGCTTTGGTGGGGACCGGATGGGTTCCTTTGCTGTGGCAGATGGTGCTTTTTTTGGTGGCTTGCTGGCATACCACTGCGGTTTTTTGAAGCGTTGAGGGAACAGGGGTGTGGAGGTGCTTTTCTCTGCATTGTTTCGTGCCACTTCATCATGGCTGTTTTTTTGCTGGGGTTTCTGCAGGCGGCTGAGGAAGCTTGGGGCAGTTTGGTCTCCTCCTCTGGTTTCGTCGATTTCAGGAGGAGAGTTTGAGGGGGCGGGGAGGAGTGGCTACCCTGGCTGCTCTTTCCTCATTTCGTGCCTCTCCTTCTTGTCTGGGCGGCCAGATTTCGAGTTTTACTGTTTCACTATTTCTCTCCTCAGGAGCTTTATTTTGCTTTATTTGCTGTTTGTTGTGATGGGTTTGGGTATCCTCCACAGGTCGGTTCTGCAGACTGTTTTGGGGTTTACATACCCATTTACTTGCTGCACAGTCTATGGGCTTTTCTGGAATACTTCTCTTGAAGTATTGTTATTGTAAGTGGCTTTGCCCACTCTTCTGCATATGCGTTTAGCATCTACAACATGTAATTTTCTGAAATTAATGGAAATTACGAATTTTCTCCTCGAAAAAAATGGACACTGCTTTTACATTATAAATCATTGCAAGAAAAACATGTAGATTAAATATTCAAAAGAGACTATTGACATATATTAGAAAAAAGACTCAACTTCATTGTAACACTCGCTAGGCATTGAGGTAACTAATTTAGAATGCATGTCAATATTTTGATACATAAATAAGCTTCACAAATTCAAAGAAATCTTACAGTGACATATGAGGTCACTTTTGACCATATCTAGAAGATGGATGTAGCCTGGCATTACTGTCGAGGAAATTGAAGCCTGGAACAATAGAAATTACTCGTATGCAACACTTGAAACATTGAGATCAACACTTAGATCCAATACCTATATAAAAAAAGAGATAGAAGAAAAAAGCAAAGAATAGGCATTTGATGCAGCTTAGCATTACCGTCAAAGAAAATCAAGCCTGGAACAATAGAAATTACTCGTATGCAACAGTTGCAACACTGAGATCAAAACTTAGATCCAATGATTTCAAAAACAAAACAGATAGAAGAAAAAAGAAAAGAATAGGCATTAAGGGTAGGCAAAAAAATCAATATTGTTAAGGATAGTAGTTGAAATAAACCTACTAAAAAATAAAAGAAAAAATATTCAAGTGTAAATAAATAGTAACTCTACCTTTCCTGTGATTTTTGTGTACATAGAAATCACATCTTGAACCGTTGTCTCAAGATGTGTAGTGGTATCATAGCTCTGCAGGAAAAAATTCTCTACATTATGGTACCTTCCTAGACTTGATAATAAAAATATATCCACACATAAATGTAAAAGTCAAAGAAAATATGAAAATACCATTTACTTTTGATATGAAGCCATTTTCAAGAGATGGTTCATTAACAAGTTCATATATATCTTAAGTGTTAAAAAAATCCTCATCAACTGCTCCAAGCAAATTTAATCCTGGTTGTAATTCTTTCTCGGGTTGGTCAGTATATGCTTCTATTGAAACAAATGCAATGCATTTTCCTTTGGGAGTAACATGATGTGAATGGGAACAACAAAATACATATATACAAAATGAAAGGTGAAGAAAATTCATGTAAATATAAAATCATAAATCTACATTGATGCATTTACATGTATCTCATGCATAAATTTCCATGGCAAAACCTTGTTATTGAGAAACTATGGTCTGTAATGAGGGCAAAATATGAATTCCTCCTATTCATCCAAAAAATCACAAGGCAAAAAATATGATTTTTGAAAAGACAAAATATGAAATCAGTGGATATACATATCATATTTGCATCCAAGTTGCTTTTGAGGAAAAATAATCTACAGTGATTATGAATCATTTGTATTCGGAATGGGGTGGTTCATGATGAAAATTGCTTGAGAAACTTCCCCTATATTCTTAACCTGGCTAAAAAAAACATGTCATGTAGCGTGACATAGGAATATTCTACAAGTATGCTATAATAAAAATAAAAGAAAAAATGATGAAGTGTAAATGGGGTGGCTCATGATAGAAATTGCTCGAGCAAACTTACCTATCTTCTTAACCTGACTCACGAAAACATGTTAGGTAGCATGACATACAAACACCTGAGTATTGTACAACTATGTTATAATAAAACATATTTTAAGTTTAAGATCATTCAAGTAAAATTAACTTATTAGGTAGATATGATGAATCACAAACAATTTTTTTACATCTGGTAGTTTCACCTTCTGATGTCACCCCATTCACTTTACCTTCTTCATCAAATTTCATCTTTGCATTTACAAAATAAATTTATACACAAATTATAAAATCATAATCACTCATCCAGTGGGAACGAAAAATGCGGTTTTTGTATTTCTTAAAAATGTTGAAATGATTAAATAGAATCATTAAAGCAATTACACAATGACTCAAATTGAAAATTTGCAAAATACTTGTATTATTAACTATGCAAAAGAATATTTTAGTGGCACAACTAGTTCTCTAAGTAATCCTAATTTTACATCTAGCTCACCTATGACATCCAATGGGAAATCAGAAGGTCAAACAACCAAAAGCATATGTATCTGTCCAAGATGAAAAAAAAACTTGAAATCTCGTGCCAATCAGATGGAATTTCAAAGATTTGCTTACACATGTATTTAGATCACCACTTGAAAGACTTCATTTCCTAGTTTTCCCTCCATCTCATTTGCATTAGTTGTAGCAATTCCTTTTTTCCACCCATACTAGGGTTAAATAAGATGCACAGACCTTAAATGGGTCACTAGAATAATTTTTTTCTTTTAAATCCAAATGAGTAATGATTATATTAAAGGAAAGATGCCGCCAAACTGTACAATGAGCTGTTAATAAAATCATAATTTTTCGAGTCTGGGTCTAGAAAATGCAAAGAAAACAAAATATGCAGGGAGTCTATCTAAATCCCACCTCGCCTTTAAAATCTCCCTCAAAAACTCTATATCCCTAGTACCATAAATTCTTGCATATTTTCCCAATATAAACTTAAATTTGCAAAACATAAAACATGTAGAGATTTAGAAGTTGTCCATTAAACAAATGCTACTTGTTCTTACTTAATTCTTCACCTCAACCTCTTCTACTGCAATGGGATTTTGTACTTGGTAAACTGTTTCAAGTGTTCACCACCTATGAAAGCACCAATTTCACTAAACACTACAATTGTAGGGAAAAACCACCATACATGTTCCACCACTAAAGAGAATTCGTCTTCTTCAAATCTCTAGTTTAATAGACAAAACAATAGTCTTTCAATATTGATTGTTTGTGCTCATGATATCACACTCTTCATAGGGGGCAAGCTTGTCTACTACTCACATCTGATCACTTTCAACCTTTGGATCCATGTGTGGTTTTCTCTTCACCACATGGCGTTTCCAACTATGACGCAACAAAGCATTTTGGTGTAAGGACATATGTTAAGGAATCAAGTGGAAATTTTGCTTCACCCACTGTTCTTCCACCTCTATGTAGAATATAGTCACACAATTTTAGATCTCTCATCTGAATAATGTCCTTAAGTTGGCCTAGCATGGTGTCCATCTGTTCATAAGCTGACCTAATAATTGGTTGATATAAATTTGCAAAGAAAATCATATTATAAATTGGCTTGGTGAACAACAAAATATACTTAATCTATACCCAAGAATAAGGATAAATAATAGTGTCTTGCATTGTATAGGAACCATCCCTATCTGATGTAATATGTATCCTTAGTTTCTCCCATAAATCACTCACTATCATATCAAACAATGCTCATCCAACATTCAACAGACGCCTAAAGGCAAGCAAAACCGACCAAATATAGTCCTTGCAAGTTTAAGTAGCTACAAGTAGAGTGAATTTGGTAAATATAGTGGACAACAATATACACTGAAATGAAGTTTATGATGAGCATAAATTCCTTGTACAAGGCATTGATCCAGTCACACTCTCTATGCTTAGCAATATCATCTATAAAAAAAATTCAATGTCTTCACCAAACAATTTGTTACCCACCATATCGCACGAGGGTTGCACATGGGGTCTTGATCACATGTTCTAGATTTTTACATATCGGTATCATGATCCTAACCCTCCAAAGGTTGGGACATTGGTAGAGGAAAACTTTGGCAGTGGATGAGAAGTGGCTTATGTGGTTGATTGTCATGTCTTGGTTTTCTCTTCATAATGACATCTTGGTTGATGAGGCTTTGGGATTTAGAAATTTATGGTAAATGGATATGAGCTGCTTTTTCGTATTATGGTAATTAACCTAGCTTAACACTCATATTATCTCATAGTCAATTTTCACTAACTTTGGCTCTAATGTGGTCTACTAGGACCATGCCAGTTATATTTTCATTATAAAATTTTTTACAGGTATATTCTACGTGGGGCTAGCCCATTTGACATAATATTCCAATGCCATATTTTATATGTGGAGGTAAATTGACGATTATTGTAATAGGCTAACCATAAGATATGGCCATTCGTTAAAACATTATTTTACTAAGTTGTTGTACCTCAATATTTATTAACACTCAAACTCTTTCATCCATAAGATGACATGATGGTGGCTTCATACTAGTAAACACACTACTTAATATATTATAGGGGCCTTTTAATAAAGTATCTGAAGGGGTCCTTACAAAGCAGGAACCACTCATTTAAACCCAAGTTGTTTATGTGACATGGGGGATCTATCCCTCAACGAATGACAAATCTTGTTGATTGCATTACATCACTACTTGAATTAAGAGCTCCATCCACAGGTATACATGATGCATATTAGTAAAACTCCTTGTCTATTGGTAACCAAATCAATCATTCATTAGGAACAATAGAAAAACATGTCCAAAACCAACCAAGCAACATATACAATAACCAACAAAATACCTAGACAAAGAGAAGATGAATACCTTCACACCAATGGTGACTGGAAGTTGAATTATGGTAGCTTCTAGAGCTTTAATAGCTCCAAAGAGACAGTTGGAATGTTGGCATTATGATTCAAGTGTTGTCCTTGATGGCAACTCACTCAGAGGTTGGTACAGGTGCTCAGAGACTGGTACAGGTGATGGCAACTTAACTAGTGGACAGATCTCAGTACAGCAGGACAAGAAAGAGATATACGCAGGTTCAGCAAGGAGAATCAGCGTGTACACGCAGGTTCGCTTCAGTAAAAGCGCGTACATGTGAAAACGTACCTTTGGTCAGTGGCAGTTAGTCCTTGGAAGTTGTGCCTATGGTTTTGGACCATGGTGTCTCGACGGACGTGTCGATCCCTAGTTTCGAGGTTGATGGTATTGTGTTACTATGGTTTTGGCTCTTGGTATTGAGCAAGGCCTAAGGCTATATAAGGAGAAGATCACTAGGCCAAATAGACCAAGTGTGAGTGATGAAGATCTGAGAAAGTGTGTGATCCAAGTGCTGGTTATGGGTTGGTGATCTGAACCAAGGTTTCACCCATGTGGAGGATGATGAATGATGGAACGAGATCTCAAGGCTTGGAATGATTATCTTCATATGGTTTGACTCTGGATAGACTAGATCTACTGACGCATGTTTATTATTATGATCTGGGTATGTTTTGATGTCTGATATAGCTGCAGAGTTTTAAGGTTGAATTTATAGATCTGTACGCGAGTTGGTTTTGGTAAAAGAGCGTATACACGCAGGTTGGGTTCATCCAAGTAGCGTATACAATGTGAAGTATGATATTTGAAGATGAAGTTGGATCTGGTTGTTGTTATGTTGTCTGGTTGTTGTTGACAGGGTTACAGTGATTCAGAATTGGGTGTTTCAGTGATTGATGATGCAGGTTGTTCTACAATGATGATTGTTTCATGGATCCAGTATGAAAATGTATGAAACGTGGTCCCGGGAAGATCGTAGGCCGGCACCTACGTACTGGTAAACATATCAGCCAGTACAAGAGCCAAGGGGGTTGTAGCTCCCTTCCAGGAGCAGCTGGAAAACGAGTGAAGGTTGTAGCCTTCTGTAGGGTTGGCACCTACGTACTAGTAAATGGATCGGCTAGTACAAGAGCTATGAAGGTTGTAGCCTTCTGTAGGGTTGGTACCTACGTACTAGTAAATGGATCGGCTAGTACAAGAGCTATGAGGGTTGTAGCCCTCTGCAGGTTGCAGCCTGCGTGCTGGTAAATGACTGCACCAGTGCATTGTAAAAGAAGTTCTCATTAAAGAAGAAAGAGACAAATTGCAGCAGGTGGTTTTCACCCACATTGGGTTTCCACCTTATATCATGGTGTTCATGTGTGTGGCTTTTGTGTGATGATCTGTTCTGTTATACTGCACCTGTTTACTGTTAATATGCTTAATAATGTTCTGATGCATTTACTGAAGATAAGATTAACTGAATCATAAGATCTCTGGATATACGCTAGTTGCATTAGACACAGTCGCGTGTACACGCGGGTTCACTTAACTGAAGTCGCGTATATGTTTCTGAGTATGAAATTGAAAAGTTTTATCTGATCTGATAATACTGATTCACCCCCCCTCTCAGTATTATTTCCAACAATTGGTATCAGAGCAGGTCCTTCAGAGAAGCTTGATCGCTTGAAGGAGATTCGTAGAACAATGGGGAAGAAAGCACGTCAGAAGAAGAAGACAGCTCAAAGGAAAAATGACAACCTGCCGTTGAGTGGAAGCAAGTGTTCAGATCCTGAAGCATCTCAGATTGAAGATGGACAAGAAAATGAAGCATCAGATCAAATCATAGATCAACAAGATCTACCTAGCAAAAGGGAGAATGCCCTCAAGGAAGAAATCATCAGATTAGAAGATCAGTTAGAATGTGCCTCCAGAATTCGAGAAATGCTGCTAGCACTGAATAAAGAGCAAGAAAACGAGATCCTCAAACTAAGGCATCAGTTGGATGAAGGAAGGAAAGCTGAAGAGACCTTGGAGAAGCAATGTCTTGAAAAGGAAGAACAACATCAAGTTGAGGTAAATATCCTGAAAGGTAAAATAGAAGAAAAGGATAAGCTTTTACGATTTCAAGATAGTACTAAAGTCTTGGATGATATTCTTCATAGTCAAAGATCTCCTGCTATCAAGACTGGTCTTGGTTTTCGTGGATATGTTGAAGGTGAATCTAGTTCACAAGGTGAGGCAAGAAACTCTAATGAGAAATCTGAAATGCCCAACAAGGAACAACCAAGGAAAGAAATTCCTCAAGGAAGATTCTTTACTCCTAACTATGGACATGATAGACAATTATTTCCTCCACTGAATAATGTTGAATGTTATGTATGTCATAATCTTGGACATGTTGCAGCCATATGTAGAAGAAAAAGGTTTCAAGACCATCATGCAGAAAGATCATCACATTCGAGGTACTTTAATGGATATTGTTTTTCTTGCAATATGCTTGGCCACAAAGCTGCTGATTGCTACAGGAGGAATATGAAACATGTAAGATGCTATGCATGTAACAAGTTTGGACATAAAGCAAGAGATTGCAGGAACAAAGCTCATGATAAGAAGAAATCATCAACATGCTTGAAGATATGGAAGAAAAAGGAAGTTCAGTCAGAAAAATATGGCACAGCACAGGGTACTCAGCACAGCACAGACATAACAAACTCAGGGGGAGCTGAAGGTGTAAAACTTCAGTGTTCTAATTCTCATACGCAAGTTTCATGAAGGAAAGCCGCGTATATACGCGAGTTACAGGCTGCAAAGTCGCGTATATGGAGAAAGGGCAGCAGAACAGACCCAGGTTCAGTCATGGTTGGCTCAGGCTCAGGGGGAGCAGAACAGACTCAGGAAATGGTTCAGACATGGTTGGCTCACACTCAGGGGGAGCAGATTCTTCAAATAATTCATTGTTGGCATTATGGTTAGAAGTTGTTGATAAAGTCTATGAAGCTAAATGATACATCTTGCTGTTTAGGAATGGTATTGCAGGCTGATGCTTATGGTACAGATCATGATGCTGCTGGTGGCTTTCATAAGTCTTGGTCTAGATATTTCATCACTATGTCATGTATCTCTTTGTGATATCTCTTTTATGATGTCAAGGTCATGTAACGGCCTATGTTGGTTTCCCCACTATGCCTGGGATGAATGATGAAATGTTTATGTATTGTCATGAGTAAACTCTTAATGTATCTCCACATGGTTAGGTGGATGAGTCAATATTGGTATATCCCCACTAGGTTGGGTGATGAATGTATGTATTGAGTCTTTGGTGATAGGAAGGTCTTCTATAATGTATAAGTCTTTGTTCTTCTTGAAGAACATCTTTTGCAGATCTTGCCTACAGTCAAGGGGAGCATGAACAGCACAATTCAGCAAGAGCAGGATGGATAGATTGGTACACTTTGGCATACACAAAGGGGGAGCACATTTGGAGATTTCAGCATGTACTCAGGGGGAGTATGGACAGCAGTATGGACAGCAGAAGGTATACCAAAGAAGAGAATATCTTGGTCCACCCTTTGCCCTTGATGTCAAAGGGGGAGAGTGACTTGGTGTGGTGGTTGCCATCAAGTCCAAAGGGGGAGATTGTTGGCATTATGATTCAAGTGTTGTCCTTGATGGCAACTCACTCAGAGGTTGGTACAGGTGCTCAGAGACTGGTACAGGTGATGGCAACTTAACTAGTGGACAGATCTCAGTACAGCAGGACAAGAAAGAGATATACGCAGGTTCAGCAAGGAGAATCAGCGTGTACACGCAGGTTCGCTTCAGTAAAAGCGCGTACATGTGAAAACGTACCTTTGGTCAGTGGCAGTTAGTCCTTGGAAGTTGTGCCTATGGTTTTGGACCATGGTGTCTCGACGGACGTGTCGATCCCTAGTTTCGAGGTTGATGGTATTGTGTTACTATGGTTTTGGCTCTTGGTATTGAGCAAGGCCTAAGGCTATATAAGGAGAAGATCACTAGGCCAAATAGACCAAGTGTGAGTGATGAAGATCTGAGAAAGTGTGTGATCCAAGTGCTGGTTATGGGTTGGTGATCTGAACCAAGGTTTCACCCATGTGGAGGATGATGAATGATGGAACGAGATCTCAAGGCTTGGAATGATTATCTTCATATGGTTTGACTCTGGATAGACTAGATCTACTGACGCATGTTTATTATTATGATCTGGGTATGTTTTGATGTCTGATATAGCTGCAGAGTTTTAAGGTTGAATTTATAGATCTGTACGCGAGTTGGTTTTGGTAAAAGAGCGTATACACGCAGGTTGGGTTCATCCAAGTAGCGTATACAATGTGAAGTATGATATTTGAAGATGAAGTTGGATCTGGTTGTTGTTATGTTGTCTGGTTGTTGTTGACAGGGTTACAGTGATTCAGAATTGGGTGTTTCAGTGATTGATGATGCAGGTTGTTCTACAATGATGATTGTTTCATGGATCCAGTATGAAAATGTATGAAACGTGGTCCCGGGAAGATCGTAGGCCGGCACCTACGTACTGGTAAACATATCAGCCAGTACAAGAGCCAAGGGGGTTGTAGCTCCCTTCCAGGAGCAGCTGGAAAATGAGTGAAGGTTGTAGCCTTCTGTAGGGTTGGCACCTACGTACTAGTAAATGGATCGGCTAGTACAAGAGCTATGAAGGTTGTAGCCTTCTGTAGGGTTGGTACCTACGTACTAGTAAATGGATCGGCTAGTACAAGAGCTATGAGGGTTGTAGCCCTCTGCAGGTTGCAGCCTGCGTGCTGGTAAATGACTGCACCAGTGCATTGTAAAAGAAGTTCTCATTAAAGAAGAAAGAGACAAATTGCAGCAGGTGGTTTTCACCCACATTGGGTTTCCACCTTATATCATGGTGTTCATGTGTGTGGCTTTTGTGTGATGATCTGTTCTGTTAAACTGCACCTGTTTACTGTTAATATGCTTAATAATGTTCTGATGCATTTACTGAAGATAAGATTAACTGAATCATAAGATCTCTGGATATACGCTAGTTGCATTAGACACAGTCGCGTGTACACGCGGGTTCACTTAACTGAAGTCGCGTATATGTTTCTGAGTATGAAATTGAAAAGTTTTATCTGATCTGATAATACTGATTCACCCCCCCTCTCAGTATTATTTCCAACATGGAATGGTCATGATGTAATGAGTTGAAGTCTTCTAAATTAATTGTTCTACATTTCCCAAGTCTTCTAAATGCAAAGAAAACAAACTATGTAGGGGTTCTATCTAAATCCCACCTCACCTTTACAGTATTCCTCAAAAACTCTATAGCCCTAGTAAATCCCATGAAATTCCTTTAACAAGACTTAGAACTATGCCAGGGCGGGGTGGAACTGTGATAACAGTCCCCCCCTCCCCCCTCTGTACACCAAACGAGGTACCATCCCTGTGCTTTCCATCGACTTGGGAAAATGATCCTTGACTGTCAAATTGGGTCCTAGAACTGAGAGGCAAAACCATGATAGCCCCCTCCCACGTCCCTCCAAACATTTAAATCGTACACATTCATCCCATCATTGTCGTCGATTGTTGGAAGTTCAGTGAAGACAATTATAATGTTATATGATGATAATGTTATATATTGGTCAGTGTATGGAGGGGCCCATATTAATTTGATTATGTTTTATGTTGCATGACACAAGGCATAGGCGCATGGGTGAGTTGAGGGCCCACGCTCATATATGAATTTGTTTTATTATTTTTATGAATGTTGTAGTTGGGCACGATGAATGTGTAAGGGCCACGGGGGGGGGGGCACAATAATAAATTAATTTATATGTTTGTGTTACATGGTGGGCATATGGGGCTTGGTAGGTGTTAGTGCTCAAATTTTCCCAGTCACTGAGGACAATCTGAGACCACATCACTGAGGATTCTAAATTCTCCCACTCTAGGTGACAAGGGTTGACCTTCCTTTCACCACAAGGGGTAATCCCCGGTGATAATCAAAATTGAATAGTCATTGTAAAATAGTGTGAATTAAATAGATTTTTTAATTAAACAAATAAATAGGCCAAATTATTGAATAAAGAGTGTTTTAAATAAAATAATATTTTTTGGGAAAAAGAGATGGTAGGTACACAACTCATGAAAGCTTATTAAATCAAAATTTCATTCATGAAAAATGAGGTAAATTAATATATATCATGACTCACAAAGGTTAGTGATTAGAGATAACCAAAAAAAAATAAAAAATTAAAGCACACTAGTGGTTAAACACATCTAATTGAACTATGTGGTTTAAATAACATAACATCAAGTATTATTTTTATTTAACCTACATAACAATTAGAATAATTTAATTTAATAATTTCAAATAATAAATATTGGAGAAATATTAAATTAAATGTAATGTGTGAAACATTAGACAATATGAACAAATCAAATAATGGCTAATAATTTCACATTTACCAGTGAGGGAAAGTAGTGAAAACAAGAATAAAATAAAAAAGGAAATAAAATTGAAAAATATGTTTTTCATGGCTTTTGAATTTATGGTGCACATAACCATAAATATCGTATATTCATGGGATTAAACCTGCAACCAATAAACTCAAAATATGATTTTAAAACCCCATATATCAAGTATTCCAAAATATTTAAAATCATTTAATGTGTTCAAGAATAATGCATAATCAAGTTAAACCACCATTCTCGAACAACAAACTAGTGCATACAATGGAAATTAAATAGAACACAATGGAAGAAAATAAAATAAAAGAATTATAATATCATTTATAAAACCTCAGTGCCACCATGAAAGAAACCATTTGTAGCATGTACAAGATGGTTGTAATAGTTAGAGTCTTCTTCCTCAAAGCTACCATCCTCCAACCTGCCAAAAAGCTCCTGCCCAAAATGCCCGGGAACAATCTTTTACATCTTCTTTTAAATGTCTGAAAGTTCGTCTCATTTAGTTTTCGTAACTTCCAAATAAAATTATATCACTAATTATTATTGTAAGTAAATGAAATGTATATTTTATCTCTCCCATTAATCTCCAATTCAAATATTCAATCAATCAATTATTAAATTTGCCATTGTAAAATTCCTACATAAAACAATTTAGAGGTAATCCTTTACATAATTAGATAAGAACTCGTAAATAAATAAAAAAACAAAAGCAACAAATGTTCTTTCTTTACTTCGCCAACATTTTCAGTTGTAAAACTTTTTCACACACTTTTAATTCTGAGATGACTTCCCAAAACACTATAAGGAGAATAATTGGGTGAAACCTCATATCTTATGCTCTTTCTCAAATTGATTTTTTTTGACCTAATTCTTGTGGTAAATTTGGGTAAACCCTTTATAACAAAATTCTAGAATATTCTGTTATGTATGTTTGTTTGATGGCTCTCATAGTAAACCACTGTAAATCCTCCTCAACCTGTAAATAAAACTCTAGTTTCTAAAATATATTTTACCTATATGAATTCAGGGATGTGAAGATAATCTTGCAATAAATCCTCAACCAAAACATTAACAAGAATAATTTCATGAAAATGAATTTAAGGTGAAGAAAACTCTAAACTCCCCAACCAAGATGCAGACGTAATAAAAACTTAGGGATTAGAGTCAAATTAAATAAATGGTTCTCTTATTACATCAGATGAGAAATAGGGAGTTCTTTAACGAGTGCTTACTCACTTAATAAAATCTCATCCATTGATATTATTTTTAATGAAGGGATGACATTTATATCGGGTGGTGGGCTACAAGTAAATTAACCTCCTTCATTGACCCAATGGCATTCACACGAATGTGTGGGGCCTCTTGCATAGTTTTCGATGTGATCCTATGGTTCAATAAACGTTTTGTCCTTTAGTCCTTTTAACGCAACATGAAAATTATTTTGGCAGATAAGGTTTTGCACAAATAATTTTGATGCCACATTATAAAGTTGATCTTTGGAAAATAAAATATATAGGGTATGTTGTTTAGTAATTAATGATTTTCATAGATTATCTTAATATTTCTTGAGAATTTATTTCATTAAACAACAAATTTTAAATATTATTAATATATATTGTTGGGTCGTGGAAAAGCTATGTTTTTCCTCCTCATTTACTTGATTAATAATATGGTTTTAATGAATTTTCTCTCGTCTTGAACATGTTCTCGAAGAAAATACTGTGAAAAATGAAGTTGAACAAATTACATACTTTTAGCATTAAAAGCTTAAGTTTTCGCTTGTTTATGCGCAGGATAACTGGATTGGACAATTGCTGTTCCTTTTGATAAGACAACAATGCAAAGAAAGGAAGATGTTGTTATTTCAGCTGCGCAGGCCAAGCTAAAGACAGGAGGCAAAACACAGAATTGACGTGTAAAATCCGATTAGTCAACCGAGCAATCTTGAGGATCTTCCGATCCTCAAGATAAGCTCTGATTTGCTAGCATTTCATAGAGAATATATAACACTAGTAGATGAAAATGGATTTTAACTTTTAATCATTGTGAATTGCCAATAAGACTGTGAATGCAGATTCAACCTTAAAGGTTGTAGTGATTTTTTAATTTATTTTTTACAGTCAATGAAGAACTTGGAGTTTTCACATTAAATCTATGCATTGAGTTTCTATAGCATTTCCTTCTAGAGGCTTCGGGCCTGGTCGCTGGAAGATATATTTCTCATTTGTATTATGTTAATTACTCTTTTCTATCAAGATTTACGTTGTTGTTCCTTCTACAGGTTGAGATAGATTAAGTTTTACATCTCAGTTAATGTCGTTTTTATAATTCACAGTGAAGTAAGTCTTGTATTTGATTGTTGTTTTCTCTCCACATATGCTTTTTGCGATTACATAATTCATTATTTCTAGCTTTGGATGCTCCTTGTGATTAGCGTAATTTGAGCAATTTCCTTCAATATGTGTTGATTGATTATTCAGTTTGATTTCTTTTTGGCATTTAGAATGTTAGATTGAGATCCTTGTCTGAAAATAGTTTGGAATTGATTCATCTTTCCAATTTTGAACCATAGAACAATTTTTGTTTTGCATTTGAATTTCTAGAGTTAATGAGCTGTTGAGAAATTGTTTATTTCTCCAATGATTAGTTAGGATTTAGGATTAATTACCTGCATTCCAATATCTGATTGTTATCGCACAGACAATGCTAACAATCTTGAAATAGAAAGATGAATCCCAAATTGACATATTAATGTAGGATTAAGATTGATTTATAAAGTCATCTTAGTGCACCAAGATATATCTCTTTCCCCCTTTTAGTGGACACTATTTCCACATTTTTATGAGTTCTTAATGATAGTAATGATATCTCAATTATGTTTAGTCACATATACTAGTTAGTGATATTTAATCTTTTAATTGTTTGTATTTTGAATTTATATGTGACTTAAAAAATTGAAATCATAATAAGGTGTTTCATATGCATATTTGTAGTATGGCATTTCTTTAACATTGCTTAGTTATTAACCCTGCTTAGGTTTGTTCTAATCCCATGTATTGATTTGTCTTTTGTATTTTAGGGAGTCATTTTGTTCGGCGAACCTGATCGGACAAATTCGAATTCGGTTGAAGTTCGGCGAATTTCGAATCCCTAGGATCAAATTCGCCGAACCCGGTGACTTAGCTTACGTCAATCCTCCATTGAAGGCCTTAGGTTAATTGTCAAAGTTAAATTTTTGTTTGAAGACTCCTCCTCCATCAAGGTCTCCTTGCTGTCAGCTTCAAAAGAATCCTCATCAAGTCCATTACACTCAAAAGAGCTCATGTCGGGTCAAAACAATGACACTTCTCCTCAAATATCATGTCGGCTCATTTATGGACAAACAAGTATAAATAGGAGGGTGCACCACTCCACATTTCAGACAACAAGCTCACATTTATATCTGAAGAAAATTTCGGTCATCACAGAAGAAGAAGCTCGCATAAATCACAGAATGACAAGTTCAGATCTCTCTAAAATGAAGTGCAGATATCTCTGACATGAAGCTCGAATTACCACAAGTTCAATAAATCTGTTTCGGTACCACAACAATGAAGAAAGGTATAACTAAATTAATCATGGTTCAGTCTAAGTTTAAAGGTATGACTACAGTGGTAAGGGCTCAGTGCTACAACATTGAAGATTTTGGTGAAAATCAGTGAGAAGGGTTTGATGACACTACACTGAGGAGGTCTCGGAGCTGATTGATATTATAGTGATGATCTCTCAGTGGCATTGCAGTGACAAGGATGACTTGATGGAAGGAGTCTTTAGTTTATATTGTAAGGGTCTTAGTAATCTCATCCTGAATCAAATTAAGGAAGAATTTGTGACTGGGTTTCCCCTCGAGGGGGGTTTTTCCCTGACATTTCACCTATATCTTGTGTTCTATTTTTTTCTTGGCATTAATCATGATGATAAGAAAAGATAATTAAGAGATCTAATACTAATAATGAAAACATCACAAGTTAATGTCATTAAAATGGACGTGTTAATGGTGCAGTGACATCTAATGCATTGGGGCATCTCTAATTCTCTATGGCCTTTGGGTAGTCAAGAAAATTCATATATGCATGGATGTGCTAATGGTGCAGTGACATCTAATGCATTGAGACATCTCTAATTCTCTATGGCCTGTGGGTAGTCAAGCAAATTCATATATGCATGGACGTACTAAAGGATTCATCACCATATAATGTAATAACAATAGGAAGCTAGCACTGTAGCATCACTGTGTGGACCACAGCTAGTCCACACCCTATTTTTGTTGGGAAACAATGGTTTACCTATGTTCTTTGCAATTAAATAGGAATTGGACAATCCCTGTATTGCTTGTCCTTGTGTGAGTGTTTAGATGAAGGGGTGCCACTAAGAGTGTTGAATTTCCATGACCTTGGGCCTAGGATAGAATCTTAAAATCTCTGATGCTACCAAACCAAGAATCTCAATGATACTACTTAGCACTGCGGAATATAAACAATTGTAAATCAAACATGCATAGAATATATACAACTTTTTACAGTTTTCAACCCAACTTCGTTATATTAAACAACATATAATACAACAGTCTAGGGCTCCCATACCAGGGATAATGGCCCTCATACATCCACTAGTACAAGATACAAAATGGGGCTTGGTGTTAGTCCATCAATGACCAATCTACCCTCAACAAGATACTCTAACCATCTAGCTGATGCAGCGCGCTCTCTCAGTCCCTCTCGGTCATACCTTGTACCTGTCCGGTCCTTCAGCCCCTGATCTGCAGCTCCTGCCTCTATCAATGCTCCAAGTCCATTTGGGCATTGAATCTCGACTATCTAATCTGCTCACTAGTTGAACGTTCATCCATCAACGCATCAACACATCGAGACTCCTGTCGAGTTGTTTACAGCTCCACTTGTGAACAACTCTCAATCTGCTCACTGCTGCTCCTCAGCTACTCAGGGACTTCAACCCACTATGGTATTCCTGCGCTGCTGCGATGAAGACCAACATAGGGCACAAAGGGCTTCCACCTATCACTGCAAGATGTCCATTACCCATAATGAACATGGGCTAGGAGGAATTCCCATCATCTGTTGTAGAAGTCCTTCACTACACACAAGTCTCAGGCTCCACAAATTGTTCCTGGTTGATCAGACCCTTGAGCTCATCAACTGCCTCTCTCATAACCACCTTTGTCCATCAAGGTGTTACTCACCGGGCTCCAACTTGGACACTATCACGCTATCCTCTAGTAGACCATAAGTGCCCAATCACATCCACACTTGGTCTTCTCTCACACTGCCCTCCAACAGTCCACGAGAGACCAATTCCACGTTGTAGCATCTGCTCCTAGTTAGGGCATCCCCACACTTAGGAGACCCTTACACATGGTTGACCACAGACTCCACCAATCCACCCTTTGCTATGTAATAAAGGAGCTATTGCACAAATCTGGGCACATCAATATGTCCTCTCCTAGGAAACCATCAACTCATCAACCAAGGGAACCTCTGCAACACTCCTTGTTGCTGTCCTCTTCCCCTCCAATCTAATGTGCATGCTTTCACCTTGGTTGCTTGGTAGGCCTCCCAACAATCCACGTGGGCTCCTCCAAACAACTCCTAAGGCCTCGTACAAGCAACCCATCAATCGGTCCACACTCTGGCCCACAAATCAAGGACCCAACGACCCTCCAAAACACTGTTGTAATGATGTATGTACTTTGTTGTTCATGACACCTGGTTAGGGCACTTTGATGTAGCCCTAAATCCTCCAATAGTCACCAAACAATCTCCTTCTAGTTTTGGCCTAAGCAAGGAAGGCTACTCTTCATGCATGCTGCCTTTTTTTGGGAGGCTAGGCCTGCGGCCTACCTCAACTGGCTGCGATCCTCCAACAACCCACCAAAACAATCCTTCCTCACTGTGGTTTTAGCCTTCAAACATCCTACAACCAACAACGTCTTGCTCACAAGGAACTCGGCCTAACACCCTTCCTTCTCGACCCTCAAAACAATAGACTCGGATAGCCCAAAGACATTCCACACCAGCCTCCTCACTCCATGGCAGACTTCAGACCCGCTCCTCCAAGTTGTCTAAGCCTCTCCTTGCTGTGGCAAGGGAAATCTCAAAGATCTTTCTTGAGAGGAAGTTGCACCTAAATGGATGATTAGAATGATTCCTCTCTACCTCTATATATACACATAAAGAGGGCTCCACGAATTCATTTGAAGAGAATGTCTCTTGGATAAATTCATCCATAATTAATTGTCAACTTAAAAAATTCATAACTTCGTTTCTAGAGCTCCGATTTGAGTGATATTTGGAGCATTAGAATCGGCTCGCCAAGCTCTATCACCTCAAAGTTTCTCAATCTCAAATTCATCATGGTTTTGACCCAAATCCAGATGGGTGAAAAACCCCAGGCTTGGGTTCTAAGCCCACAAGCCTACTTGTGGCCTTTGACCTCCAACCCTCGAACACTAGGGTTTGGAGTACCTTCCAAGCTACACAAAAATAAACAAAGATATAGGATGATGACAACATTGCTTCTAGCTCCAGATCATCGCAGACCGTAGGGACAACTCCCCCTCCCCTCAGATGTCAAATATGTTGCCATACTATATCCCTTACCAACAGGCAGATCAAATCACCTAGACATCAGTAGCAAGTTATAACAGCCACACAACCAAATAGAAGAGGCTTAAAATCTTCCCCTAGGCCTTCTTCAGGGCATCATCCTATCTTGAGTTTCCTTCATTCAACCTATAATGTTTGGAGAGGTAGATCTAGTGTATCATGACCTAGTCCCTAGATCCTTTCCCTCTACACATCTCCCTCCTATTGTGGCTGCCTGCACTTGAATCCAAGGGACTTCTCGTGTTTTCTCTTATAGATTTCATGTTTCTACATTACTTCTTGTTCTTTATATAGGAGACTTTTTAGTACTCCTCCTTTGTATTGAGTGCATTATACTTAGCAGTCCCATTGACATACTTGTGTGGTCATTTATTTGACATTAACGTAATTATCTTATCTTATGTTATCTTATAATTGCCTTTAATCCTTTAGTTCAACCATGTCCGGGTTGACAATTCTTGTTAGTGAGTAGTTCCCCACATTTATTGCACAAGTACAATTGAGATCACCTGAGTTCGCATGGACGTAAGCTTACACAAGCACCTAAGTTATGTGATAATTGTATCCAATATTATGCTCGCATTGGGTAGTCCTACTTCTAGGAAATATTGTATTACCAACAAATCCTCCTCCCATTTGGGCACTCCTCCAATGGTTAGCACTATATAATCAATCATACCCAACAATACTATAAGACAAAGCCTTTCTCGATGGTTCCCATTTCATTCCACCTTTTCACTTTATAGCAAAGTGCACAAGACTATACTTTGGTTCGTCAAAGCTCCTTGCATGGATAGAAAGCAATAGGGTTATGATAAGAATAAACCTTTCTTCCTAATTCAAGAAATGAATCAAATAAAGGCAGTTTCCTATCTGATCATAATGGAAATATCAGGAATATATTATTGCACTCTCTTGATTAGTGAGAAGCCATGTAACCCACTATGATCCATGTCTTACATTTTTTTCCTACCTATATGAGTGGAAGAAATTTGCAGTTGGATATGCTTGTGACCATTATAACTTGGATGGATCTTATTATTTGGGTTTTGTTTCTTCCTTGCGAATATGCAATTATCGCTGATGAATAACTTTGAAAGATCTTGATTTTTATGTCTATATTCCTGTTTTGGTACTTTTTGGATCTCTTATATTTAGGGCCACTTCTCATAGTTGTTTCATGATTTTCCTGTTTTTGCATGGGTGTGTTTTAGCTTCCATCTTTATATAGCTTTCATACTTGCTAATATTTATCATGCAAAACTCATTCATTGGTTATGATGTTCTGAACAAACTTGCAATCCCCCAGCCTAAACAATACTGACATGTAAGAATTCTTTACTATATTTTTTCTTTGATTAGTGCAATTGTTGGCTACTTTGAAGATATCAGTGAGGAAGCTAGAATACCATCAGGAAGTAATCTAAGTAGTGCACCTCCTTTTTTTTGGATCTTAGGCCAAATATATAGAAGGTATATTTCTGGAGACAGTCTTCGTGCACTCTTCAATGGTTGGCATGTTGGATGCTTCTACAGAGGATGCTATTGAACACGGTGGATAGTAAGGGCTAGAACATGTAACATTTTATAATATTTTCTAATACCTATTTAAATTAATTACTTAATTTAATTAATTTTGTTATACTAATGGAACCATTTTTCACATACATTTGTAGTTTAATATTGTTTTTGTTTCTTACAAAATTTTATGCATATTTTTGGCATTATTATAATGTTATTTATGATGAATCAACCCTATTTTAAGGGGTTTTTGAATGGAGAAGCCTCTAGAAAGGCACAAATGTTAAGGAAAAACAATATTTTAGTGGAGCATTTGGTATAGAAGGGTGACACTTGGATGGTTTGATTATCTCAAGGTCAAAATGAAGGCTTGCTTACTGGAGCATCCCACATCTAGGAAATTTTAGATTATTCATCTATATTTTATTCTATAAAGTGTAAAGCAAGCATATAAAAGGAGGCCTCCTATCCATTGGCAATAATTCATTGTGGAGAAATTGCGTAGACACATGTATTTGGGGTTGAAGATAAAATTTCAAGTTTGAAGCTTGATTCTGGAAAAATATTTAGGGCTGATTTGCACCCAAGGTCATCATCATTTCATTTCAGATTTATTCCTTCTTGGTTGGGCATCATATTATATTGTTATAGCAGGCTAATGCTAGTTGTTGAGGGGCTGAAAGAGAGGCACGTTGACCTTCTTCCCGATTGTTTATGTTATCAGATTTCAAAAGTATTATTCAAGGTTGATTATTCAATAAAAATTTGTTTTCTTTTGCGGCCTATGCCTAAATTGATAACTTAAGCTTCACTTGGATGATTGATGATTGTATTAGTGTATTTATTGAGCTTCTTTGTTTGGTTGTAAAACAATTTTTGGCTATGTTAGACCGATAGATAAGATAAAATAAGAAAATATAAGATACATGTATTAATGTCCAACAAATGACTACTAAAGTAGGTCAATGAGACTGTTTTAGGTACAATGATGTCCATACAAAGTGGGACTTCCAAAGTGTTTCCTATATAAAAGAAAGAGACCAGAAGTAAAATCACAATAAAATATAAAAACCTTGAAGGCCAACTCTGAAGAGTAGAGAGGCAATCTTCCTGGAAACCTTCTAGGCCCTCCAAATGCTCCAAGCAGTAAAATTCCCTTTCACACTCACAATGGATGGGTTAGCAATCCAAGTCTGTAAATTTATACTTTGTGGCTATGACCTCTGTTGTTTTGCATCCGTAGCAACTTGCAGGACTGGAAGCAGTCAGGCACCAACTTCGTGTAAGGGTTATGGTGGTAGAGGTACTCTTATTATAGGCTCACCAAATGAAGGGCCTTCAAAGCTCAAATAAATAAGAACAAAACCGAATTTTCATCAAGTATGTTAAACGTTCACACAACTAGGACTCCAAAGTCATACATGTTCCCTGCTTGACAAATCTTCTACAAATATTTATGAGTAAGATCCATCATATTTATGGATACATTTGCGGAAACAATTTTTGTACCATGTAATTAGCCTACTTGACAAATCTCCAATTTTTTTTTACAAAAATACAAAATCTTTTAATATTATTTTTTGCAAAATATTTATGAGTATCTGTACCCATGCAATTAGCATGCTTGACAAATATCCATTTTTTTCAACAAAAATATAAAATATTTCGTTTGAACGTTACCGGACCCAGGCGTGGGAAAATTACAAGAAATGGGATTGGAAAAAGGATGGGGAGACAATGTAGAGACTGTCTTGGATATGATTCATTTGTTGTTGGAGATCCTTCAGGCACCTCATCCATCGACTTTGGAAACGTTTCTAGGAAGGAGTCCTATGTTTTTTAATTTTGTGATTATTTTACCTCGTGGTTATTTTGGGCAAGCAATTTTAGGAATGCTAGACATTGGTGGATAGGTAAAAAAAATTTTTTATAATTGCAACACCCATTCCATGAAATATTCTCTTTATTGTTTGATTGTATTTTGAATTTTTACTTTGATTTTGTTTTGTCTTTTAACTGCAAAATTTAACATGATATCATATGCATTTAAACAACATCCAAATCTTGAAGATAATATTAGTATTATAGTTTTTTTGTGTTGAAATAATTTTAGATTCAAAGTTTATAGATATAAAAGATAAAAACAAATGTAATGCCTTCGTTTGATTGTTACTTGACTCTGGTGTGGGCAGGTTACAGGAAATGTGATTGGAAAAAGGATGGGGAGACAGTGCATAGCATGACTTGGATATGATTCATTTTTTGTTGGAGATCCTTCAGGCACCTGAGCCATCGACTCTGGAAATGTTTCTAGTAGGGATGTCTATGGTTTTTAATGTTGTGAATGTTTCTCTCCATGGTCTAAAGTGAGTTTGGGCCATAGAAACTGGTCTCATGGGTTTCCTGATGATATAACAGCCTACGATGTGTGAAAATTTCTGAATCTAACACATCAGAAACCCCTACTGCAATATCTGGTTTATTATCTCCTACTTGTTCTTTCCATTAACAAGTTATTTATTAATATAAATACCGAAATAAACACAAATGCAACCTTCACACGTACAGATCAACAACTAGAATAAACTAAGACAACACACAGGACACCGTTATTTTTGGACAATCGTTCCCGGAAAAACCCAATGTAGGAAAACCAGTGCAACAGATATGAGGGTTTTATTATTATGCAGTTTTCTGAATACAACTAGGGTGCCAAAAATGGCTCACCCTTCAGAGATTTTCCTTGGCAGAAGTACCTTTCTTCAGAGACAAATATTCCGGCTAATCAACAACCAGATGAATAGCCTCACAGTGACTTCAACTGTTCCCTTAGCTGGACAACAAAAGCTGCTCCAAGCTACCCTCAAGAACTGCGTCACCCTCTACAGCTCTGCATCAGCTAACCATCTCTCAGTCTGCCCCACGAAAATTCCTCAGCGATGTCTCTTCAGTTTAGCGTCAACTCTACAGCCCTCTGCGCTACCTGCGTCAGGCTTTGCTGCCTCTTGGGCCTCTGTGTCCTCTGCGCTGGCCTCCTCATCCTCTGTGTCAGTCCTGACTACCTCTAAATCAGCCTTCCTAGGCTCTGTGCTGTCTCTCCGGTACTTTCTTTGGCTCTCTGCTATGTATTCTCGGCCTTCTGCTGAACTGCCCCTCGCTACAACAGATCACTAACTCGATTTCTCAGCAAACCCTGCCCCAGAAAATCGAATTGATTGATTAACTTGGTGTGTCTCCAACTAACCCTCAAGCCTCCTCTTATAATTTTCCTGTTGACGATTCAACAACCGAGATTAAGTCCCTAATCAATGACTAAGATTAGATCTGGCTTGATCATCGTTATTTAGAACTTTCTCACCCATATTATATTAATACACATTAATATTTTAATTTTCCTAAATTTAGACTTAGGAACTCCATTAAAA
This sequence comes from Pinus tabuliformis, assembly GCA_031772625.1. Classification (NCBI taxonomy): domain Eukaryota; kingdom Viridiplantae; phylum Streptophyta; class Pinopsida; order Pinales; family Pinaceae; genus Pinus; species Pinus tabuliformis. Next base: position 893,815,621 of record CM062810.1, read on the forward strand.
ATATTAATTATTTTAATATCTCTCCATCCGGGTGGAATTTCCCCAAACGATTTCTGGGTCTTGGAGATCTCATGTGCCTTAGCCTCTCCACCAATTTTTGTGGCTAGAACACATCCAATGCTACCAAAAATCAACACTCCCTCTTAGCGAGGAATGTGCTCTAGTAATGCTTCACCATTGAACCATCACATTGATCCTTCGCACTGGTACCTCTGTCGATGCTTGGCCTACTGCCTCACATGCCCTGCACTGCTACTCCCTGTACTGCTGCCCATGACACTGCCATTGCCACTGCTACAACTGTACTGCAACTCCCTCTCAACATGCTGCCCATGCTGCCCCTAGCATTGCCACTACTAACTGTTGCACTGCAACTCAATTACTGAGAAGTAACAGTGTTCTCCAAAATACTGACATCCCGGTCAGTTTGGAAGCCTCGTGATGTTGAAGCTGCCTCTGCTGCTATCCTGTGCTCCCTTTGCTGCCATTGTGCTGCTACATACACCTCTGTGCCCCTCGCACTGCTGTAACCTCCACTGCGCTGCCTCAGATTTTTGCACTTAAGCACTGCCTTGCTGCTCCACTACACTTTGCTCCACTTGACACCTGTCATCATGCTACTGTCGTTGAGGGCTCCCGTAGCCGGATGTGATCCAAGAGTTTGGGGACCTCAAGGATCCTGCCCCTAGTAAGTAGTCTTCATGACTATAACTCGATGTATCCCCACCTCTTCTCTAGAGGTGCATGAACACTCATGGCACAATCGTCATCAGTCTCGACCTCTTTCTCCGCTTTAGCTGGAGTTGCCTTTGAATCAAAAGCCTCTCCCTTGTTTTTCTTTCTGGGACACTAAGATGCATAATGTTCCATCTCCCCATAGTTGAAGCACTTGACCTTGGAGATGTCCTCTTTCTTCCTCTTCCCTGGTTGTCCCACATATGCTAGAGCTGCATCCTCCTCCTCTTTCTTGACTCAAACTCCCTTACCACTACTCCCCGCCTTGGTCATTCTCCTGATCTCTTCCTGTCGAAGAGCTGCCCACATCTCCTCCCAACTGGGGAGATTCGCTCTGCCCAAGATGCTTTGGACAAATGTCTCCCAGTCCTCGGAGACTGAATTCAGAGCAATCCTGACTATAAACTCTGGATCCGGTGTAGACCCCATGGAAGTAAGTTGGTCGCGAATTTCCTGCAATTTGAGGATGAAGGGATCTATCTCCTCTCCCTTCTGCATCTGATATGACCACATCTGATTCTCCAATAGCATCTTCCACTGCACGGAAGAGCCCTGGTATAAGGTGGTCAGGGTGTCCCACATCTCCTTTGTTGTGTTCTTCTAAGCCATATGTGCTATGAGAAGATCTTTGACCTCGTCTAGGATCATGCACTTCGCCCTCGCCTGAGCCTCCTCATAGTTCTCATTCTCAGCTGGGTCAACTGGGATAACCACTACTTTCAAGGCATAGTCCTTGATGCGATGTCGATCCAGGACTGCCAGGATCCTGGCCTTCCAGATGACAAAGTTGGAAGCCCCGTCCAACCTGTCTTGATCCCTTAATGTTCACTGCCATTTCAGCTCCTCTTCTAGAGTCCCTTTGAGTCTCGACTCCCCTCCTGAAAATCTCCCTCTGAGTCCTGATTTCCCTCCTGGAAATCCTCTGGCTAGTTGTCGAACCGCTCCTCTCCAATCCTCCTTGCAACTACAACTTGGATCTGGATTCCTTGGCTAGAAATTCGTTGAGGTAGTGATTCCCTCTACCTTGGTTCCATCTCCTTAGGCACTATTCTATATTGACAGAAACATCGTCCCACCAACTCCTCAAATCAAAATCTGACCACAGCTCCCCAAGCCCTGGCAACTAAAGAAACTGAGCCTTTAAGGCTTTGCGCAATCCCGACAAACGCTGAATCTGCTCCTCCGGCCAATTGCGTCAAATCTACCTAGCTAAGCAAGATGACGTGGCTCTTCGTGAGCCTCTTCTACCTCACTCTGCCTCTGCGCTAGCCCTTCCCTTGGCTCGAAATGATGACGCAGGCTCTGCATCACTTCCTCTCTTGCTGCTTCTACTCTGGAACAACGTTGTCTCTTGGTACAACTGCTTCTGCTGCAAATTTTCATATTTCTGCCAGTGTCCTCAGTCCTCCTGTGATCTGCTCTACTCCGGAACAACATTGTCTCTTGGTACAACTGCTTCTGCTGCAAATTTTCATATTTTTGCCGGTGTCCTCAGTCCTCCTGTGATCTGCAATGCTCAGATACCATGTGGAAACTTCTGAATCTAACACATCAGAAACCCCTATTGCAATATCTGATTTATTATCTCCTACTTGTTCTTTCCATTAACAAGTTATTTATTAATATAAATACCGAAATAAACACAAATGCAACCTTCACACATATATAGATCAACAACTGAAATAAACTAAGACAACACAAGGGACACCATTATTTTTGGACAATCATTCCCAGAAAAACCCAATGTAGGAAAACCGGTTCAACAGATATGAGGGTTTTATTATTATGCAGTTTTCTAAATACAACTAGGATGCCAGAAATGGTTCACCCTTCAGAGATTTTCCTCGGCATAAGTACCTTTCTTCGGAGACAGATATTCCGACTAATCAGAAACCAGATGAATAACCTCACAGTGACTTCGACTGTTCCCTTAGCTGGACAACGAAAGCTGCTCTGAGCTACCCTTAAGAACTGCGTCACCCTCTAGGGTTTTGTGTCAGCTAACCAGCTCTCAATCTTCCCCACAAAAATTCCTCAGTGTCGCCTCTTCAGTTCAGCGTCAGCTCTGCAGCCATCTGCGCTGCCTGCGTCATCCTCTACTGTCTCTGCATCAACCTCTTGGCCCTCTGTGTCCTCTACGCTGGCCTCCTTAGCCTCTGCGTCAGCCTTCCTAGGTTCTGCGCTGTCTCTCCGGCACTTTCTCTACCTCTTTGCTATGTATTCTCAGCCTTCTACCGAACTGCCCCTCGCTGCAATAGATCACTAACTCGATTTCTCAGCAAACCCTGCCCCAGAAAATCGAATTGACTGATCAACTTAGTGTGTCTCCAACTAACCCTCAAGCCTCCTCTTATACTTTTCCTGTTGAAGATTCAACAACCGAGATTAAGTCCCTAATCAACGACTAAGATTAGATTGGCTTGATCCTTTTTATTTAGAACTTTCTCACCCATATTATATTAATACACACTAATATTTTATTTTCCTAAGTTTAGACTTATGAACTCCATTAAAAATATTAATTATTTTAATATCTCTCCATCCAAGTGGAATTTCCCCAAACGATTTATGGGTCTTGGAGATCTCATGTGCCTTAGCCTCTCCACCAATTTTCATGGCTAGAGCACATCCGATGCTACCAAAAATCAATATGATGCTCCAATATTGAGAGCTCTGATGATGGTGCTTGCCCTCCCATGTGTCAAGGGACGAGAAAAACCTCCTTTGGGCCTTGGATCAACTGCTATATAATGCTAAGCCGACCGGGACACAATTGTCCAAGCGCATCATCTTGTGAATAATGTAGGGCAATGAGCAAATCGTTGAAGGTGTTGAAGGTACCCATGGCATGGAATGATGCTCTACATATGATGGGAGTCCCATGGCTCTCAACGCTTCATCCAGGGGTGTCAATATGATCATCTGGTGTTATTGGGCCCCACTTAAGTTTCCCAACCCATGATGAAACCACCTTCCAATTACATATAATATCCAATGCGCATCCTCACAATTAGGTACAATAATTCATTGGTACATCTAAGTGAACCAAGCTTGTTTATCAAAGGCACATTGAGACTTCATAGTGGGCTTCCTTTCCAAATTTAGCGTTACCTCCCTAGGTACGAGTGGGTAATAAACAACCCTATTAGGTGTTCCCAATCCCTAAGGGAAAGACAAGTCCATGGTACATTTTTTAATTGATAGGTGTCATGTGAATGATGATGAATGGAGGGGGACACGGGGGTCTCAAGGCCAAACTCCATGGGTTCAAGGACGTAAATGATGATTATTTGGGTGTAAATATGTAGGAGGGAGCACTCATGGGTACATGAGTTACCCCGTCCTTTGTTTTGCCACCTTTCTTTATTTTCCCTTTGCATTTTCTTGATTTTTATTTGTATTACTAGTCGGTGCTCTAGGAAATGAGAGCATGTTGTGTATGATATAAGCAACTATTACCCCCTAAAGGTGAGACAATTCATTGTTGACCAAGGGTTTGGACATGCATGGGTTCCTCAATGATTTGGGGGTACTCATAGGGCCCTAGGAACTAGGGTGATGGTCCACGTGCTATATTAAATGTCGCAACCATCTTTTGCATTTTATAATATTCTTTTTCTTGTGTTTCTTGCTTGTGGTCATGCCATGCTTTTAAAATTATTTTTACTACATCAACCTCGGGGGAAACGTTTCCAGACCCAATCCAAACAAGTGGACAAGGGGTGTGCAGGTGCCTTGTGGACCCAGAAAAGAAATAGGGGTTGTAATGTGTAAAGGGGAATGAAAAATGTGGATGGGGAAAACAAGACCGCGCTACCAAAATCGGGGTTTCCTAAGTAGTGCCCTTCCTAAAGCCATAGGCCAATAAGGGAGATCCCACAAGACTAAGATTGAGGATTACCCCTCCTTATTTGAGGTGAGGGAACACAAGTACAGGCAAAGCTTTTTTCGAAGTCACTTAATAATCCATACCTATGATGCCCAAGGAAAAACAAGCATAAGAACTTGATTGCACCGTGAAAAGCGTACCTTTTGGGTTGGATAGCCCACCTTCAAACATATTTTCTCGAAATATGGGTGAGAGCACATATGACTAATGTAGGGAGCAAAGATCAAATGGCACAATGTATCAGTGACACTGGTGGCTGTCAGGGGCTACCGATTGTTAGTTGAAGACAGATCCAGGAGAAATTTTCTTCCCAAGGAGTCACCCACTTTTGGTGGGTAACATGCTTTTTTGGCACTCTGATTAGCACACTCGCATCTTTTGCGTGTTTCAACAAGATCCTACATCATCAACTACCCTCAAGTACAAGTATGGATCTTTTAATTCTTTTTCTTTCCTTTCTATTCTCATTTATTTTTTTTTATATTTCGCATTCTAGTTATGGTTTTGTATTACTAGCCAAAACCCTCCCTTTAAATGAAAATCCCTTATAGATACAAGAGAGACCCTAGGGCTAAACGAAGGTATAAGATAAACCCTAGGGATAATGGAAGAGTGATACCTAGTGTAACCTTAGTATCTTCTTCACACATTGTAGGGCAATTATTCTTTTACACAGAGAAATACATAAAAAAAACTAGGTCTAATGAATGATAATAATTTCAAAGTGTTTTAGACTTATGACTAGTATGATTTGTGATATTTCATGATCTATATTGTAGATTTATGCAAATAGAAAATAAAAGGATGGGATTTTATTTTTTATTTATGAGAGTGGTTGAAAGGGAACAATAATGTTTAAACTAGAATTAAACCTATGGGGTCTAAAACCCAGATTTCGAGGGCTATTTGTTAAAGAATGATTGGGACCAAAAAATTTCCAAATTGCATATTGTATTCAAACCTATCTTGCCATCAATTGATGCAAAAGAATTCTTTGAAAGGGTCTGTTACTGCAAAATTTTGCAGGCTTAGTGCAAGTCCTCACTAGGAAGATCCAGACCTCGTGGAAACAATATATTGGCCACTACTATCACCTCAACAACATTTCTCCAGCTATATAGTGGTATATTGAACAACAAGAAATAATTCCCTGTATGTGGATCACCTAAAGTATATTCAACAAGGAAGGTTGAAACGATGTGGCATGCTTTCGTAGAAATGAGTCTAGAATCAAAATGTAATCGATCAAATCTTATATAAACATAAAAGGGAAGAAACTTACTGGTTTACTTTTTATTTATGATGGTTATATTTTCCTATGTATTATTTTATGCGTATATTTTTCTATTCTTAGGGATTTTTGGATAATAAAAATTTAGGACAATTGCATAATTTAGTAAAAAGAGATGGTTGTTTGGTGGAATAAGGAGTGTGCCTCATTTCCACTAGGGATAAGGGGTCAAATCGATGCCCCTCTTGAGTTCGTTGGTTTCAATGCTTGTGGATGATTGCTGGAGGTGGAACCCTAGAAGTTAAATGAGCTCGCGCTTAATCAAGAACAAGTTTTTAAGCCAAGCCCTACTAGAAAGGATTATACTTAAGGAAAATCCTTCAACAAATAGCTCAACTGTGATGCAAAATAAATTGAATCCCTTGGTGAGAAGCACTACGACATGGTCCAACAAGAAGAAACAAACTCTACCTTACACCAACAAGAGAGATGTGTGAGTAAAACCCTAGACATCCCTCAACAAGTGGCAAAGCTTCCTTTGAATGGATTCATCTAGTTAGTATTTGTAGTATACTTTAGTTATCAACAAATCGCCTTAAGAAATATGTGAAATCAACCAAGAAATATAATTCATCATGAACACCAAAGGTATCATGAAAATGTTTCACATTATGGGAAAACGATATCAACAATTTGTTGAAGGAAGCGTAACTAGGTTCGGTCTTCATAAATGTACTTTTGATACTTGTATTTATGCAAGAAAAGAAATATTATTTTATAATGTATGTCAATGAGTTTTTTGCTCATTGAAATAGGTCTAGCACAAGTTGAAGTGCTGTAGGTGAGTCAAATAGTCAAAAGAAAAGGTTGAAGACCTTAAGGGCATGTTACCCCTTGTATGTTTATGTATTAGAGTCAAGAGAATACCTCCAAGCAAAGTCAACAAGTCTCCTCCATGCAACGATACCCACAAATAAGCAATCGGAATTATATATGTCAAGTCGGCCTACTATCCTCTAGTCGGCCTCAAGTCGGCCTAAAGGAGGGACAATCCTCTATATATAAAGGTTGTCCACTCCTGTAAGTAAAACACAACCTACCTCTAAAATTAACGAAAAGAAGAACCGAGAAAGGGTGAAGAAAGTAGAAATACAAGGAGCCTCTAGTGCAGCGAAGAAAGAGAGACAAAAACCAACGTTTATAGGGATGTTCGAAGGAGGATACGTAGTCACACGTACGAGAAAAGAAGGGAAGTATGTAGATATAACATCAGCAAGATCACAGTGATATATTCCTCCTTGTTTGGGCTAGTAACTTAGGCCTATAAGGCCTCCTACCCAAGCGAAGAAGAGACTCTCACAAGCGAAGAAGAAAGGAGTCAAAACCTAAGGGAAACCTCCCAAACGTGCGAAAAACTTGCGCTGCAGCGTTGTCACATCAAGTCTGCAACCTCACATCAAGAAGGAGCTCGGTTGGTTAAGAGAAGGAAGGCATCATCTTATGTGAAAGAGTTCACTAAAGATAAAGGAGAAATATCTCTTCTAGAACTAAGCATAAGAAGGTCTATCACCAGTTGCCGAAGGAAGTAGGAGGACGAAGTGTCGGAGAATGAAGTGCTGGAAGAAGTAGGACAAAGTGCCGGGAAACAAAGTACAGGAAGAAGGAAGTATTTGACTTGTGCTTGGAGGATATTCTTATCAAGGATCTAGGGTTTGACATTGATCAAGAAGAAGCTTCGATAAGAGAAACTTACTAAAGGGTTTTCCTGGCAGAGAGCCAACATCTTGTGTTCTTGTTTTATGTTTTGATAGCAGTTTGATGAAGCACACACATGCATTAATAAGAAAATAAGCAGATTACAGCTAACAAGAAAAGTAAAAAGACATCACAAATTGTTATCTAGTCCCAACGAATCACTCTACACCTAATTGCCCTAGATTCTTCAACATGGTATCAGAGATAAGGTGACACATCAAGGAAAAGGGCAACTCAAGAACACTCATCAAGGAAAGGCATATACAAGGTTGAAGCATCAAGCCAAATCTACTCAAGGAAAAGAAGGCCTACCATCTATCATTCATCAAGGAAGACTACAAAGCAAGAAGAAGAGCCTTACATAAAGGCTCCTACAAAGAAGAGTAGATCAAGAAGGGACCTACACCACAAGCCAAGCCATTGATCAAGTCTACTTAAAGCAACTCCACTTGGAGAAGGAAACTTGAAGGACATCAAGATCTTAGAAAGGCAAGCCATCAAGTCTTCAAGGAGAAAGCAAATCCACTACATATCAAAATATATCAAGTAAGTATATGTCCCCTTCTGACTATACATCAATGTCTTTTTGCAAGGAAAGCAACAAATTGGTAGGTACCAATAACTTTCTTGCATGGAAGAAGAGGACTGATTTACTTCTCAAGGAGAATGAACTCCTAGAACATGTCAAAGGGAATATCACTATCCCTGATAAGGAACAAACTCAAGCCTTAGCAAAGTATAATAAGGATGAGACAAGATCTCAAAGTATTCTAATAGAATCAATCAAAGACTCTCATTACTTATGTCTCCAAATTTGAAACATCAAAAGAAATCTATGATAAGCTAGTAGAGTTATTCTCGGTATCCACAACCGGAGAAGTGATATCTCTAAGAAATGAATTGTACAAGATGAAGATATCAAAGGGAGGAATAGCTCCCTACTTCATGAAGATATTTGAGATGAGGGATCAACTTCAAGAGCTTGGGGAAGTAATGTCTAACAAAGAAATGACAATTGTAGTACTCAATGCTCTACCTGAGAATTGGAGCAACTTCACATCAAGCATATATGCCATGAAGGAAGCAACCACACTCAGTGAAATGTGGTCTCTATGCAAGACAAAGGTAACCAGACTTGAAGCAAAGGAAGATGTGGGATCAAAGGAGCAAGCATTTGCTACCATGGCCCAAAGAAAGGAAAATTTGGCAAATTTGGTCCACGAAGAACAAAAAACAAAGACATGTCCAAAATCCAATTCTATGGATGCCAAGAATATGGACACTACAAAAGGAATTGTCCTAAGCTTAAGAAGGACAACAACAACAAAAGAAAGAGGGAAGAAGCTCACATGACTCAAGAGGTGAAAGAAGAAGAAAAGAAGCAAAAGAAGGAAGATCCTCCGGATCTCTACTATGACTAAGTCAAACTCTTTACTTCAAGTCTTCTTTCAAAGTTTTGAGTAGGATAGGAGCATGTAGGAATAAAATAAAAATTGTATGGCTAGAAACATCTTCTAGAATCTAGAAGCATGAAGTATATAGAGTTCTAGATACTCATGAAGAAGTAGCATTTATAATGAGAACAAAATGCATGGTTAGAAATATCTTCTAGAGAGAGAGAGAGAGAGAGAGAGAGAGAGAGATAGTACATTTACAACAGAAGTCAACACTTCGACTTTCTAGACAAGAGAATCAATCATCTCTACATGAGATCAGTTGAAGACATGCTGCTTAACCTAATACTCCAAGGTGACTCCTTCACCTATCATTGTGCTGCATCTCGTCCATGCGTTGCACCTCACCGTGTTGCACCATGCTACAACAACATACCATGTTCTTGAGCTGTGCGATGCTGCTCCACTGCTGAGTTGTACCTCATCATGTTGTACACAACTTGCTGCTCTTAATCATCATGCTACTGCACTAGTTGTCATAGCTTTATGAGATAGGTCACCAGCATTCAGTGCTCTTCCTTCATACAGTCAACAATGCAGGTCTTCAAGGTGAGGCTCTACCACTTGAGCGATCCTTAGATCAAACTGTGCTGCTGGCTATGGCTTGCAGCCCAACCCAGCAGCAAGTTAAGCCTATGATTATTGAGTCCAACAAGATTGACTCAATCTGAATATACACAAGGACAACTTTCTTCATTGTAATGACAACCTTATAAACTGTCCTCATGAACAACCTCATCACTGCACTGTCACCACACTTCTATGACACAGTCTTTGATGTTGTCATGATGACTGGTTAGGGACTTTTTGGTTGTAGCTTAGGGATCCAAACAACCCTAAAACAACAACCTCTAGTTCCTCCTTATTGCGGATTCTACTGCCCCTCAAGAATAACATTTACTTGCCCAAACATTCCTTAAATAGGCCACGCTGTCACCTACAACAATGTGGCATTATGACAACTGCTTAGATGACTGTAACAGGTCTCTTAGAGCTTTGTATAAGGTCTTCTTGCTGCAGAATAAGGACTGCACATAACAGTGGCTAGGGCATCATCCTAAATTGTGTCTAAGACCTTTCCTTAACATCGTTTAGGAGGAGCTTCTTCAGGCAGCATATAGGTCCTCCCTTGACTGCGTATAAGTCTCCTTCAGGATTGCGTATTAGGGCTCCTCAACATCGGATAGATTAGGTCTCTTTTGACAACGTTTAGTCCTCCTTTGTGTAGCGTATAGAAGCCTCCTTCAGCTGCGGATATAGGGTTGTATTTAGACCTTCTTTTGATGTGTAATAGGACTTGTGGTAGGGCTCCTTCCAATTGTGGCTATGCCTGTTTTGTGACTGCGACTAGGGCTTATTAAGGCCTCCTTTATACAATGTATAAGGATCCTCCTTGACTGTGTCTATAGGGACTGCGTCTATAGGGCCTGCGTCTAGATGTCCAGCGTATATATCTCTCCATGGCTGAAGCTTGATCTTCATTTAGGGCAACGTAGAGGTCTCCTTCATGACAACGTATAGGATAGGGCATCCTCTAGGGCACCGTATCCTTTTTAGGTCTCTCCTCCCACCAAAACCCAAAGAAAAGTGGAGAGGTAGAGATCACCAAGAGGATGAGTGTCTAAATGACTTGAAGTCCTCCTTTATTTATACTAAAACATTGAGCACAAGTGGGGTTTATTTGGTTGCTAGCCAACCTTGACGAATTGTCCCATAACACAGATAAATTCATATCTCCATGAATACTTATCAAAATCGGATGATCTTTAGATCAAGCCTACACCTCTCAATGAGAGGGATCCAAGAAAAATATCAGTTGCCATTAATAAGATGATCCACATGGAGTCTGGCCCTAGTTGCCAATTTTAAAACTTCCTCTCAACTAGGGAGAACTCCATCCGCTGATCCATATGTCCGACTGTACTATCTTTTCCATTAGTGCCCTGCACTACTCTGCTCTGCTCTACTGAGCTTTTCTCAGTTCTGCTTTCTCTGCTGAACCATGAAGAAGAAGAATTAATCGAGAATGTCTCATACCATTCTCTACTGACCCGAAGTCAGTTTCATCTTACTGACCCGAAGTCCATTTTATTGATCCCAGATCAATATCACATGAGAGTGTCTCAAATCACTCATACTGATCCTAGATCAGTTACATTGATCCCAGATCAATGGAGGTCATCCTAGCATAGGGAGTAGGGTAGATACAACGATGCGTCCATCGATAGTACTACTATGGTCCCTAACCCCATTTCCTTGCTCATTGATCAGATGAGAGGTACTTCCCATGAGTCCCATACTGCATGGGTAGGATGCCTCGACAGGAGAACTAATCATCTTGTCCACAAGAGAATGAATCATCTTGTCCCACAGTCGCCACAGGAGAACTAATCATCCCAGCCCATAGGAGAACTAATCATCATGTTCCACGGTTGCCACGGGAGAACTAATTATCCCAGTCCACAAGAGAACTAATCATCCTGTTCCATAGTTGCCACGGGAGAACTAATAATCCCGACCCACAGGAGAACTAATCATCCTATTCCATAGTCGCCACGAGGTATCACAGGGAAAGGTTGAACCTGTCACCCTGTACATAGCGCACCACCAGGGGAGGGCGAGTCGCCTTGTGGTCGTATGTCGCTCCAGTAAGTACCCCAAGCCCCCTAGAGCTCCCAAAGCTCAGTGCATGCAACATGTAGGACCTTTATACGAAGGTCTCTCAACGACTTCAAGTCGTTCGAGAAAATCACAGATTTGAACTTTCCCCGGGGCTTTGACAAAGTGTCTGCGACCTGTACATTAGTCTCAATGCGATGGAGCCTCCTCGCTCATCGACTTACCATATCCCAAATAAGGTAGTATCTGATGTCTATCTGCTGGAGCAATCGTCGAATACAAGATTCCTCAATAATCGAATCCCCCCTGGTTGTCACAAAGAATCACAGTGGTATTCATGATGTGTACAAACAACTCACTGATGAGCGTCCACAACCAGGCAGCTTCACACGAGATCATACTCATAGCTATGTATTCGGTCTCGATTGTGCTTATAGCAACCGACTTTTGCTTCCTGCTCATCCATGATATCGAAGCAAAATCCAGAGAGAACCAACACTGAGAAGTGCTCTAGCAATCCTCCACACTGCTTGCCCAGTCATCACTCGAATAATCATGCAGCTTCATATTTCCGGCAGTGTATCTCAATCCATGAGAGATTGTGCCCTAAAGATATCTCAAAAGATTCTTGGCACCAATTTAGTGAGGCTCAACCAAATATGAGCTCACCATGCTAACTGGAAAGCATATATACAGACGGAAGTCCACCACGAACATCAATGCAGATGAGTTTATGAAACTCAGAGGCATTTCCAAAATCTAGTCCGCCATCACCACCTTATAACTTCTGAAAGTTAAGATCCTCAAGGTAGTCACGGGCTTGGGAATCCAAATCCCTCTTACTTCTGCAAGTGAGAGGGTCTGCACCTGTCAGAAGTAGGTTGTTTCTCAGAAGGTGCCAGTATGAGAGGTCTATCATCCACAACCTTCAAACAATGGTTTGGATCGGCTTCAATTTTAGTGAATCTCAGCTTCATCATATAACTATCAATCCTCTCATATTAGGCCCGGGGTGTTTTACTTCAAGCTGTAGAGGGCTTTCTTCCACCTGTATACATGAGATTCCCAATCATGAATCTCAAACCGCTCGGGTTGTTCCAAACCTGTGGACCTGCTACATGAGGGGAATGGTCCCCTTGTAAGATTTTCCTTCGGTACATCTCAAACATGTACCTTCATGCTCTTCTTGAATTTAGGTATCTGAGTCACCATTTGACTCACATCGATTAGGGCCTCATAAAGTAGATCTCAGGTGTTATAGATGAGATATGTCATGATCCCCAATGGACCATCCTGCAACTTGACACAAATTGCCAACCTTGAACCCATGAGTAAAAGCATATTTGAAAATTTCATTTTCAAACACGTACCTTTCCATCGATGAATGCCACCCTGTAACCTTTGACTTCCATTGTCGAAATGGACACCAGGTTCTTCTTGTGATCAGGTACATAAAAGAGATTCTGTAAATGAATCGAGTTACCCTCATTCAATTGAGGGGTAACATTCCCTACACCCTTTCCGGGATAGGTGGCATCGGCTCCAAGTATAATCCCACGATTGTTTCCATCTCTACCAAATTAGAGAGATCACCTTCTATCTGATGAAGTGCCTTGAAGCACTATAATCAATAAGCCAGATTCCCAAAGAATTTGAAGGAGAGGGCCAATACAAGACATTGCTTCTTTATCTTATCAGAAACAACATTTGATTCTTCATACCTGGGGTTCCTTGCTTTCTCTGAAGAGTCGGTCATTTCCTTAATGACCCGCATAACCTGTCATTCCTCTGACCATTGAAGATGTCCCTGGAATGATTGTTATCATCATCAAGTGACGTGTCCCTACCATTTAGACACTCCTTCGCATAATGGCCGAACTAGTTATTTGCCTTTCCTTCCACCCTGAGATCTGATCTTCCCAATGAAGTGATCTTTAGGTAGGCCATATTCCGCTGCGCCATTCTGATAATATTCTCTGCTTCAATTTCACCCTCGGTGAATTTGAAGAGGGATGAGGAACCCATTGATCCTTTTGTCCTTTCCTAACTGTCTTTGGTGATTGCTCTTTCACTCTTGCTTGGGCATTGTCTTCACCTCAACTCTAATACCATGTTGAGTTTAGGAATGTTCTATGCTTAGAGCAATTTATTTAAATTTTCATAGTTAGCTCAATATCTTTTCCAGAGTAGCAATCACATCAGCATTAAAGTAAACTGCAGATAGAACATAAACATAAATCGCAAAAGACATGCCAAGACAAGAGGACACAAGATGTGGTGCTGGCCAGGGACAAACCCCAATGTGGGGAAACCCTTGATCAATTCTTCTTATATGTTCTTCAATAGTTCAACAAAGAGAGAGAGAGAAAGATAATACATTTACAACATAAGTCAACACTTTGACTTTCTAGATAAGAGAATCGATCATCTCTACATGAGATCAGTTGAAGACATGCTGCTTCAACTGATACTCCAAGGTGACTCCTTCACCTATCATTGTGCTGCATCTCGTCCATGTGCTACACCTCACCGCGCTGCACCATGTTACAACATCATACCATGTTCCTGAGCTGCACCATGTTGCTCCACTGCTGAGCTATACCTCATCACGTTGTACACAACTTGTTGCTCTTAATCATCATGCTGTTGCACTAGTTGTCACTGCTTTATGAGATAGGTCATCAACATTCAGTGCTCTTCCTTCATACAGTCAACAATGCAGGTCTTCAAGGTGAGGCTCTACCACTTGAGCGAACCTTAGATCAAACTGTGTTGCTGTCTATGGCTTACGGCCTAGCCCAATAGCAAGTTAAGCCTATGATTATTGAGTCCAACAAGATTGACTCAATCTGAATATACACAAGGACAATTTTCTTCATTGTAATGACAACCTTATAAACTGTCCTCATGAACAGCCTCATCACTGCACTATCACCACATTTCTATGACACAGTGTTTGATGTTGTCATGATGACTGGTTAGGGAACTTTTGGTTGTAGCTTAGGGATCCAAATAGCCCTAAAACAACAACCTCTAGTTCCTCCTTATTGCGGATTCTACTGCCCCTTAAGAATAACATTAACTTTCCCAAACAGTCCTTAAATAGGCCACGATGTCACCTACAACAATGTGGCATTATGATAGCTGCTTAGATGACTGTAACAGGTCTCTTAGAGCTGCGTATAAGGTCTTCTTGCTGCGGAATAAGGGTTGCACATAACAGTGGCTAGGGCATCATCCTAAATTATGTCTAAGACCTTTCCTTGACAGCGTTTAGGAGGAGCTTCTTCAGGCAGCATATAGGTCCTCCCTTGACTGCGTATAAGTCTCCTTCAGGATTGCGGATTAGGGCTCCTCAACATCGGATAGATTAGGTCTCTTTTGACAGCATTTAGTCCTTTGTGCAGCGTATAGAAGCCTCCTTCAATTGCGGATATAGGGTTGTATTTAGACCTTCTTTTGTTGCGTAATAGGACCTGCGGTAGGGCTCCTTCCAACTACGGCTATGCCTCTTTTGTGACTGCGGCTAGGGCTTATTAAGGCCTCCTTTATACAACGTATAAGGATCCTCCTTGAATGCGTCTATAGGGCCTGCGTCTAGATGTCCAACGTATAGATCTCTCCACGGCTAAAGCTTGATCTTCATTTAGGGCAACGTAGAGGTCTCCTTCATGATAGCGTATAGGATAGGGCATCCTCTAGGGCAACGTATCCTCTTTAGGTCTCTCCTCCCACCAAAACCCAAAGACAAGTGGAGAGGAAGAGATAACCAAGAGATGAGTCTCTAAATGACTTGAAGTCCTCCTTTATTTATACTAAAACGTTGAGCACAAGTGGGGTTTATTTGGTTGCTGGCCGACCTTGACGAATTGTCCCATAACACAAATAAATTCATATCTCCATGAATACTTATCGGAATCGGATGATCTTTAGATCAATCCTACACCTCTCGATGAGAGGGATCCAAGACAAATATCAGTTGCCATTAATAAGATGACCCACATGGAGTTTGGCCCCAGTTGCCAATTTTAACATTAAGATATTCATGTAGAAGGAGCATACTTAGTATAGGACCTCATCCACGATGGAATAAAATTTGTTCATGATTTAGAATCTTAGAAGACCTCCATCATCAAAAGAAAAGAAACATTTGCAAGGCAAAGGTCTTTAAGATCCTATGATGGAATCTTCAAAAGAAGGTTCATGGACCAAAGCAGATGTCTCATTGGGAATCCCATTCATGGGATTCAAGAAAATGATGATATGCAGGCAAGCTAAGATGAAGCAAGAAGGGCCACACCAAGGACAACCAAATGAAGCTAAGATGATCAAAGGAGAATCAAGATGAGGTATGTATGCATCAAAGTTTAGTCATGTTACCATTTGTATATTATTGAGTCATGGGAATATTTCTATAACATGATCAAGTAGGAAAAAATCTCTTTCAGCAATGACATGCTTGAAGGCATGTACTACAATGCAATAAAGCTCAACAAAAGGATATGCTCACATAAGGAGTATAAGATTGCTGACTAAGAAGTAAGAAGAAATGTTGACTAGTCCAGGAAGCAAGCAATGAAGAACTGCTCTCACAAGGAGCATAAGGTGGTTGACTAATCTATCCAAGAAGAAGCAAATGAAGAAAGAGATCAAGCATGTGAAGAACACCATGATCACAAAGAATCATTATCTGACAAAGAACCATTGAAGATATCTCCCGAAAGAAGGCAAGACAACTCTGACAAAGGAAGGAAGGACCCTTGACACCTATGAAGGCCTTGGAGATATGAAAGATGCACATAATTGATTCTACTCTACGAAGATGTCATGATGAAGAAGCCATCCAGCAAAAGCACCATTTAATGTTGAAGCAATATCAGGATGAAGTCATGATGGGCTACTAGGTCGAAGCATGTAAACAAGCAAATACAACGAAGCATCCATGAGAAGAGTATTTCGAAGCATGGACATATGACAAAGGAGTAGCCAGATGACAAGAAAACCTGATGTATGACAAGAAAGCCACTTTCCATGAAGGAAGCAATGACATGACAAATCGGGAAGGAAAGTGATCAATGGATGGTGCCCTATCTAGAAGAAGTTCAAACAAAGACTTCATGAAATCAAAGAAAGGAAGGAGATCAAGCAGCTGAAGGACTGATGAAGAAGAAGTTGTTGATGAATGAAAGAGTCCCTAGTTAAGAGGGAGCTTTGACTGGGCCCTGATCAAGAGGGCGTTTTGGATCACCCCTGATTACAAACGAGTGACAATTGTGTTTTTCTATCTCATGTATCATGCACTAGCCCACGACTAACAGCCGTAAGTCTAGATGAAGGCCATGAATGGAAATGTAGACACAAGATATACACAACATTCTTGTCTTCACTTGGGAAGAAAGAATGGGAGGATTGGGTAATCATCTGGAATCCGATACTCTTTGAGAATGTGTAGGGCATCCAAGACAAGAGTAGGCAAGAGGACTGATATTCTTTGAGGGTTGGGAACCCAAGACAAGACTAGTCCTAGAAACAATGACTAAGGTGTCTATAAATCATTGGTCTCGCCAACATTGTAGCTCATGATCTCATGAAGAGATGGAGTTGTTAGTCAAGGTCTTGCTCTATGACAATGTTGATTGATATGATGCTATAACAGATGGATTGCAAATATGGTTTGTTAGGATATTCCGACACATAGGAAATAGTTAAGTATAACTTGGTCTAGTATAGAGTTAGGTAAAGTGTGTTTCTTTACTATGTACATTTTGTAACTTACAATCCGACGGTCACGATATGTAGTGATCCGACGGTTCATTCTCTCCTCGGTATTACCAACACTTGATCCGTGGCTTAACACCTGATTGGTCCATGATCTCTATTTAAAGAGCATGGAGGGTCATTTGTAGGTTAACCGTCCATGAGAGAAGTTTATGTAAATTTTCATTCTTTTATTAATAAATTGCCTGAAGTGGCCGTGTTGGCTCAGGCCGTGGACTGTTTCCCTCTTTGAGGGTTTTAACCACATCAAAAGTACTGGTGTATTGATCTGCGATCTGTTTGTGAGTGGTGTCCTTTGGTGTTCTGTCTGAGGAACTTACCCTGTAAATTCCTACATGGTATCAGAGCTATTTGAGGGCCGCGTCCATTGGTGATCCAAATTTGAAGCCGGTAGAACTGCATCTGACTACCGTTTCCTAGATCTACTGTTTCTGACTGCTTTCGGGCTGAGAGGACTGCTCTGTTGTGTTGGGAGCATCTGTTCCAGTGAGGAACCCCTTTCGTTTCACGCGAAAAGGTTTCTGGTAGCCCTAGCTGCGTCATTTTTAAGATCTAGAGGTATACAGTGTTTATTTGCAGTTTACAATTATTTTCTCTCTGTTTATTTCGGTTTCGGTTTATTTAGCTTTTTTTTAATTACTGGATCTATACCTTTCATTTCTGCCTATGCTCTTTGCCCCGCGACTCTGTGCGATCTGGGCAAATCAGAAACAAAAAGGAAGGATTTTTCTCATGCGTATGCTCTTTTCCGCTGCACCTTAGTGTGATCTCGGAAAATCAGAAACATTGAGGAAAATATTTAGTTTCCGGCTAAAGCTAACTTCGAGCCGCAAGGTTTGTTTTTTTTTTGTATGTCCGTGTTGGGTTTTGTGTTTTTTGTTTTGTAGGGAAAAAGAGCTTTCTCAAAGCAAGCACGCAACCCAAAGCTTCAACCCCCCCCCTCTCTCTCTCAAACTTTTTGTATAGCTCACTTGGTCCAAAGCTAATTTATGAGAGTAGAGGTCTTGAGTTCAAATCTTCTTTTTGTGGGGGCGGATTTTTCATTTCCGCACATTCCCGCACTTCGTCGGCGACTTCATCAAATTTTCTTCAAAAAGCCATAACTTCTTCATCCGGAAGCCGTTTTCAGAACCGTTTTTTTTTGAAACAGCCTAATTTTTCGAGATCTTTCCATTGGAACACTTAGTTTCAACATCTATAGCTTCAATTTCTATTAAAATGGAAAGTCCATGCCAAGTTATTCTTGACAGCACCAACTACTTCCAATGGTGGTCCTACATTGTGGATTTACTTAGAAGTAAAGGTCTCTACAGAATAGCCACAGGCCAAGAAACCAAACCAAAAGATGAAGATAAGGCAGCTAAATGGGAAAATAGGCAAGACCAAGCACGTGGGTTGATAGGGATGTCTATTTCTCCAGATCTTAGATTCCATATTGCAGAACTTGATGCTCCTGATGAAGCAATGAAACAGATTACTAAAGTCTTTGGAATTAAAAATGAACTTAGAGCCCATCAACTTGAAAATGAGTTGCTTACATTGGACCCCAATAATTTCTCTTGCATTGAAGATTTTTTGTCCAAGTTCAAGACCCTTAGACTTCTCTTAGAAGGTGTTAAGGTTAAGAAAGAAGATAGTAACCTTATATATTCCATTCTTACTAAGTTGGGACCAGCCTACTCTGTGTTTGTTTCCACCTTCCATTCTACAAGAGAAGCCTTCATTTCTCAAGGACAAGACTACAAGTCCCCTTCCTTTGATTCTTTTTGTGATTCTTTGATAAGAGAACAAGAAATACTCTTACACCTCGGTCTTCTTAATCTTGGAAACTCTTCTAAGAAAGCGTTAGCCACCCAGCAGCAACCAAATCCAAAGAATCCTAAGAAGTTGTATCCTAAAAAGAATGGTCCTAAACCAAACAAGGGTCCTAAGCAATTTCAACCTCAAAATGAAAAATCATTTCAACAAAATGATAAGACAAATAAAAACAAAGGGAAGAAGACTGATAGACATTGCAACTTTTGTAATCGAGATGGCCACTTAGAATCCAAATGCTTTAAGAAGATGGAAGCCTTGGAAGCAGCAATGAAGAAGCACAACATCCATTTGGAACACTCTTCAACTTCAACTTCATCTTCAGGAATGGCACTTTCTGCATGTGGTTGTCAAGCATCTCGGTCTGGCTATGCACTAAATGTATCTTCTTCTTCTCATTCTCATGAGTGGCTCATTGATTCTGGAGCTTCTTATCACATGGCCAAAAACAAAGCCATGTTTTCTTCTTTAAATGATTGTAACACCAAAAATATATATGTTGGTGATGATAGATCTCTTAGTGTTGTAGGGACTGGAACTGTTCATATAGAGAATGGTCAATTTAATGATGTATTATGTGTTCCAACCTTATCCTGCAACCTTCTATCTGTATATCAGATAACTCATTCAGGTGAAGGTAAAATCGTTGAATTTTCACCTCACGATGTTGTAATTAAGGACCTAAGAGATCCTAGACAGATTTTAGCTACTGGCATTGCTGATGATTCTACAAGGTTGTATAAGTTTCACAACTTTGGATCATCAAATCTTCCCTCGGTATTTGTTGCTCATAATGATGAAGTGAGCAAACTTTGGCATGAGCGATTTGGTCACTTAAACTATCGCTCTCTTCAGAATCTATGTAAAGAAAATATGGTGACAGGTCTTCCAATGGTATCTTGCAGAGATGGTGTTTGTTCCGGATGTGTACTCAAAAACATCATCGGGACAGTTTTGAAAAACGTGCCTCTTGGCACGTCTCAGCCCCTTTACAGCTCGTGCATAGTGATTTATGTGGTCCACTTCCAGTTGTTTCCTTCTCTGGCTACAAGTATTTCTTAACTTTCATTGATGATTTCTCCAGATGCACTTGGGTATACTTCTTAAAACTCAAGAGTGAAGTATTTAACATGTTCTTGGCCTTTAAGGCCTTTGTTGAAAAACAATCTGGACATCACATTCTTAAGCTAAGATCTGATAATGGCGGAGAATATGTTAACAACAAATTCATCAACTTTTGCACTGAGAATGGAATTCAAATGCAACATACTGTTCCATATACTCCACAACAAAATGGTGTAGCTGAAAGGAAGAATCACACCTTAAAGGAAATGGCTAATTGTATGCTTCAATCTAAAGGACTTAGTCTTAATTATTGGGTAGAAGCAATTAACTGTGCAAAATTACATAATAAATCGCACTCCTACTAAGGTTTTAAAAAATATCACTCCAGAAGAAGCATGGTGTCAGCTGAAAGGAAGAATCACACCTTAAAGGAAATGGCTAATTGTATGCTTCAATCTAAAGGACTTAGTTTAATTATTGCATAGAAGCAATTAAAGTGCAAAATTACATAATAAATCGCACTCCTACTAAGGTTTTAAAAATATCACTCTAGAAGAAGCATGGAGCTCAATCATACCAGATGTAAGTCACTTTCGTGTGGTTTGGAAGTGAAGCATGGGCCATATTCTAGATAAGAAACATAAGCTTTAGACCTAAGAGTGAAAAATGTATTTTTGTTGGATATTCTGAAGATGTCAAAGGATATAGACTTATGCCACTTAAGTCCAAAAATTTTATCATTAGAAGAGATGTAAAGTTTGTTGAAAATATATCGGCCTGCGAGCCTAGTTCGGCAGATGTGCCACCTCTCCCTATCTCTTCTACTTTTGAAAAATATTTCTTCTTCAGATGATGAAAGCGAGAATGAAAATCCTCCCCACCTTTCTCAGGGATCCTCCTTCAGTCCTCAGCTTCCAAAATGGGTCCGTGCTGCTCGGGATGCAGCAGGTGATCTTGCCGATGA